>OY725354.1:12649811-13249811 GCA_963243735.1 Neocrepidodera transversa
ACAATTTAACTTTTTCTTTTACAGGAAAGAACAATATATCACAGTAAACAGCACTAATTTTGTTGACTATGATTTATTGTTTCTAATGTGCGGCGAACAATTTCAAAGACCAACAGGACCCAATAAGACGCCTTTTAGAGAAAAACCGGAAAATGTTATTGTCATGAATAATGCTTTGGACGCTAATAATGCTGTTATCAAGCTGAAACATCTCTATCATAAATATAACGATCAAAATTGTAAGTAGAATATTTTCACAATGATCAATTTTGTTTTCGAGATAACGTGACTAAATATTTAAATAAAAGATTATTACAATAACATATTTTAAATTTCAATCATTTTTTAATCAGATAATTTCAAATATAATTAACACATTTAGAAAATATCATTTATTATTTTTCCTTTAAATTGAGCCAATTTATGAGTTGTAACGATGTCTACAATTGCAACAAAAAAATATTAACGCAGGCTTTTACAGGCCTTACCTCATTCGTACTAAAAACTCTAGAGAGAATTCTAAATAGGCACATTGGAGATGGGAACTGTAGGGAAATTCACCTCAACCCCAGAAAATATGCCTATTAGGTTGGAAAACCTACAGATTTGAAACTAAATAATATCACAGGAAAGATATGCCACTCTATAGCTTAAAGAGATTAGACAGCTTTCATCGACATTGTAGGAGCTGCAGAGGGGTATAAGAAGACTATTCTGCAACTGGATCAAAAGCATGCTTAAAAATCGTTTTGTGACATCATCACTGCAAGAGGAGACTGTTAGATTTAGGGCAGCTAAGGAGTATCCTCAAGGTGGGGTGCTGCCTCCACTTTTTTGGTCGCTCTTGGTCGACCCCCTTCTGAACAGACTCTCCTTGTTGGGGGTGGATTTTCAGTGCTATGCCGATGACCTTTTAATAATGGTTAGAGGTTTTTTTGAAGAGATTAATATCGTATACAAAAGGAGGGAGCTTGATAAACTACATCATCCAATTTTGGAAGGCGTAACAATTCCATTTGCGGAGGAGGTAAAATATCTGGGGATTATCCTAAATAGAAAACTTACCTGGAACTCTCATCTGGATCAATAAAGCCAGAGCACCCCTCTGGAATATTAGAAGGGTGCGTGGTAAATCGTGGGCAAACCGTAAACATTTTTTTTCCAAAAAGGCTTTAGCCCTGAGAAGTCAACCTGGATTTTTTATTTTCTGATTTCTTCATTTTTGTTTAAAAAATTGTCACTTTTTTTCCTTTCTAGAGCTCAATTTATAAAAAAAATAACCAGAAGTTGATTTCAGGTGGAAATCCTTCAATCGGATATTTTTATAAAATGGTTTGAAAAAAAAGTTTAAGAGTCCAAGAGTGAAAAAACAAATAATAAAGTTTTTTAATTTCTCTCTCCTTAAAAAAACCGTTTTTGGCCGTACATTACAATATATTTTTTACAAATAAGAAACAAAGTAATAAAAACAAAAAATCATAAAGCTGAGAAAAAAATGAGAAAAGATTTGAAAAAAAAACGGAAAATAAAACAAAAAACCACCTTGGAAAAAATTGAGAGAGAAATTAGAAAATATTCAGAAAAAAATTAAATTGTAAATTACGGAAAAATGAAGAAATCAAAAAACCGAAAAAACCGCTAAGAAATGCTAAAAATCGCAAAAAAAAATGAAAATAATCCTCAAAAAAACGCAAGAAAACAAAAAATATCACAAAAATCGCTTAAAAACCGCAATAAAATCACCAACAAAAATGACAAAAATATCGCAAATTATCACAAAAAATCAATGAAATAAAAAAATAAGAAAAAATTAAAAAAAAAACAAAAAAAAAAAAAACAGAAAACAATGAGAAAAAAAATGAGGAAAAAATCGAAAAAATAAAAAAAAAACTTCAGAAAAATGAGAAAAAAAGCGAGATAAATCATCGCAAAAACCATAGAACAACCAAAAAATCGGAAACAACTGTAACCATAAAAAAATGAAAAATTGAGAAATAAATTGCAAAAAATCGCAAAGAAATCAAAAAAAATCGCAAATAATTGTATAAAATCAGAAAAATGAGAAAAAATAAGAAAAAATTAAAAAACTAAAGAAAAATTAGAAAAAGAAAAACAGAACAATGATGAACAATTAGAAAAAATTAAAAAAAAATAGAAAAAGAAAAACAGAACAATGAAGAAAAAATCTAAAAAAAATTAAAGAAAAACAGAAAAGACAAAAAAGTAGAAAAATCGAAAAAACCACAAAAAAACAAAAAATCAGAAAAATGAGAAAAAATAAAAAAATTACCTCTCTATAAAATAATTGCAAATGATATATAAAAAAATTCTAAATAAAAAAAAAATCATAATGTAAAAAAAGACAGAGAGTAAGAGAAAGAGAGAGAAGGAAAATTTCAGAGTGTTCCATTTAAAACAATATAACTATGTTGCAGATTTTTTTATTGAGGTAACCTGTATAAATCAAAATAATTTAAAATTGTACCTGCAGTAAATATTTTTTACACAATCTTACCGTTTTCCATATAAGGACCAACGCGACGCGTTTATGGTGCTCCGCCCTGTATATTTCATTATAGGATTTTAAATAGAGAGGTTTTATCAAAATGTTATAAAACCAATGGTCACATAAGGCATAGTAGCCAGATGGCCGAAGGGGCTACTGTCCAGATTGATCTCCTACAGAGCAGTATCAGTGGCTGGTCAAATCGGGGGGGAGAGGCGATATGGAACCACTCTGGACTGCTGCTAGATATGAGTACTCACCACAATCTCGAAATGGTTTCAGATGTGCTCTTCTCCAGAACTCCCATACAAAAGTCCTTTAACGTTCTTCTTCCGGGAATAGAGGAACTAGCGCCCCACTCACATTGAACCTATCCTTATATACAGTTGATATTATTTATTTCCCTCTAAAATTATCTTCCTTTTTTCCAGATGTAATTATCATCTACGGTCATTTTCTTCAAGCACACGCCGCCATCTTTGGTCTTATTAACTATGGTATTCCAGGTTCGCATATGGTACTTATAGAACCTTTTCCATATAGCATGGCTTTGGAGAAACGACAAAGACACAACGTCTCTATTTACAACGATCCAGAAATAGATGCTGTCGTTTATGAAAATATTCGAAATGAGGGAATAAAGGTAAGAATTCTGCATCAGATTGTACTTTTTTAATGCCTACAATTATCTGTCAATGAATAATCATTTTTGTTTACTTTTAGATCTATTCGTCATTTTACTTCATCGATTGGACTTACGATATGGAAAGTAACGTTATAACTAGAGCAAAATTTGAATCAAAACATAAAATGTTAGAAGTGGAATGTATGGCGATGTTTTTCTTTAACGAAAAAGAAATAAGTCCTAGAATATATAGGGTGATTAATAATGCAGGACTAGTTTATGATGGTAAAATTAAAAAAAATATAGCATACGATAATTAAAAGAAAAAAAATTATAGGTCGTCTTGTCATAGACGTAAACTGTCAAACGAACGATCCTAATATTTATGGCGCTGGAACGTTGACGAAATATTCGAGAAAGTATTATGCGCCGAATATGTCGCATAAATTTTTTAATCGCATAGAAATTGGTAAAAGATTAGGTCTTCAAATAAGAGAAAAGTTATTGCAACAAAGAGTAAGTAATAATATTTAAATTTATTAAAATACAGCAAGTGTGAAATATTTCCGGGTTCCATTTGATTAATTTAATATCTGTAATTATTACTAAAAACTTTATTTTTTAAAAACTAGAATTTTTAATAAAAATTAATATTTTGTCCAACTGTTTACAAAATTTGGTCCACTGTAAGGGGAAAAATATAACAAACTTGGAAGGACAAAAATTTTTCATTTTATTAATTTAATATCTGTAAATATTATTTATTTTTTAAAAACTAGAATTTTTAATAGAAATTAATATTTTGTCCAACTGTTTACAAAATTTGGTCCAGTGCAAGGGGAAAAATATAACAAACTTGGAAGGACAAAAAATTTCCATTTTATTCATTAGTACCTGTAAATATTGGTAAAATGTTTTAATTTTTTTTTAAACTAAAATTTTAAATAAAAATTAATATTTTGTCCACTTTTCAAAGTTTGGTCCAATGCGGTGGAAAAAATTACAAACTTGGAAGGACAAAAATTTTTGATTTTATTAATTTAATATCTGTAATGTCCGGTTTCTCCAGTGGAACTTAATATAAATATTATGAAATATCGACTTAAAAGTACTATGAGCTTAAATCAAAATTCTGTTGCACCACGTTAAAAATTGGAAATATTATCCAAGATCAAAATTAAGTTCGATAAACTTGGCAACGCTGGCACCATTCAATCGTAAGCTCCAAATTTCTTTTTGTAACATTTTCCACCCTGACTAGTTTTCGGTGGTAATTTGAATGAATGTATTTGATTGGATGCTAAAAGATAGTGGGATGATGTGTGTGTGTATTACCACTTTACATTTGTCATCCTTGTTTGCAATTTGCACATTACTCATTGTCAATCAACACAGCAAATAAAATGATATTTAATATGGAAGGTGATAAAAAAAGAGTAAATTATAAATTACACCAAACCTGGCAAAAAACCTTTTGTCACATAAAGTCTCAAAATAATTGTTGCGATTATAAATGTGACGAGGAATTTGTATCGCATTATCATCCACTACATTTACAATGTCTACAGCATCTACATCTTCAATTTCAAACATGTTGATATAAAAAAACGGTAAAAATGTAGCTGTGATTATTTATAGACACGAATTTTATATGAAAGATGACACACAAACGTCAAATTTTCGTCTTAAGTCGAAAAAATCGGTGACTGGAATTTAAAGTCGGCGTTAAGCCATTTTCGACTTAAAATACAGTGGTGCAACATTATTTTATTCTAATATCGACTTAAGTTCAATATTGATATTAAGTTTCACTGGAGAAACCGGACATAAATATTACTCAAAAATTTTAATTTTTTTTTACCTAAAATTTTAAATAAAAATTAATATTTTGTTCACCATTTCAAAATTTGGTTTAATTCACTTGAAAAAAATTACAAACTTAGAAGGACAAATTTTTTCATTTTGTTAATTTAATATCTGTAAATATTACTTAAAACTTTTTATTTTTTTAGACTAAACTTTTAAATAAAAATTTATATTTTGTTCACCTGTTTTCCAAATTTGGTTTAATTCACCTGAAAAAAATTACAAACTTAGGACAAATTTTTTCATTTTGTTGATTTAATATCTGGAAATATTACTAAAAACTTTTTATTTTTTTTAAAAACTAAAATTTTAAATAAAAATTAATGTTTTGTCCACCTGTGTTTTCAAAGTTTGGACCAATGCACGTGGAAAAAAATTACAAACTTGGAAGGACAAAAATTTTTCATTTTATAAATTTAATATCTGTAAATATTACTTAAAACTTTTTATTTTTTTAGACTAAACTTTTAAATAAAAATTAATATTTTGTCCACCTGTTGTCAAAGATTGGTCCAATGCATATGGAAAAAATTACAAACTTTGAAGGACAACAATTATTCATTTTATTAATTTAATATCTGGAAATATTACTAAAAACTTTTTATTTTTTTTAAAAACTAAAATTTTAAATAAAAATTAATATTTTGTTCACCCGTTTTCAAAATTTGGACTATTCCCTTTAAAAAAAATTACAAACTTGGAAGGACAAAAATTTTTCATTTTCTTAATTTAATATCTGTGAATATTACTAAAAACTTTTTATTTTTTTGCAGACTAAAATTTTAAATAAAAATTAATATTTTGTTCACCTGTTTTCAAAATTTGGCAATACCCGTTAAAAAAAAATTCAAACTTGGAAGGACAAAAATTTTTCATTTTCTTAATTTAATATCCGTGAATATTACTAAAAACTTTTTATTTTTTTGTAGACTAAAATTTTAAATAAAAATTAATATGTTGTCCACCTGTTTTCAAAGTTTGGACCAATGCACGTGGAAAAAAATTACAAACTCGGCAGGACAAAATTTTTGATTTTATTAATTTAATATCTGTAAATACTACTAAAAACTTTTATTTTTTTTTAACTAAAATTTGAAATAAAAATTAATATTTTGTCCACCTGTTTTCAAAGTTTGGACTAACATGTGGAAAAAAGTTTCAAAATTAGAAGGACAAAAATTTTTCATTTTATTAATTTAATATCTGTAAATATTACCAAAAACTTTTTTTTTAACTAAAATTTTAAATAAAAATTAATATTTTGTCCACCTGTTTTCAAAATTTGGTCCAAAAAAAGGTTGAACAAAGTTGCAAACTTGGAAGGACAAAAATTTTTCATTTTATTAATATAATATCTGTAAATATTACTAAAAACTTTTTATTTTTTTTGGACTAAAATTTTAAATAAAAATTAATATTTTGTTTACCTGTTTTCAAAATTACACTTGGAAGGACAAAATTTTTGATTTTATGAATTTAATATCTGTAAATATTACTGAAAACTTTCAATTTTTTCTAACTAAAATTTTAAATAGAAATTAATATTTTGTCCACCTGTTTTTAAACTTTGGTCCAACGAACGTGGAAAAAAGTTACAAACTTAGAAGGACAAACTTTTAATTTTTTTTTAATAAAATTAATATTTTGTCCACCTGTTTTCAAAGTTTGGTCCAATGTAGGTTGAAAAAAATTACAAACTTGGAAGGACAAAAATTTTTCATTTCATTAATTTAATATCTAAATATTACTAAAAAAATTTGAAATAAAACTTAATATATGAAAATTGGCTTAGATATTTTTTAAGCAATCAGCATTAATAAATCTTCCATTTCTAATTTCTAGGTGCGTAAATGGGAACAAGAGGAATCCGGTGGTTGGAATTTTCATATAGAAAGAGGTGAATCATTAGTATCTAGGTACGTGCAACCTATAATGAGGTATTGCAGACTTCCAGGAGGTCTTTATTATTTATCGATCACTAAACCAGGCAGAAGAGTACCACTAGAAACTGCTGTTTGCATGGAGAATTACGTAAGCGTGTATCTAATAATAGCTTTTTGATTAAAGAATTTAATTTTAGGGACAAGTATTGATTACTGGAAATTGTAGAAATTTAATCAAACAAGGATATTTCCAATTACATTTGAATGAATTTAAAAGGGTAGAAACTATAACATGTTTAAATAAAGTGGTAAGTAATTAGTTTTTCTTCAAATTACACGAAAAATTTTGTTAGTATTGGAGATCTAAGCAACTTTATTAAGTAGCCAAGCAAAACGAAGGTACTTATTGATTTTAAAATGTCCGACCGTCTGTCTGTTTGTCTGTCTATCTGTCTGACTGTCTGTCTGTCCGTCGATCACAGCGATAACTCGAGAAGGGTTTCGAATTTTGAGACTCAATCGATAGCTGGTCATAATAGCTCGCCTACCTATTATTTTCAATGATCTAACTCAACTTCAACCGTCTGTCTGTCCGTTTGTCCGTTGATAGACCATCTCAGCGATAACTCGACAACAGTTTCGAATTTTGGATTTCTGTTTTCAGCAATCGATAGCTGATTACGTTACTTATTGACTTTATAATATCTGTCTATCGGTATGTTTGTCTGTCTGTTTATCTGTCCGTCTGTTTGTCTGTCCGTCTGTCCGTCTGTTTGTCTGTCCGTCTGTTTGTCTGTCCGTCTGTTTGTCTGTCCGTCTGTTTGTCTGTTTGTCTGCCCGTCTGTTTGTCTGCCCGTCCTTTTGTCTGTCCGTCTGTTTGTCTGTCCGTCTGTCACAGCGATAACTCGAGAACGGTTTCGAATTTTGGAACTCTGTTTTCAGACATGATATACAATAGTACTGAACATAGTAACTGAGCTACTTGGATACTCTTAGCTTGCTGGATTTATTATTATTTATTTTGTAGCCAATAGATATCTACAATATTCACTGTCTGTGGGGAAAACATGAGAAACTATTAAACAATTTAGCTTTGAGATTTGAAATGGTGCTAATAACTGATTTGTTTGATTTTTTCAAAGAACCTTGGGCATACGCCTTGTATCATGATAAATTTAATAGTCTCTTGGACGAGCTCAACATGCTAATGACTTCTAGTGTGGTAAGTATCTATTTATCCAGTCTCAGAATGTTTATTTTATTACCACGAATTTTTCTGTATGTAATTACTAGCCTAAAGCAATTAGGTTGATTGTAAATTGAATATTAAACGATTTTATACTTTTCAATTTCTCTGATTACTTTTTTTTTTAATTTTTAAACAAATAAAAAGATTTTTTTTATTTTACCAGTAATTTTTATTTTACAGGGAAGCTCTGGCGAGGCATCATTAATAAATGAACTTATTGCTCTTTTCAAGCAAAGCAGATGGCAACCTGTGAGTAAATCGTTAAATTATTTTTTTGAAATAAATTTATTTGTCTTCGATAGACACTTTGTAATCTAAGGAGAAAAAAATTCGAAGTCGATACTACAATTTAATAAAATATAAAATAATAATTAAAAAGGTAATCGCAACATGTTTCGGCCTTAGGCAATCTTCAGGTGCTACAAATTACAATAGTATAAGAAATAGGGAAAACATTTTATTTATAAAGTGAAAATTTGTAATACAATTGAGTGAAACTTTTTCAAAAATACATCTTGTAAAATACACATTGTAATCTGTTTTACACTTAGAAAAAAATATGATAAGAATCTTTTGTTTTTAGCTGACAAAAGAAGCAAAAGACTCGTTAGAAGAAAAATTCCGATCTTTGGCATACCCAAAAATAATCGAATACAAAGTTTTGAACTTTATAAAAGCAAATCTTCGTCATTTGCCTATGTATGCTCATCCAATTGTTGTTAGAGAAATTCTAAGAAATTATTCAAATAGTCCGCTATTTTCAAATTAAAAATAGTTTTAAAATGAAGATAATAATAACAAGTTTTTTTGTAAATTTTTGATAATTTAAAAGTGAGCAGCGTCACTCTAATAATTTTTTTGTGTAATATATCCTATATTATATTAGCTAGTAATTTTATTTATATAATTACAACTTTAATAGCAATTATAAAATACCACTAATTAATGCTAAAATCAATTTAAGTTATTTATAAAAATATCCAATTTAAAATAGAAATTGTTCCTCAATTAAATGGGCACTTCCTTAATATTAAAGATAGGAAGCTGCGGTTTTCAAAAATCGATTCTGTATTTAATTATTTAGAGCGCCTTTATGCCAAATATTTAAAATTATTTTTACTACACGTGATACGACTATTAACTTTTTTCTCTAGATACATTTAAAAAAATTAGTGTAGACGCGCTCTTTTAATAAATATTTTAAATGTCATGAAAAAAAATGCATATTTTATATTAGGCGAGATCTCGTCCAAAAACGAATAATTATGTTTTGTGTCGCTCTAGTCTGTTCTGCGAAGAAAAAATTGGACTAGAGGGTGGGATTACTTAACATTAACTAAAAAATACTAAAAAAATAATTTTTACATCCAATTTGTTAGTACAAACACATTTTTTTTTGCGTAATTCCTTCATTTAAATTTGTCTATATTTCAAATGAATTTTATTTCGATCAAGCCTAATAAAAAAAATAATGGCAAATTAATGCAATCACAGATTTTAAAATTTTTATTGCAAACATATATTTCCATTTAAAAACAATATTAATGTTTTTAACCTTCTATAAAGCACAGTCCATTCCTTTGTTACAATTAATGTAGATAATTGACTAATTATTCCGATGAATCATATTGGAATATTTAAGGTTTAAATAAACAGGTGACTCCTTGAATAGGTATAATTTTTTTTATTCTCATTTTGTTAAAAAATAGTAAGATGAGAAAAATATATAATTATAATTAAAGTAATTATTTACCTTTATCAACTCGTTGAAACTAGAGAGATGTAAACCACTGAAAGAAAACTTACTTCAGAGTAACTCCAATATCTAGAGTCCACTTTGACCTACAAGGCTCAAATAAAAACTGGACCAATGTATGACCCTAAGGTCCAAGTTTGAAGTAAATCGGTCCAGTGGAACGACCATGAGACTTTGCACAGACAGACACACACTAACATACAGATACACCAACAGGACGATCTTAACAACTTACTGTTTCTCTGAAGTAAATTAATAACGAAAGTTTGCTTAAAAACCAGAAAAAACGACATTTTCCGAATTTGGCGAAAGTGAGGAAAAAACTTAAAAAATCAAAGAAAGAGTTTCAAAAAAATCTTTTTTTACCCTTACCAAATTAAGGGATAATAAGTCCAATAAGTTATCCATATTTCAAATGAGGTCAAGTGTAAATGAAAACAACTCAAAATCATGTACCACGATAAAATATTATACAAAAATTGATGGGCAACTAGTTTCGGTTAAAAAACCATCTTCAGGCCAAAATAACTAAATGATGTGATTAAACCTTAAAAATTAGCATATTGCTAAACTTAAGGCTACCGCTACTAAGAAGGGTAGGGGGAAATTATAAGGGATGAAAAATATGGGGTACATGAAAGGTAGGTTGGTTAGAATAAACACTTAAAATTAAAAAAATTTAAAAATGGATATGATTAAGATTAAGTATCGGTATATTAAAAATTCCAAAAATCTTACTAAAATCGTCCATTATTCTACATTTGGCAACAATGCTTTTGAGCACCGACACCGGAGTGAAATATAAATGATCAATGATATTGATCTTAGATCAGACAAATATTACATATTATATATTCCACAAGATAATTTGTAATATTTAGCACAGTTTTATTTTCACTTTGCGACTTTACCCTATTTTAATTATAATGGACCAAAAAGCATAAAAAGCTTAGTTGATAGTTCAGTGTTGCCAATGTTAAAATATTTTAATATAGGTTCATTGCTTTAAGTAAAAAAATATTAGTAATAATATGAGTAAAGCATAAATGTATATTATTAAATTTTATATAATTATTCCGAAATTATTATATACAAAACAATAACAACCATCCTAAAATTATCTATAACTCGGAAAATTATTCTACATTTGGCAACTATGCTTTTGAGCACCGACACCGGAGTGAAATATAAATGATCAATGATATTGATCTTAGATCAGACAAATATTACATATTATATATTCCACAAGATAATTTGTAATATTTAGCACAGTTTTATTTTCACTTTGCGACTTTACCCTATTTTAATTATAATGGACCAAAAAGCATAAAAAGCTTGGTTGATATTTCAATGTTGCCAATTTAAAAATATTTTAATATAGGTTCATTAATTTAAGTAAAAGAATACTAGTACTAATATGAGTAAAGTATAAATACATATTATTAAATTTTATATAATTATTCCTACATTATTACATACAAAACAATAACAACCATTTTGAAATTATCCGTAACTCGGATAATTATTCCAGATTTGGCAACTATGCTTTGGAGCACCGACACCGGAATTAAACTACTGTATAAAGACGGAAAATCTGCAGGCTGATTTTCTGTATCTAATTCTATTGGTCGATTTTGACTATTAATTAGAAATCGACCAATAGAATTGGATACAGAAAATCCGCCTGCAGATTTCCGTCTAGTGGGAATCCGTCTTAATTAATAAATTTTGTTTGACAGTTGGCTAACCTGTCCGAAAATGTCATTTTGAGGAAATTCTAGAAAGATCTAATTGTTTAGTACTTTCTAAGTGACCACTTGTTGATTAGTTTAAAAAAAGTCGGTGATTTATTATAAAAATATAGTGTAGTGTTAGTGGTTGTTGTCGTATAAATAATAATTGTTACACTACGCGTAAAAACGTTATTATTTGTGTGTGTGTGTGTTAAATATCGGAAGTTTTTGATGTGATAGACTCTAACCTTGAAGAAGATTTTGTGTAAAACTCTTCATAAAAAAGGTATCCAATTTATCTGTTTATAGTAATCTAATTATAACCAAATTTCTCTTGTTTGTCTATAAAATTCATTTCAACTTCGTTTCAGCTGGTGCTGTGTAGACTAAATGGTTATTGTGGAATCATCTACGAGGGTTATAAGGTTAGTTTCTATTTTTTATTATTTAATTTGGTAAATTGATTCTTATAATATGTAATTTTCATTCAACTCTTAATAAACTTTATTTTACACCAGTGGCGGATACAGCGGTAGCCGGATATAAAAAATGAGGGTAGGGAAAAGACAGTTTAAGCTTATGGAATATTTCCAAGGAAAATGGAATCGGGGGAAAATTTTTATATTTTGAATATTTCACTTTTTAATACATTTCGTATGAAATATTATCTCGCGTGGTGGGTAGGATCCGCCGCTGCGTCGTACACGGTTATTGGATGTAAAAAAAGTGTTTTTTTTTTGATAATCTGAAAACTTAACATTAATTTTTTTTGTACTGTACTGTTTTTAAATTTAGTGTTTAGTACAATATTCGGGTTTATTTGGACGAATGTTTTACTAGACTGGTTAATTGGTCTAATTTTAGCATTTTCTCAGAGCCGAACTTATTTTTTTGGCTCAATTGTTAAATTTTTAGAACGCTCATTAACTATTTACTGGTAAGAGTTGATGGATTTTAAAACAGTTTGTTAATAATAAAAATATATAGATACGCTACTGGGTGAATTTTTAAGCTATAAATTTATGCTTAAAGGAGAATATTTATAGAGGTTTTTTTTTAAATCTCCCCTTTTCTCTTAATTTTTGGCACTTTTTACCTGAAACTACTACATTTTTATAAAATTAACCTTTTTTGTCATTTCTGTTATTTTTTTCTTAATTTTCTCCTCTCTCCAAAAGTTTCCCTCTTTTCTCTTAATTTTTGTCACTTTTTTCCTAAAATTACTCCTTTTTTCTAAGAGATTTTAAGCGTGTGTAATATTTCCAAGGAAAATGGAATCGGGGGAAGAATTTTATATTTTTAAAATTTCACTTTTTAATAAATTTCGTATGTAGGTACTATTATCTCGGGTGGTGGGAGGTGGGAGTAATTTCCCACTAGAATCCGCCACTGCGTCGCACACGGCTGCCGTTTAGATAATTATTCAAGGAAAATGCGCATATGCTTGTATTCTAATAAATTGGGTGTAAAAATTGTTTTTTTTTTTGATAATCTGAAAATTTAACAATTTTTTTTTGTCCTTTACTGTTTTTAAATTTATAGTATAATAACCCTAATAGCACACAACATCCTTGGGACGTACAATTTATGTCCATTTAATGTCGGAACGTCCATGGACTTAATATGTATGTCCTGTGGATGTTTGTTTTTGGACAGTATTAAGACGTCCACGATATATATCCATTATTTGTACAATTTATGTACAATGTCCATACCGGATATCCAGTAGTTGTCCGTGATGGATATAATATAACATATCCATACCATAGTCTTAAAACAGTCCCTCGCCGACTTAATACAGGCAATGTCCAAAACATGTCCGGGACAGACACCTAAGAGTGGTCCTCACTCGACATAATATTTACCAAAAGTAAAGCTCCGCCTGAAAGATGGAGACACTTGCGCTGATGCTTCTTAGACACCACGAATAGTATGGTATATCGAGATTTAAAACATCCTATTAAGTCTGCTCCGAGCTCGCTCAACGAGTATAAACGGTGGCTATTATTCACGTAGATGAAGTTCCAGTCACGAGCAGGTGTTGAAATAAAAATTTCACAATTACAATTGAACTGGTGTGAATAATATAACAAAAAAAATCACTTTCTCTGACGTCCACTGTACCAAAATAGGACGTTCTGTGAATGTCCCAGGGGGATATCCAATGGATGTCCGCGGCGGACGTTCGAATTCAGTTCAAAGTTGTGACATTAGTGCGTCCCTCGGACGTCCATAGAACGTCCAGTGTACCAGAAAAGGATGTCCTAAGGATGTCCGAAGAGGACGTCCTATGGATATCTGTAGGACTACTTTGTGTTATTAGGGAAGTACAATATTCGGATTTATTTGGACGAAATTTTTACTAGACTGGTTAATGTAAATTTAATTGGTCCCTGTTTAGCGTTTTCTCAGAGCCGAACTTATTTTTTTGGCTTAGGTAATTGTTAAATTTTTAGAATTCTCATTAACTTTAATTTTGTTTACTGGCAAGAGTTTATGGATTTTTAAACAGATTGTTAATAATAGAAATACATATATACACCACTGGGTGAATTTTTAAGCTATACATTTATGTTTTAAGGAGAATATTTAAAGATGTTTTTTTTTGTTAAATGTCCCCTTTTCTCTCAATTTTTGGCACTTTTTACCTCAAAATAACACTTTTTTCTAAAATTAATCTTTTTTCTCATTTGTGTTATTTTTTTTTAAATTTCTCCTTTTTCCAAAGACTTTTCTCTTAATTTTTGTTACTTTTTTTCCTAAATTACTCCTTTTTTTCTAAAATTACCCCCTTTCTTTCTAACATTACCCCTTTTATTCTTACTATTGTGACATTTTTCTTAAATTTTCCCTTTTTGGAAAATTTTACCTTTTTTCTCCAATTTTGCCACTTTTTTTTAAATGACCCCTACTTTCTTTAAAATTACCCTTTGTTCCTCATTTTGTCTCAAATTTACCCACTTTTGTCTCAAAATTTTGAGACGTTTTTCAGAAATTACCCCTTTATTTTCTAAAATTTCCCCTTTTTCACATTTGTGTATCAAATTTCACCCATTTTCTTTCAGATTTTGCCATTTTTTTTTTGAAATTACCCCTTTTTTAAAATTACCCTTTTTCCTCATTTTTCTCTTAAATTTCACCTCTTTTCTCTCAAATTTTGTCACTTTTCTCCTAAAATTACTCCTTTTCTTGTCAAAATTTCCCCTCTTTTTTCTAACATTACTCCTTTTATTCTTATTTTGTGACATTTTTCTTAAATTTTCCCTCTTTTTCCCAAATTTTAAATATTTTCTCTCCAATTTTGCCACTTTTTTTTAAATGACCCCTACTTTCTTTAAAATTACCATTTGTTCCTCATTTTGTCTCAAATTTCCCCACTTTTGTCTCAAAATTTTGAGACGTTTTTCAGAAATTACCCCTTTATTTTCTAAAATTTCCCCTTTTTCTCATTTGTGTATCAAATTTCACCTATTTTCTTTCAGATTTTGCCATTTTTTTTTTGAAATTACCCCTTTTTTAAAATTACCCTTTTTCCTCATTTTTCTCTTAAATTTCACCTCTTTTCTCTCAAATTTTGTCACTTTTCTCCTAAAATTACTCCTTTTCTTGTCAAAATTTCCCCTCTTTTTTCTAACATTACTCCTTTTATTCTTATTTTGTGACATTTTTCTTAAATTTTCCCTCTTTTTCCCAAATTTTAAATATTTTCTCTCCAATTATGTCACTTTTTTTTAAATGACCCCTATTTTTTCTAAAATTACCCTTTGTTACTCATTTATGTCTCAAATTTCCCCATTTTTGTCTCAAAATTTTGAGACGTTTTTCAGAAATTACCCCTTTATTTTCTAAAAATACCCATTTTTCTCATTTTTGTATCAAATTTCTCCTCTTTTCTCTCAGATTTTGTCAATTTTTTTTTCATAAATTACCCCTTTTTTTAAATTACCCCCTTTTTCCTCATTTTTCTCTTAAATTTCACCTCTTTTCTCTCAAACTTTGTCAATTTTCTGTTTTCTTCGTCTGACTGTCGCATCTTATTGTACCTAACATTTACTTTTAATTTTTTTGATTATTATATATTTATTTTCAAATTTTATTGATTTACCTGTTTTAATCTTACTAATTTTTTTTTAACTTTTCTCAGATTTTTGATTTTTCATATTTTATAATTTTAATTTTTGCCATTTTTTTCTTTGTCTGTTTTTTATTTCATTTTTCTTATTTTCGTGTAATTTTCACATTTGCTTTTATTCTTTTCTTTATTTTTCTGATATTTCTCATTTTTTTTTTGATTTTTTATACAGTTTTACACATTTTTGTAATTTTTATTAATATTACTTTTAATTTTTATTTTATTTGTATATTTTTGACTATATTTTTTAATCGTTTCCTTTTTTTTTGATATTTTTCCTGTTTTTTCTGATATTCAATTATTTTTTATTTTTTTTTTGTTTTCTTTCTTTTGATTTATTTAATGCATGATTTTTTTAAATTTCAATGACGATATTTTCTGAAATTTTCGTTTTTAATTCAATTTTTCAAATTTTGTAACTTTTCATAAAGATTTATTCTGATTATTTCCGTTTTTTTTTTATTAATTTTAATTCTGTCGATTTCTTATTTATAATAAATATGACAAACATAATGCGCATAAGTATGTATTGGGTGTTCTTACATGGTATTTTTATTACTTTATGATTTTTTTATAAACCTATTATCGAAATATATAGAAACTAATCAGAAAATTAAATACAAAAATCATTAAACTATATCGTATTTTGTAATTAATATAAATTATCATCGTTAACAACTTATTTAAGATCAATTATTGTTATTGATTTATTTATTGAAACGAAGTTCCTTAAGGCGGCTTACGGTAGGAGTTAACAGGTAAAATCGTCACGTAACTAAAAAGCGTTATGCATAACCCTACAGGCGAGTATCGAGTTTAATAGTACTCAGCCAGCTTATTTTTATTATTAGATATTTGTATTACTTTAAAAATGATAATAACCTTCACAATAGTAATTATTATATAAAATAAAACTTTCCGTATTTGTAAAATTTTTAAATAACTGGATAAAGGTAAGATTTGTTATTAAAAATTTAAATTAGCTTTGTTTTGATGGTTTAGTCAAATATTTAACTAATTACAAGAAATCTGGTTTTAAATAGTGGAGGTATGGCGTCAATTATTTTTAAAATTTCCGTATTTAAATAACATGTTTTTAATCATTAACTAAAAGTGTTTTAACCAAGAGCAGGTTTTGTAAAAATAAACTTGAATCCATAATTAATTGATTAGTATCTAGCCATACAATAACAAAATACTAATAATATTAAAATTCTTTGTAAAAATAATTAATTGTACATTAGAGTCCATGCAATTTTTTTTAATGGTCTAAGTTTAAATTAAAATTAAGGATTTGTATTTAATAATTTAGAAGAAAAATGAGATAGATAAATAATTTCTATTTTATTATTTATCATTTTTAATAATAGCACAAATTTTTTTATATTTTAATAGTAAAATATGTGTGGCTTGGTAACTAGTTTCGGCTTACGCCATCATCAGGCCTACCATACAACTCGTTAGAACAAACAGGAAAAATATGAGGCTTATCAAAGGGATTTTTTAATTTTCCTCATTTTGATTTCTTTCTTTTCATAATTTTTCTTAAAAATTTTGAAAAAATTCTCAATTATAGTATTTTTTGTTCTCTTTTTAATGGTATTAAGATAATATTGTAATTTTAAGAATAATTCCATTTTTTATAGCTTTAGAAACAAAATTTGATTTAAAATTTCTAGTTACATTTGTTTAGCTCCTGTAACAAAAAAAACTATCTATGTTATTAAAAAGTGCTGAATGTAGATAGAAAGAGAAAGAAATACACTATATATACAAATATTTTCAAAATTTTAGATAAAAAATTGGGATTGTGAGAATAGGGAGAGACCACAACTGTAAGGATTTTTTAATTTTCCTTATTTTGGTCTCTCCCTTTTCTCAAGTTGACAATTTTTGCTTAAACATTTTGAAAAAATTCCCACGTATTGTATGTTTTATTCTCTTTTTAATGGTATTAAGTTGATTTTGTCATTTTACTAATAATCCGTTTTCTGTGGCTTTAGAAACAAAATTTGAATTAAAATTTCTAATTATATATAGTTTAGCTCTTGTAATAAAAAAATTATCAACATTATTAAAAAGTGCTGCTTGTAGATAGAAAGAGAAAGAAATATACTATGTATTCAAATATTTTCAAAATGTTTGATAAGAAATTACGATTGTGAGAATAGGGAGAGACCACAACTGTATAGATTTTTTAATTGTCCTCATTTTGGTCTCACCCTTTTCTCGAGTTCACAATTTTTGCTTAAAAATTTTGAAAAAATTTCCACTTATGGTATGTTTAATTCTCTTTTTAACGGTATTAAGTTATTTTTGTCATTTTACTAATAATTCGTTATTTGTAGCTTTAGAAACAAAATGTAAATTAAAATTTATAATTATATATAGTTTAGCCCCTGTAACAAAAAAAATATCAACATTATTAAAAAGTACTGATTGTAGATAGAAAGAAAAAGAAATATACTATATATACAAATATTTTCAAAATTTTAGATAAAAAATTGCGATTGTGTGAATAGGGAGAGACCACAACTTTAAGGATTTTTTAATATTCCTCATTTTGGTCTCTCCCTTTTCTCAAGTTCACAATTTTTGCTTAAAAATTTTGAAAAAATTCCCACTTATAGCGTATTTCATTCTCTTTTCAATACTATTAAATTAATTTAAATATATTATTTAGATTCCTTATCATGCGCTATTAAAAGACATATTCTTATACAGCATTACAACTTATTTAAATATTTTTTTGAGATAATGTAATTTTTTAATCGAAATTGAAAATAGTTTAAAACATCAATAGTTAAGAAATAAGTAGAAACAAATTTTAATTGATTTAAAAAAATAAGACAGAAAAAAATATTCTGAAATACGAAAGTCATTTTTGCTTAAGCGGTTAAAGGTTAAAATAGATCCAATATCGGTAAAATGGTGAAAAAGATGTGCATTTTCAAGACTAATCAATATATTTTTTCAAAATTAAAATATCAGGTCCGGTTTCCGAGATATTTAAGAAAAACCGAAATTGGCGATTTTCGTTTTAATTAATTACCATCTTATTTTTTAAAGATGGAAAAAATCTTTTATTGATGGCTAAATATGGCTTCACATAGCGTATTTTTTTAAATACCTGTACTTGTACTTTTTATTTCATCTTTGAAATCCTCATTTTTTTCTCTATTCAACCATGTAGAACACTTAAGGTTTTGACAATTTTTCTATGTACGGTCCTGTTCATTATATGGCCCGCAAAATGCACTTTATGGCCCGTGCATAAGGACAAAAACAGTTTTTTATTAAATATTTATATTTTGAATGCAATAACTAGTATGACATAAAAGTTTATATGCACCGCGGGTATAAACAAATGTTTATACCTAGGGTACATAAATAACTATTATTTTTTGATATTAGTTATTTAAGAAAATTTAAATTCAAATATTTAATAGAAATTAAGCTGTAGACTCAATTTTTAATTAATTTTGTTTAAAATGATTTATAAATATTTTCAGTGAAAATGGAACATGACCGTAATTAGAAAAATTCCAAAAGTACGTACAAAAATTAAAGACTTTACGTGGTTGAATAATAAAAAAATGGGGATTTCAAAAATAAAATAAAATGTACAGGTTCGTATTGAAAAGAAATAGTTGATGGTGGCCCTTCAAAGACGAAACGTTGTTTTAAAAAATTAGCTATATTAAGCGATATTTGACCTTCAATAAAAAAACCTTTTTCCATCTTTAAAAATTAAGGTGTTTATTAACTAAAACCAAAATCGTCCATTTTGAAATGGTGCTTGGACAAACAAAAATGTTAGGTGGACAATCTTCTAACGATGAACAAATGAATGCACGAAAAAAAATTTCAAAATTCAAAAAGGGTGTGCCAACTTCACAATATCACAATTTTTTAAATTTATATAATTAATCATAATTAACCGGTAAGTGGACAAACAAAACTAATTGGTGGACAAACAAAGAAGAAACGACCTGTGCGGATGGAATTTTGTTTTTGCAATTTGTGGGCGCCGAGACCAAAATTTGCAAAAAAAAGTTTTTGGGCCACCATTTTGAAACGAAGGGTGGACAAACGAAAATAATTAGTGGAGAATAATGGACAAACGAATGCATACAAAATTCGCAAAAGTGGGTGCCACCTTCACTGACCTCGCGGTTAAGGTGCTAATTTTTAAGTTTATTTTAAAGGGTATCAAAATATACATTAGCATCTAGAACAATTAATTTGGAAGAAAAATTATTAACAATTAGACTAAATTGTGTAAATATAATTCATCACGAAACATCCTGTATATCCATTAAACATTAAAATATATTAATGAAGCTAGTACCAACAATTGAAATTTTTATGCTAATCGTGACTTTGTGGTAGCTGTACACGATAAAAAAATGTAATTGTTATTAACAACAACCACATTTACTATTATTATCTTATCGTTTAAATTGCTTGCTCAGTTAGGCAGAACTATAACTATGTATTTTCATACCGATGTTGATATTATTTATAACCTTGCTCAATAATTTTCTACTGAAAATATTTTTTTAACTAACTTATCCATTGATGATATTTTATATTAATTTAATATACAGTACCGGGGGTTGGGACATTTTTTATATTTTGTAATAGTTTTAGCAAAAAAATTTCCACTTTTTTTCTGAATTGTTTACAACTTTTAAACTATAATTCAGCTTATAAAAAGACAAAAACAACGATAAATTAACCTATCAAAACCTCACATTGATATCTTTTAATCACCACTAATTTTAGTTTAATTCACCTTGTACGTTAATGGAAAAACGTGCCGTCAAAACTAATTTAAAAATAACCATTAATTAAAAAAAATTATATATATTCTTTCAATTGTTAATTGCTTATAATTAAATTATTAGTTTTTTTATGATTTTTGTGATATTAAATAATTTCGCTCAATTAAAAATTCAAAATATGAATCTTTTTTATGTATTTACTTTATTTATTATTTCGGCAAATATTCGATTAATTGACAATAAAACTAAAAGTATTTTTACGTTAGTCACGAATAATAATAACCAAGTAATTTTCCATTTAAAAAACTATTAAAATTACCTACGTAATCCAAAACATACAAATAATTGTTAAAGTTAACAAACAATATTTCATAACAAGGTTCCTAAAATTTTTTAAATTTTATTCCACTAAATTCATTTTTTTTTCAATAAATAAATAAAAAAAAATTAAATATAACTGTGCGTATAATTTAATCATTAATATATGTAAAAATGTATGTTCGATACTTATAAAATTATTTAAATTCCTTGAACTATTACAATAAATTAATGCTTTGACTGACGTCAAGTTATTAGTTTTTTTTAATATAAACATAAACGATTAAAATAATATATTTCAGCTATAAAAAAATTAATCCATAATATACAGAGTGTAAACAACCAAAGATTAAGAAAATGTATGTGCATTTGCATATTTATCTGATTCTAATTCACTCTAAAAATAACTATAATTAAATTTGAATTTTATTTTGATCATATTAAAATATTTTCTTTTTTCTTAAAAATTATTTTAAACCTTACGTAGAGAATTAAAATGCAAGGGGTAAATTTGTTTTATCTGAAATAAAAATCGACTTATTTTACCGTATAAAAGTAACAAGTATGAATGATAAATTAATAAATAAAAAAATAGAATTATATCAAGATTAAATAATATATTATAATCAACTTAACACCAATAAAAAGAGATTTAAACATGCTATAAGTTTGAATTTTTTCAAAATTTTTATGAAAGAATTGAAAACTTGAGAAAAGGGAGAGACCAAGAGGAGGAAAATTAAAAAATCCTTAAAGTTGTGGTACCTCCCTATTTTCAAAATCACAATTTTTTTATCTGAAATTTTCAAAATATTTGTGTAAATAGTATATTTCTTTCTCTTTCTATCTACAGTTAGCACTTTTTAATCATGTTGAAAGTTTTTTTTTACAGGGGCTAAACTATATGTAATTAGAAATTTTAATTAAAATTATGTTTCTAAAGCTAAAAAAAATGAATTATCAGAAAAATGTCAAAATCAACTTAATACCATTAAAAAGAGAATTAAACAAACTATGAGTGTGAATTTTTTCAAGATTTTTTAGAAAGAATTGTAAACTTGGGAAAAGGGAGAGACCAAATGGAGGAAAATTAAAAAATCCTTAAAGTTGTGATCTCTCCATATTTTCACAATCGGAATTTTTTATCTAAAATTTTGAAAATTTTTGTATATATAATACATTTCTTTCTCTTTCTATCTACAGTCAGCACTTTTAATAATGCTGACAGTTTTTTTATTACAGGGGGTAAACCATATGTAATTAGCAATTTTAATTCAAATTTTGTTTCTAAAGCTACAAAAAACGAATGATTAGTAAAATGACAAAATCAACTTAATACCATTAAAAAGAGAATTAAACATGCTATAAGTGTGATTTTTTTCAAAATTTTTAAGAAAGAATTGTAAACTTGAGAAATGGGAGAAACCAAGAGGGGGAAAATTAAAAAATCCTTAAAGTTGTGGTCTTTGCCTATTTTCAAAATCACAATTTTTTTATCTGAAATTTTCAAAATATTTGTGTATATACTATATTTCTTTCTCTTTCTATCTACAGTTAGCCCTTTTTAATAATGTTGGCAGTTTTTTGTTACAGGGGCTAACCATATGTAATTCCAAATTTTAATTAAAATTTGGTTTCTAAAGCAAAAAAAAGAACGAATTATCAGTAAAATGATAAAATCAACCATTAAAAAGAGAATTACAGATGCTATAAGTATGAATTTTTTAAAATTTTTAAGAAAGATTTGTAAACTTGAGAAATGGGAGAGACCAAGAGGGGGAAAATTAAAAATCCTAAAAGTTGTGGTTTCTCCCTATTTTCACAATTACAATTTTTTATCTAAAATTTTGAAAATATTCTTATATATAGTAAGTATATTTCCTTCTCTTTCTATCTACAGTTAGCACTTTTTAATAATGTTGACAGTTTTTTTGTTATAGGGGCTAAACTATATGTAATTAGAAATTTTAATTAAACTTATGTTTCTAAAGCAAAAAAAGAACGAATTATCAGTAAAATGACGAAATCAACTTAATACCATTAAAAAGAGAATTAAACAAACTATAAGTGTGAATTTTTTCAAGATTTTTTATAAAGAATTGTAAACTTGAGAAAAGGGAGAGACCAAATGGAGAAGAATTAAAAAATCCTTAAAGTTGTGATCTCTCCCTATTTTCACAGTCGGAATTTTTTATCTAAAATTTTGAAAATTTTTGTATATATATAATGCATTTCTTTCTCTTTCTATCTACAGTCAGCACTTTTAATAATGTTGACAGTTTTTTTATTACAGGGGGTAAACCATATGTAATTAGCAATTTTAATTCAAATTTTGTTTTTAAAGCTATAAAAAACGAATTATCAGTAAAATGAGAAAATCAACTTAATACTGTTAATAAGAGAATTAAACAAACTTTAAGTGTTAATTTTTTCAAGATTTTTAAGAAAGAATTTTAAACTTGGGAAAAGGGAGAGAAAAAATGTAGGAAAATTAAAAAATCCTATTTTCACAGCCGGAATTTTTTATCTAAAATTTTGAAAACATTCATATATATAGGATATTTTTTCCTCTTTCTATCTACAATCAGCACTTTTTAATAGCATTGACAGTTTTTTTGTTACAGGGGTTAAACAATATGTATCTAGAAATTTTAATTCAAATTTTGTTTCTAAAACTAAAAAATATATATATTATTATTTATTGATTATATTGATTACTATTTTGTATTGCGATTTTTTTTGCGAATTTTTTTAACCGTTAATTGATTTTTTTTTCAATAATCATATCATATTACATATTGTAATGATTTGAAATTTCAATTTGGGGTGGATTCTAGTGAAAAATAATAAACATTATAAGATATAAATTTAAGTTGTATCCTGTTTATGCCTCTTGTGGTATTTTACAAAAATTTATTTCTAAATCCTAATATTCTAGTATTCTTCCAAATATCTTTCTACTTGTTCTATTTACTGTTTCTTCATACTCCATATAACTTAATTTTTTTTTCAGTAATAATCATTTTATTCCAAATTTTCTTCTTATATTTTTAAATTGACTAAATAAAATTTATATATTCGTATAATATTTTATATTTCTTTATATTTCCTTATATTTCTTTATATTTCTTTATATTTCTTTATATTTCTTTATATTTCTTTATATTTCTTGATATTTCTTTATATTTCTTTATATTTCTTTATATTTCTTTATATTTCTTTACATTTCTTTACATTTCTTTATATTTCTTTATATTTCTTTACATTTCTTTCAACAAACCTTATTTTCTTCGTATAATCTATTAATTGATATCCCAAAAATCCACAAAATTGACTTTTTGTTTATTATTTTTCATTTTTTTGCGAAAAAAAAATTGTTTCTTATTTGATTAATAAAAAAAAGAGTCTTTTATAATCGTTGAATTTTAAATTTTAATAATTCATACAAATTATTTCTTTACAATATATAGCTAAATTCGTGACTTATACCATTCGAAAGATTTTTCTATTAAAATTGTGGATGTAAGAGTAAAAACGGAAAAATGGAAAAAATTACAAAGACACACTTTCGCCTTTTCTTTTTTCAAAAACCACTTTTGTATGTAGCAAGACAAATAAACCAATCTATTTCGTAATAGTTGATGAAATAAAAAAAATCGTATACAAGCGACAAAAAAAAATAAAAAAATGTTCAGTGAAAATATAAAATAACTCATCAAAATACTGGAAAATTAATCATTACATAAAAGTTTTTCATATTTTTTTCTCCTTAATCTATACCCACCATTTTAGTTATAGAAAAAAATTAATAGATAAAAAAATAATTACCTTTTCGGTACAGTTCCTCTTCCTGATTTCCGATACAATCCAGGGTAACATGGGACTTGAAAATCGCCTATCCATGGCGGTAAACCCTTGATACGTCACTGGAATCAACTTCATTTTTCCAAAAATCACTTAAGAAAAAAACCCAATCACTCTAAACACATGCCACTGTTGTCATAACACTTTGTTACTGTAATTTTTCAGTCCGATTTTAGGTTATACTGAAAACGACTTTCGTGCGCATAATACTCGGAAGTATTGATCCGAAAATGAAAATACCGAAATCAAAAAGGCACAACCATCAAGAGTATGTTGTAAAATTGCAATTAGGTAACGATTTTTCCATTTGATTAGGTTTTAATCAAAAAACAGCACGTAGCAAGAACAAGGTTATTTTACGTTTGTTAATGGGAATTGCTTTTTACTTTGTTATGCGATTTATCGCTTGTTATAAGCGGTTTGACGTTTAAAAAGAATGGTTTAATTTGTTTATAATTTTATACAGGGTGATCCGTTATATATTATATAGTGTTTATTTTTTTAATTTTGGATAGCGGTTTTTTAATATTTTTATTCTAATATCTCGTAAACATAAACCACAAAAATGAAATATCAAATAATTTTTTAATAAACGGAAGTCAGAAGATTAGACACACTTTTTACGAAAAATTATTATATAATCTGGTCTTTTTATTACTAAAGAAATAAAAGAGGGGGTGACCCAACTTTCCGAACACTCCTAGTAAAGTAATTAATCAATTATTTTAGTTTTTCTGCATCAAAATACATTAATAAAGTTAGTTAAAAAAATCAAATTTTTTGTCAAAAATTTATTAGTACAATTTGAATTTTTTAAATTTTTGGTTATACCTTCGACAAATATTATTTTAAAATTATGAAATAATTTACACATATGTAAACACTTTCAGATAGTCTATTTACTTTTTTCATTTGCTATCTAGTTTTTGATAAAACAAAATTACAAAAAATTTAAAAAAAAATATTTATTTTGGCTATAATAATTACAATTCTAAACTCGAAAAAACATAAAAAAATATTGTAAATTTAAAGTTTTATATTATCTCTCGAATGGTAAAAATCTTATTTTAATAACTTTAATTTTTTAAAAGTTACTCAATTAAAATCGGAATAAAATTTTTTTGAACCATTTTTTTTTTAAATTCCTCAATTTTTGTAATAAAATTTTGAAAAAAATCACAAGTTTTTTATTACAAATTTAATAGTATTTATTTAATTTTTGATATTAAAATAGATATAACTTTATTTGTTCATGTTTTATTTTAAATAGAATCATCCTGTTTGTATTATTAATTCTGTAATAATCAAACAGGTTTAATTTTTTTTACAAATTCTAAAATAACTTGTTTAATAACTAATCAATCTAAGCCCAACCGAAAAAAAAATGAATAAAATTTACATGTTAATTTGTAAACATTAAAGTGAATTTATGTTAAATATCAACAATAATTCAAGCAACCCCTGGTATATTATATTATTATTTTTTCTAGCAAAACACACAAAAAGATAAGCAACACTTGAACCATTGAAAAACTATTAATGTCCCCATTTAAATTCCAAAATGTAGAATTTTAAAATATTAGAAAATAAATATTTAGGGCTCTAGATAACAAAATTATGACGTAAAATGTTTACTCAAACTCAGCATAAAAGCCCCCGAATTACAAGTTCCAAACTAATAACACATCACCCAATATTCAGTATTCAGCGTCGGGACGCCGACGTCCATAATTTCGATGGACTTTTTAAAAACGCACTCTATTTCCGCAAAATAAACTACGAATGCAGAAATTGCTACATTTGACGTCGCGACGTCTTCGTCCATCCATTTTTATATCGCAAACAATTTCTTCTAAAATTGCTAAAGAAATTAAAAACTAAAATAAACCCTAATAATTATATTAATTTGGTCATTCCAAAACAAAAGGAAAATCAATAAAAATCTTCTAACTTTTCTAAAAATTCGTAGATTTAATTTCCATATTAAAAGCCATCTGTTATTTAGCAGTCGAACCAATTTAAGTGAAGCAACCTTTTATGCGTTAATTTTACCGCCATTTTTGTTCCGTTAAACAATTTGAGTTCAACTACTTATCCATAGATGGCAATCAACAAGAATTATTAACAGCCATTTTTAATCAATTAAAAAAATTGTAAAAATCTCATGAAAATGGTAGGAACGTAATAGTACATGAAATTATATAATTAGTTATATAAAAAGTAACTTTACAAGCTTTGTTTCAAATTTTTATTATTCTTTTAAATATGGCGGGAGCGCAAGTTTCATAAAGTTTGCATATTTAAATTTGAATAACCCCTAAAAACATAGATATTAATAAATAAAACTTGACATGCAAATACCAGACGAAACAAGCTATAAGATATATACAGGGTCTTTCAAAAGTCTGAAAACAGTCTTATTTGCTTTTAAAATAATTCAAATTGGCCTCCTGTAGCAAAATCTAATGAATGTTTTTGAATTTTAAGCACATAAAAATGTGCTAATTCTCTAATTTGGACCGTTTATTTTTAGTAGTTATTGAATTACAAAAATATTTTCTTTTTTAATAAAATGTTAGAAACAAACAGTTACCGCTCCTAAATGCTACGTGTTTTTCTATATCCATTCACCTGTTTTTATCTAAATCAAAAAAAAAATCGTCTCAAAAAAACGGAGGGGTCTTTAAAATTTGCTGAAGATTGGTACAAAGATACTTCCAAGGACGTAGATTTCATAAATATAATCTAATTTAACAAATAATGGTGACCCAAGTCTTAATACTCAAGAGGCCACTATTAAATAGCCATCTATTTGAAAGAAGATTAATTAATTAAAGTTGGCAACATTTCACAACTACCGCTAATTCTATCGCCATTTTTTATCCATTAAAAATGTTAGTTCAACTAGTTCTCCATAGATGACACCGGTCAAGAATTAGTGCCTACCATTTTTAATCCTATTCAATAATTTGTAAAAATCTTATCAAAATAAAAATTGGTACAAAAGTACTTCAAAGAAGGTATATTTTAAAAATACAATTTGTTTTAGTTGACCTCTAGTATTTTTAAAGAAAATCGAATTTAAAAAGTGATAATGGACCAAAAATTATTATTAGACAGTTAAATGTATGGTGGCTAAAATGCATTATCCTGATTTGCATTTTAGTAATAATAAAATGTGGGGGAATAAAACAAAATTACAATTCAACAGTATTTTTTTATTATTTAAGACTAAATAGAGCTAATTATTCGATACTGGGGGAGACCATTAAATTAAGAAAGAAGACGAATTTTTAATTCTACACACGAATTTTAATTAACAACAATTTGTTATACAAATCAGCCAGTTATCGTTAAAGTTAACCATAAAATTATTTTATCATTTATAATCTCCCTAGAACATAAATTATTGCCGGAAATTTTTTGAGTACATGAATTTTTAAAGAAAATTCATGTACGAGACATATTTCCCGCAATTAATTCAAGCACGTGGGGGATTCGGTAAGAAAATTTCACACCGAAATATTAAAAAAATACTAGGACAATGACGGTTTTTTATGGTAAATGGTTTTAAGGTGAGTTTAAACAGCAAATAAAATAAAATAAGGAATAAAATAAAATAAAATAAGAAAGTTAACCATGCACATCTCTATGAGAGCGTTTATACAAGAAATAACCTAAAATAAGAAATAAGAATTAGTACAAAAGATGACCAACTTTTATCTTTTTACCTTATTTTATTTTATTTTGTTTGGAAATCGAAACCGCGCATGACCCAAATCTTTTCTGATGTTTGGGATAGATTTATTACATAAAAAGCTGTGATTTGATTGGTTTATTCTTATTTTACTTTAGTCATCTGTATAAACCAATGTTTTTTCCCTTAATTCTTATTTTATTTTATTTTATTCCTTATTTTATTTTATTTGCTGTTTAAACTCACCTTTACTCTTTTTACAGACAACGGTTTTACTGTAGGCAAAAATCACGTACCACGAGATGGCTCTGCAAAATGACAAAATGTCGGATTGAGGTGTGAACCCCACTTGCTCATTTTCATCTGTATGTTCTAACTGCATTTTATATTGGATTGAGAGTGATTATTTTTTTTTTAGTTCCTCCTTACCAGTTTCGGCTACTTCTATATTTCTTACTAATTTTTGAATATTGATAATTAGACATTGGAATTCAATTGTAATTAGTTTGATAAGTTTTTTATTTGTTGTATAATCTTCCACCCTTTCCTAACACTATGTAGTGTAGGCCTGATGATGGCATACTATCGAAATTAGTCGCCACGTACGCTCAGCCTTTTCTTTCTTCAGCATTAAGTGTGTACGCACCAACTCGTAACCTTATGTTACCTTTATTATTATACTTTAATATACTTAATATTCTTCCATTTCTTAACTGCCTTGAGATTCTTCCAATTCTTTGCATTTTCACATGGTATGATTTATTAACAACAGTTCTTCACAAAATATCGTCCAAATATATCACTTTTAATGCATAAATGGCTTAAAATAACATAAAAACTTTAAGAACTAACCCAATTACTTTATTGTTCACACCTCGAGTCGTTTAAATGGTCAAAGATAGATGTCGCCTACTCCGTAATTTTTTCGAATAGACGTCAAAAAATTTCCAGTGTAATTTTATGCTCCTTTACTCCAACGAGGAGAAAAATTTCCGGAATTATTTTTAGTTGCTATGGTAACGATACAAAATACAGGCTTTTAATCGAAAATGTTAGGTGTGAAATTTTCACTCAAAAATATGTAAATTACAAGTTTGAAGTAATAATAGACGAGGAAGGCATAGATCATATACACATGTAGCTTGTTTTCTAGGTCCGGGGGGGGGGGGGGGGGTCTAGAGTAGTCGCAGTCACTGAGTGGTCGTTTTCAAATTTCGAGATAGTTTGATCAATGAGAAATCGGTATCGATGTAGTTTGACCAATGACAAATCAGTACCCGACTCAGAGTACGCTGTCAACATTACATTCCTGTTCTACCGACAAAATACTACATGATGCCTTATCTAGAGCAGCATATATGATCTATGGAGGAAAGTCATGACGTCATCAATGTCATTCTTGTCAAAAAGTGATTCCAAACAAGCCTCTGTCAAATTATTAGGTTGTGTTTATCGTGTTATATATGAAATATTTGTGTAATCTTTGATTTTATGGTATTAAAAAAGGTAGTCTGCTTTAATTTGTACCTTTGGTTATTAACTAATAAGCAAAATATCAACATAACCTTAAATTTTTTGTTTTGAATCAGTTTTTTTGACAATAATGACATTTGTGACGACACATTTTCCTCGTCTATTCTGATTGCTCCGATATTTATGTCTTAGAATATATAGTTAGTAGAAAGGAGCATTTACCATCAAAATATATGTGAGTAATGTGCGAACAGTCGGCCATTGCTAAGAACCACGTATGACTCATAATTATAAAGTTAAATATATCTATATCAGTTTGTTTACATTTGTGTTGTGTATGCTACGCCATGAGGCATCCGCCATTGGCAAGACCCATCGCGTCCACCGAGCGAAATACTCCTTCCTACTAACTATATACTCTATGATTTATGTAGATACTTCCCAGCTGCACACTAAACCCATTTTATTTAAAAACTGACAGTAATGGACTGTGAAAGGAATGTTGACATCTGTCATTGCTCCAAAGTAGTAGATTTTCGGTGGTTAAGGGGAAAGAAGAAGTTTTTCCAGTGGCGGGCAATTTTATTGATTTAAATAGGTATACGATAAAGGACCTTGCAATAATCTTATGGAAATTGGGTTTCTGTCAAATTGTCTGAATTTTTGATATGTTGTAGATTTTGTCATCCTGAACAAAAGTCTCCATGGGCACAAAGTGCCAAAATGAATATTTTGCCAGCTACGGAGCTGTCAAAGCTCCCCTGACCCGTTGCAAAACTATTCATTTTCAATACTAATTACAGATATCAAAAGCATATTTTAATTATTCTAATATATAGGGTAATGTTTTTGAGGTCACTGGATTCAACCCTCATATCAGATTGGACAAATTGACCGTTGACAGCTGTCAATACACTGTCAACGAAGAATAGAAACGTACATATTCTCTTTTCACATTGAGATTTTGGGTTCTTGAGGTCGCTGAATTCAATTCTCATGTCAGATTGGACAAATTGACCGTTGACAGCTGTCAATTCACTGTCAACGAAGAATAGAAAAGTAAATATTCTCTTTTCACATTGAGATTTTGGGTTCTTGAGGTCGCTGAATTCAATTCTCATACCAGATTGGAAAAATTGACAGTTGACAGCTGTCAATTCACTGTCAAAGTAGAATAAAGAAGAAAATATTCTCTTTTGTTATTGAGAGTTTGTCAACTACCTTATCTCCAATTCTAAAAAGAATTGAATTTAGCGAGTTGGCCAACATAAACTCTCAATGTAAAAAGAGGATATTTACTTTTATATTATACTTTGACAGTGAGTTGACAGCTGCCAACTGTCAATTTTTCTAATCTGGCATGAGAATTGAATTCAGCGACCTCAAAAACTCAAACTCTCAATGTCAACAGAGAATATTTACGTTTCTATTCTTCGTTGACAGTGTATTGACAGCTGTCAACGGTCAATTTGTTCAATCTGACATGAGGGTTGAATCCAGTGACCTCAAAAACATTACCCCATATATTAGAATAATTAAAATATGCTTTTGATATCTGTTAAAAGTATTGAAAATGAATAGTTTTGCAACGGCAGCTCCGTAGCTGGCAAAATATTCATTTTGGCACTTTGTGCCCATGGAGACTTTTGTTCAGGATGACAAAGTCTACAACATATCAAAAATTCAGACAATTTGACAGAAACCCAATTTGCATAAGTTTATTGCGGGGTCCTTTACATTTTAATTTAATGCAATTTATTTTATTTTTTAATTAATATAAGGTCAGTAATTGTTGACAGATTTCCACACCACCTTTGAGGTATTACCGCGTCGCGTGACCATTATTATTTTCCGTCCCTTTTTTTCTATTTAGCTCGCTCATTTTTTACACTAGTTTTCTTTAACGCCCGATAAATTGTGCTTTCTGAATTTTTCGTTAATTTCCCACAAAAGTTTACCGCCTGATCTACTGAATAAAATGAAAAATTTTCTCGAATACCGTCGTATACGTTTTTTATTAAGTTAAATTCCGCTTCAGAATAAATGATGCCTTTTGACTACATATGGGTAACTGCTGATTCATTTTTACAGATGTCCAGCAAAGAAAAACATTAATTAACCATATATTCCCGTTCCCGCCAATACGTACCGCACACGAATTCAAAGCCACTCCCCAACTAAGCACTGATCGCTTAACATATAAGCGACGTTGCCTTTTTCATACTAAGTACATATCAAACCTTCTCCTTTTATTGCATGATAAAAAATGATAGAGAAAATAACTTTTAAAACACGTGGCAACGCCTTAGCAATCTGATGAACGACATAACAGTGTTGTCGATGTGAAGTAAATTACGTATATATAATAGTTTCTTGTAGAAGTCTTTATAAAAAAACTTTAAATAAGGTCCCTAAAATTTTAGTATTGTAAATTACCTCTGAGACAAATGATCTTAAATATGATATATTATAATACTAAGCAATAATTATGTATTTTAAATATTTGATTTGCATAATATTGTTTGATTAAAGGAATTCTTCTTCTAAATATTTAATAATGTGGCAACTCTGTTATACATTCTATTACTGTCAGTTTTTAAGGAAAATGGGTATATTTCGCTTTAAGCAGTGGCAGCGTCAACTATTTCTTAATTTAAAAAAAGGTATTTAAATTAATTCATCGCTGTTTCCTGCTTGCATTAACTCTACGGTTTTGGTTGCAATTTATTTAATTGCTAATTAAACTAAATTTAGCTACTTAACGATTTAACTAGATAAAATCTATTATTGTCTTTTATTTAACAGCCATAAATGATATATTATGAATGACCAGCTCTATAATAGTCATTAAAATTATTAAGACAACAGCAAGATATTCTTCAACGTATTATTTATTCCGCCATTTTCTTTATAATCCTTTATTGTAAAATACATAATCGGGAACGTTTTTGTACTGATTTTTGATGGTTTCCTATAAAAATTAAATCGGATATTAAAATTTTAAATACTAGTTAATATTCTTACCTTTAATTCGGGTTCCAACCGGTCAAAAGAAATAGACGCCTTTTGTTTGAAAAAGGCGCACGCGAGGGGGGTTGCAAATGTTAAACATAAACCCAACGCACCTACAGAAGCGGGTAGTACCATCCATGGATGTCTGCGTAGCATTCCCTTTTTTTCCAACGAGTTCATTACAATAGGGGTTAGAACTATAATAGTAGAAATTCAAAATTAGGTTATGTTATTTTATTTACTCTTTCGGTTCTTCCCCTCACTCAAGTATAGAGGTAGGAACAATTATTTTTTTGGAACGATAGATTAATAATAATAACTTACCCATTCCAGGAAGTGCCATAAATATTCGACTACACGTAACTTGTATGATTCCACTTTGAGCTGCTGCTTTTGAATATCCTAATTTATTATTTTGTTCGTCATATACTGGCGTACCTTGTTTTAATTCTCTAAAAAAATATATATGTTATTAAATTATACGTACCAAAATTAGTAGCAGTACTTACTGGGCTCTCATCATAGGAATGTTGATACAATTTGCCGCCGCTACTGCTACAAATGGAACCATACGTCCTATAAGTTGTGGCATTCTCTAAAATTTTAATTTTTATTTAAATACTTGTTATTTTGACTAGTATGGTTATTTTGCATGAAAAAATTGGAAAAAATAGAGCAAATAAGGAAAAAAAGGGAAAAATGAGGAAGAGTAGGAAAAATAGGAAAAAACAATAGATAAATAGAGAAAATAAAGTAAAATAGGAAAAAATCTGGAAATATGAAAAACTATAGGAAAATGAAAACAAAGTAAAAATCAGGCAAAAAATGGAGAAAAATAAAGAATAACATTCAAAAATTGGAAAAATTAGGAAATAAGGAAAAATATTAAGAAATTAAAAAAAAATAGGAAAAAATTGGAAAAATCCAGAAAATAGATAAAAACACAAAAAAAGGGAAATGCAGAAAATAGGAAAAATATTGAAAAATAAGGAAAACCGGGAATTTGGGAAAATGGGAAAAAATAAAAGAAAAAACAAAGAAAAAGGGAAAATAAAGTAAAATAGGAAAGAATAATGTAAAATGGGAAAAAATTGGTAGAAATCAGGATAAAATTGGAAAAACGTGAAAAATAGGGAAAGCACAAAAAATAAAGAATAATAAAAAAAATACCATTGAAAAATTGGAAAAACTAAAAAAAACTAATGAAAACGAGGAAGAAATCAGAAAAAACAGGGAAAATGGGAAATTACAGGAGAAATAGAGAAAATAGATAAAAATATTGAAACATGGGAAAATATAGGGAAAAATTGGGAAATATAGGCAAAATATGGACAAATAGGGTAAATAGGGAATAATAGGGAAAATTGTGTTAATGTATGGGAAAATAGTGAAAATGAGGGAAAATGAGAAATAATAGTAAAAAACAGCGAAAAATAGAGAAAAATAAATATCATTGAAATTGGAAAACATAGAAAAAATAATGAAAAACAAGAAGAAATTAAAAAAAAATTAGGGAAAATGGGAACAAATTGAGAAAATGCAGAAAACGGGAAAAACACAGAAAATATGGAAAATCCAGAAAATAGGGAAATCCAGAAAATAGGGTAAATACATTCAAATAGGGAAAAATATGGAAAAATTGGGGACAATGGGAAAAAATAATGAAAAACAGGGAAAATAGAAAAAAATTGAAAAATGCTGAAAATAGTGAAAAATAAGGAAAAACGGGTAAAATTTGGGGAAAATCGGACAAATATGAAAAAACGAGAAAAAAGGGAAATAAAGTGAAATATCAAAGAATAATGTAAAATATGAAAAAATTTTTGAAAAAGTAGGAAAAAATGTTCAAAATGGTGACAAATAGGTAAAATAGGTAAAGGCAGAGAAAACTAGGAGAAAACAATGAAAACAAGAAAGAAATCAGAAAAACAGGGAAAAGTAGGAAAATATAAGAGAAAAGAGAAAAAAGGCAAAAATAGGGAAATATGGGAAAATATAGGGAAAAATACCGAAAAATTTGGAAAAATAGGGAAAATGGGGACAAATTGAGAAAATAGGATAAAGTAGAAAAGAATAGGAAAAATACTGAAAAAGTACGGAAAACTAGGGAAAATATTCAAACATAGATACAAATAGGGAAAAATAGAGGAAAATATAATGAAATATAAGGAAAATTATAAAAAAATGAAAAAGAGGCAAAAATAGGGGAATATAGGAGAAATAGGGACAAATAGGAAATAATATAAAAAAATGGGGAAAAATAAGTAAAGACAGGAAACAGTAGGGAAACATAGTGACAAATAGGGAAAAATAGGGAAATACGGAAAAAAATATGAAAAACAGGAAAATTAGAAAGAAATAGTAAAAAAAAGAAAAAGGGTTAGTGAGAAAGACATTAAAACACGTTTATGTTGAAAAAATAATGTAAGGAATGCAAAAATTATAAAAAACAGGTAATGTCGCAAGAGTTTTTTTCTGTATTCACAGAGAATGTAAAAATTTCATAAAATCATGCTAAACTAAATTTTTAAATGATTATCTAATTTTTCTTGTATACAGGGTAGACCTAGTGTAATCTATAATAAATATGAAAATGTGATGTGGATTATTGATAAAATATTTTTTTAACAGACCTTCGTTAAGCTGTTTAATCCTAAAGCTGTTCCTACTGCTCCTCCTGTAGCACAAACGTATGATGTAATTAGTTGTCTACAAAAAAAAATTAAATGAATTTAAACATGAAGATAATAATAATAATAGAAGCCAATGGCTTGTGCGGGGAAGGGACGGCTATTATTATTATTTGCCGTGGCGCTCCGATGCGACTTACTGAGGATTGATGGCGGCATTTGGCTATAGGTGTAGGAAAACCCGGAAAATCTCACCACCATTAATCGGCACAGTGACACAGGGGGATTGAAAATCTAGGATATTTTTATTTTTTACTAACTATTGAAGAGTGCTAAAATTTTTGTTTTTAGATGGTACTTACGTATCAGTTTGAGTAAGATCACCGCTTCTATTGGTATAATTAACTAATGCATTAAAAGATTGATTCAACCATTGCCAAAATATAACGGCTGGTGTGCTTCTATAAAAAGTGATCATTCCTCCAGTTATAATCATATTCATCGGAACTTGAGCTGACATTCTTCCTAATATGTTCATTTTTTCTCCCGTATCAGGATGAAATGCGGAATCATACAAACTTTTGGCTTTCCATAATTGTTCTTCGGTAATACCAACAGGTAAACTTTCTCCAGTTCTGAAATTACATTATAATTATATTTTTTACTAGACAGCCATAATACCCGCGCGGGAATTAAATACAAAATACGTAATAATAATTTTGTTTATTCTTCTTTATACATATGTAGAGAGAAAGTAAAAATAACGGTACACAGGTGCATAATATACTTCAATAATTACACAATGATGTGCAAAAATACCCAAAAATGGGAAATTCTCCACAAATCGGCATCACTGTTTATTATAAAATACTCAAAAATGGGAAAATTCCCTACAAATCGGCATCACTGTTTATTATAAAATACTCAAAAATGGGAAAATTCCCACAAATCTGCAACACTGTTAATTATTGACTGACTGAGCTATTAATTTATTTTTGTTCTTTTTTGTATATAGCGAGAAAGTAAAAGAATGGTACATAGCTGCATAATAAACTTTATCGTCTAATAATTACACAATGATATACAAAAATACCCAAAAATGGAAAATTACCTACAAATCAGCATCACTGTTAATTAGAAAATACTCAAAAATGGGAAAATTCTCACAAATCGGCAACACTGTTGATTATTGACTGACTGAGCTCTTAATTTATTTTTGTTCCTTTTTATATGTAGCGAGAAAGTAAAAAGAATGGTACACAGCTGCATAATAAACTTTATCGTCCAATAATTACACAATAATGTGCAAAAATACCCAAAAATGGAAAATTCCCCACAAATCGGCATCACTGTTTATTATAAAATACTCAAAAATGGGAAAATTCTCACAAATCTGCAACACTGTTAATTATTGACTGACTGAGCTATTAATTTATTTTTGTTCATTTTTATATGTAGCGAGAAAGTAAAAGAATGGTACATAGCTGCATAATAAACTTTATCGTCTAATAATTACACAATGATGTACAAAAATACCTAAAAATGGAAAATTCCCTACAAATTAGCATCACTGTTAATTAGAAAATACTCAAGAATGGGAAAATTCGCACAAATCGGCAACACTGTTGATTATTGACTGACTGAGCTTTTAATTTATTTTTGTTCTTTTTTATATGTAGCGAGAAAGTAAAAAGAATGGTACACAGCGGCATAATAAACTTTATCGTCCAATAATTACACAATGATGTACAAAAATACCCAAAAATGGAAAATTCCCTACAAATCAGCATCACTGTTAATTAGAAAATACTCAAAAATGGGAAAATCCCTACAAATCGGCAACACTGTTGATTACTGACTGAGCTACTATTTTTTTTGTTCTTTTTTATATCTAGCGAGAAAGTAAAAAGAACGGTACACAGCTGATGCATAATAAACTTTATCGTCCAATAATTACACAATGATTTGTATAAATACCCAAAAATGGGAAATTCCCCAGAAATCGGCATCACTGTTTATTATAAAATACTCAAAAATGGGGAAATCCCCACAAACTAGCAACACTGTTGATTACTGACTGACTGGGCTATTAATTTTTTTTTGTTCTTTTACTTTCCCGACCCACCTCCTAGAAGGGAAAGTATTGTGAACGAGCTAAAAAAAAATTTCGAGATAAAAACGGAAATATCCATTTTCGGGTCCCCTGAGACGATTAAGACCATTTCCAGATGGAAGTCTGTCTGTCGGTCTGTGTGTATTCTTCCACGATATAGGCCACACGTTTAATCCGATTAAGCTGAAATTTGGTATAGGGGTTTGGGTTATCCGTCGGAAGAACCCATTAGTTTTTGTACGACATCTGTCAAATGGAAGTACCACTATCAAAAAATGACAGATGCAATATGTCACGGAATTGGACATGCAATATGTCATTTGAAAGCCCAAGAAAAACTCTATTCAGAACACTTAAAATTATTTCTCCAACTGTGACCTGTCAAAAATAAAAAAGTGTCAAAATTTGAAACTTCAGCATTAAATATCTGAAGAAGTATTAATCCGATTGAGCTGAAATTTGGTATATTTGTTTCGGTTATCTTTCGGAAGAACCCATTAGTTTTTGTACGAGATCTGTCAAACGCAAGTATCACTATCAAAAAATGACAGATGCAATATGTCACGGAATTGGACAGCCAATATGTCGTTTGAAAGCCCTTGAAAAACTCTATTCAGAACAATCAAAATTATTTTTCCAACTGTCACCTGTCAAAAATAAAAATGTCAAAATTTTAAACTTTAACATTAAATATCTGAAAAAGTATTCGTGGAAACTCGTCGGGAAAGTTTTGGGGCGACACAACCGATTTTTTTATATGTAGCTAGAAAATACCCAAAAGTGGGAAATTCCCCACAAATCGGCATCATTGTTTATTACAAAATACCCAAAAATAATAAATTCCCCACACATCGGCATCACTGTTTGATCACTGACTGAGCTACGCATCTAGCATAATATAAAAGTATATTGATAATAATAATATAAGAACAAACCTGTATTTTTGTACTAAACTTTTAGCTTCTTCCAATTGTTGATTCGTAGCGAATACATTCAAAGGATTGGTAGTGAGAAAGAAATGTCTAGCGCGTCCATCGTAACTGTTTTGATCATATCTAGGTTGGTCTATATTTATTTTAATAATTTGATCGTCAGATACCATTAGAAAGCCTGAAGATTAAGGATTCGTGGATTGACTAAAATTAAAATTTCTAAATAATAAAATGTGATTCCTAACAATCTTTTTGTTTCATTCAATAATGCCATTTTGTATATAATGAAATTTGAATATATTACATTTATTTTGTTCAGGAATAAAAGTTATTAAATTTAAACAATCCGTTGTTTGAATCAAACAAATCGTTATTTAACTGAAACAAATCGTTGTTTGGACTAAAAAATCGTTATTTAACTATAACAAATTGTTTAAATCAAACAAATCGTTATTTAACTAAAACAAATTGTTTAAATCAAAAAAATAGTTATTTAACTAAAACAAATTGTTTAAATCAAACAAATCGTTATTTAACTGAAACAAATTGTTTGGATGAAACAACTCATTAATTAACTGAAACAAATGGTTATTTAACTGAAATAAATCATTATTTAACTGAAACAAATCATTATTTAACTGATTATTTTTGACGTTTCTCGAAACCTATAGAAATTTTCAATTTCAGTAATTCATATAAGTTCTAGCCAATCAAAACATTTTTATAGTGGGAATAATCTACTTACATTATTTCAGCGAGAATAATTCAATGCACATTGTTTTTATTGAATGACAACCACATGACAATGTATTTTCTTCATCTGACATTTTGATTGTAACGTCAAAAAATAATCTATCGAATACCACATGAGAGTTCGATAAATTAGATAATAATTCTCCAGTCATTTTCTCAAACTTGTCGCCATTTGGCAACAAGTTTTCTAAAATCTGTCGAATTATTTTCAATTTATTCTCACTCTCTTGTGATAATACTACAGATAATTTAGTTCATGTATAAAAAATCCCATAAGCCGCATGATTTTGTCATTATGACAGCGAAAAAACTTTTCCAGCGACAATAAGGGAACCTAACTGTTGAAAGCATGACAACCACCATTATAAACAAATTTTTGATGACGTTATGCCAATTTTTCTAACACTTGTCAGAAAAGTTTTCATTTTCCGACTCAAGCTATTTTTACTACGGCGCGCCCATACTTCAAATTTTTTAAATTTCAAACACATATTTAGTTATCTCAAATAACAATTTATTTGATTTAAACAAATATTTGTTATATTTAAATTTATTTATTACATCCAAACAACCATTTGTGCAATTTAACCAACAATTTGTCTCAGTTAAATAGCGGTTTATTTAATTTAAACAAGAATTTGTTTCATTTAAATAATGATTTGTTTCATCCAAACAAAAATTTGTTTCAGTTAAATAACGATTTGTTTTATCTAAACAATTTGTTTGAGTTAATTAACAATTTACTTCATTCAAATAACAACTTGTTTCTGTTAAATAGCGATGTGTTTCAGTTAAGTATTGATTTGTTATACTTAAATAACGATTTGTTTTAGTTAAATAACGATTTGTTTCAGTTAAATAACGACTTGTATCATCCAAATAATTTGTTTGAATTAATTAACGATTTACTTCGTTCAAACAACAATTTGTTTAATTTAAATAACGATTTGTTTCAGTTAAATAATAATTTGTTTCATCCAAACAATTTATTTCAGATAAATAACGATTTGTTTGATTTAAAGAACAATTTGTTTCAGTTAAATAACGATTTGTTTCAGTTAAATAACGATTTGTTTGATTTAAACAACAATTTGTATCAATTAAGTACCGATTTGATTCATCCAAACAATTCTTTTCAGTTAAATAACGATTTGTTTAATTTAAACAAGAATTTGTTTTAGTTAAATAACGATCGTTACTTAATTGATAAATTGTTTTGATGAAACAAATCATTATTTAACTGAAACAAATCGTTATTTAAATGAAACAAATTGTTGTTTGAATGAAGTAAATCGTTAATTAACTCAAACAAATTATTTGGATGATACAAGTCATTATTTAACTGAAACAAATCGTAATTTAACTGAAGGAAATCGTTATTTAACTGAAGGAAATCGTTATTTAACTAAAACAAATCGTTATTTAAGTATAACAAATCATTACTTAACTGAAACAAATCGTTATTTAACAGAAACAAGTTGTTGTTTGAATGAAGTAAATCGTTAATTAACTCAAACAAATTATTTGGATGATACAAGTCATTATTTAACTGAAACAAATCGTAATTTAACTGAAGGAAATCGTTATTCAACTGAAACAAATCGTTATTTAACTAAAACAAATCGTTATTTAAGTATAACAAATCATTACTTAACTGAAACAAATCGTTATTTAACAGAAACAAGTTGTTGTTTGAATGAAGTAAATTGTTAATTAACTCAAACAAATTGTTTAGATGAAACAAATCGTTATTTAACTGAAACAAATTTTTGTATGGATGAAACAAATCATTATTTAAATGAAACAAATTCTTGTTTAAATTAAATAAACCGTTATTTAACTGAAACAAATTGTTTGTTAAATTGCACAAATAGTTGTTTGGATGTAATAAATAAATTTAAATATAACAAATAATTTTTTAAATCAAATAAATTGTTATTTGAGATAACTAAATATATGTTTGAAATTAAAAAAAAATGGTAATTTTGTTTCGTTGATTTTATTGAAATAACAAATGTGTTAAGTCAAATAAATTATGTTTGTTTCAAAAAAATTAATGTATATTTTGTTTTGTTGGTTGGTCACTTGTTTTTATTTTTTCACTATAGTTGGTTTTACGTGGTTCACCTTGTGTATTATTCCATTTTTGAATTCCACGAGAAATTCCGTTAAAAATAGATCTGTTAGACGGACAGCTGAAAAGTGCTAATTTTGCTACTTTGTGCGATAATTGAACATTACATTTTAAAATAGCTGACTTGGTTTTTTTAATTAAACCAAAAATAATCTATTACTGAGCAGTTTAAAAATTTTAAAAATATTTTGCTTTTAGTTAACAGAAAAAAAATATTTTTGCCACTCTGTAACTTTATAATAACATTTTGTCATATTCTCTAATAAATTTGTTAACGATTTTTTTAAATTACTAGAAAATTTAATTATTTTTGGTTAAAAATGTTTCTAGTTGTTTTTTCAAATCGGAGAAAATACCGGAAACAACTAAAGATAAAGGGAGGTGTTAAATGACCATTAGTTAAATGTGATAGTAAGAAATTTAAAATTACCATTTATTGATGTTTAATATTACTTAACTTGACCCTAGTTATTGACTTCAATAGGTCAAATGTATCGATTGTTGATTAATAAACAATTTTTATCAATTTGTTGGATATTATTGGTTTCAAATTAATTATAATGTTGTTTTTAATTAAAAAAGTGTTTATGAAAAGTAATTTCTTTACTACAAAAGTCACATTAATAAATCCGTCCGTCTGTCTGTCTGTATGTCTGTCTGTCCCAGCGATTACTCTATAACGGTATTGAATTTTGGAATACTGGTTTTAGCAATCGATAACTTGCCCATCTACTATTTTAAGTGACCTAAGTCAACTACAATTGTCTGTCTGTCCGTTTGTCCGTCTCTTCATCTGTCCCAGTGATAACTCTAGAAGGATTTCGAATTTTGGAATACTTCAGAAATCGATAACTGGTCACCTTAGTTCGCCCGTATACTATTTTCAGTGGCCTAAGTTAACTAAAACTGTCTGTTTGTCTGTCTGTTGGTCTGTTCACCTGTCCCAATGTTAATTCGAAAACGATTTGGATTTTTGGAATTCTGTTTTCAGAAATGGATAGCTTGTCATTTTAGCTCGCCGACCTAATATTTTCAGTGACCTAAGTCATCTATAACTGTCTGTCTGTCAGTCTGTTTAATTTCCTAATTAATTTTGTGTAAACAATAAACTAAAAATTGTTAGTTAATACTCATAGGATAATAAGGATGAATTTTAACAAAATTTACGAGTTCTTTGGCCAATTTTTCTTGTATAAACAAAACAAATCTAATTTTTTCCAATTTTTAAAAAAAATTCAAAATTGTCCTTTAGAAAATTTAAATCGGATTAAAATTTAGTATAAATATTACTAATAATTACCACCCAATTAAAAAAAAAATTAAAAATTCCCTTTAGAAAAGTTTTACAACATTCAAAATTTTTTCTAACCCCACTCAGTAACGCTTGCTTGTGCCAAATTTCAATATAGCTAAATTTTTTTGAAGGGTATTTTTATTTTTTTTTAGTTTGGGGTGAGTGATTATTTTTAATTTTTTATATTCAAAAGTAGTGTAAAGATTGAAGGATCATAAAATCAATGCTGGGAAAAAAAATATGAATTATGTTAGGGGTGGGGGCAAAAATACGGAAATAAAAAAAAAATTAAATCTAAATAAACCAATTAAAAGAAAAATAATATTTTATATATTTTGAAACACACCTTTATTATTTTATTAAATATATTTAAAAAAAATTGTATTTTTATCACTAAATCTATTATCATGATTTAATACTTTTATTTTCAAAACAAACAAAACTACGTTATTACCATAAAAGTCAATAGAAATATAATTATGTAATGTTAATTTCTTACCTGTTTAACTATTGGTATTACCCACTGTTATACATACACACAAAATTTTGAACAGAGTAATTTTGCTTTCAATTTGCTTATCAATATCTGACCTTAAGTTTCTATGACATAAACATACACACATACACAATAATTTATGGATAAAAATTAACTGATAATATTATTACTTAATATACGAGTAAAATGATAAAAATCTGCCACAATTTATTTCGTACGCGGTTGTTCTGGAATACGCAATCGCATATTAATAAATGCGTCGAGTCAAATTTTAGAAATTTTAGAAATAACGTTAATATTTCTAAAAAATGTTGTAATTATTGTACGAAATACTTGTTGTATTAAAATTGTATTGATATGGGGGTGACTTCAAGGAATGCGCAGCAACGGTAGCGGCGTCGGCGCCGCGACGTCGCTAGGATTGTGTTAGTAAGAAAAGATAATATAAAAAACAATCATTTACAGATAAAATGTATACATAACGTATATAGTAAATTGTTATAATGAAAATCAAAAAAATAAATTACAAAAACAATTTTTTCTTAATATAATAAAAACAATAATTTTTAATACAATAAATAAAACTTATAAAATATAAATAAAAAATTGTAGTTTTTTTAAATTTAGAGAAAAATAATTTCTTAATTTAGTTAAAAAATTATTCCATATACTTAATTTGGTGATATACATGGTGTTTTTTTTATCATGTGCTTATTCTAAAACATAAGAGATAAGAAGATTGTTAAATTGGCAAAAAGTTAAATATTTTAGAGAATATTATATTGGGCGAAAAAAATCTATAGGGTCTCTTGCTCTTCTGGAGTTATACAGGGAGAACTAAAAATGCTATTTTTGGATTTTTATGCATAGAATTTTTATTTAAAAAAATATCAAAAATGGAACAAGAAAGTTTTATTGTATCTCAAATTTGCTACAAAAGTGTACTAATAAATCTTTGATACGACGTTTCGTGTCTTAACGGAAATCATCATTTTTTTTTAATGACGAACTTGACTTTTTTATTACAAAACTGATACACCGTAAAAATTCAAATTCAGTGATATATCACCCTTGTCATTTTAACGATATTTTATCTGAAATAACTAACATCATGAGTGACAATAATTTTTAATTACGGTCCTGTCGTAGTTCTTCTGAAAATTCGTTTTAATTTCGTCAAAATGAATATACTAATAGACATACTTTAATAGAATTTCGATAAAAAAGATGCATTATCAGTAAAATAAAAAATAATATCTAAATTCTTAGATCGCTCAAATGGTGGTGCACCGTTTCGGGACTTCGACCCATCAGGTACCGGAATGGCTAGTGCAATCCTGGTCAAAATTCTCACAAATATGTAAGATAAATATTATATATGGAAAATGTTTTAAAAACTTGAACTGGAAAAAGATTCCTTACGCAAAACAATTACTTTTTATAGCGAGTACCGGCAGGGCCGGTCCTAATCTGTAAAGTGAAAACCGGAACTAGATCAAAGCTTTCGTTCAAGACTATGGGAGTTCAGAAAATGATATTTTCTTCATTTAGGAATATGATAATTACCTATAATAAAAATTGATTCAGGAGAAATCAGATTCGATTATATTATAATAAACGAATTTACAAAAAAACTACGACAGGTCCGTAATTATAAATTGTTGTCACTGATGATGTTAGTTATTTCAAAACGTGCTTAAAATCACAAGTGTAGTAATATGTCTAAATTTGAATTTTAACGGTTTATGAATTTTTGTAATAAGAAAAGGCAGGTCCGTATTAAAAAAAATAACTTGATTTATTGATTGAAGATTTATTAGTACACTTTTGTAGAAAATTTTAGATACAATAAATAATAAGTATAAAACAGAAAAAAAAATTGTAATTTTTCTAAATTTAACAAAAAATGATTTTTTAATTTATTTAAATAAAAAAGTTAACTATTTTGGAAAACGTTATATTGGTCAAAAAAATCTACTATTATACAGGGAGAATTAAAAATGTTATTTTTGGATTTTTATTTTTTTATTAAAAAAATATATCAAAAAATGAAACAGGGAAGTTTTATTGTACCTCAAATTTGCTACAAAAGTGTACTAATAAATCTTTAGTACGACGTTTTGTATCTTAACGGCCATCATCAAGTTTTTTTTAATGATGGACTTGAATTTTTTATTACAAAAACTGATAAACTGATAAAAAAGATGCATTATCAGTAAAATAAAAAAAAAGTGCACCTGTTCGGGACTTCGGCCCATCATATACCGGAATGGCTAGTGCAATCCTGGCCAAACTTCACACAAATATGTAACATAATATTATACATGGAAAATGTCCTAAAAACTTGAACTGGAAAAATGTTTTCTTATATAAAACACTAAACTTGTTAAGCGAGTACCGGAAGGGGCGGCCCGATTCTGTAAAGTGAAAACCCGGAATTCGATCGGAGCTTTCGTTCAAGACTATGGGAGAAAATGATATTTTCTTCATTTAGGAATATGAGAATTACCTATAATAAAAATTAATTCAGGAGAAATCAGATTGATTATATTATAATAAACGAATTTACAAAAAAAAACTACGACAGGTCCGTAATTAAAAACTGTTATCACTGATGATGTTAGTTATTTCAGATAAAACGTCCTTAAAATGACAAGTGTAATATGTCTAAATTTGAATTTTAACGGTTTATCAATTTTTGTAATAAAAAAAAATAACTTGGTTTATTGATTGAAGATTTATTCGTACATTGTTGTAGAAAATTTTAGATGCAATAAATTTTTTTTTCCATTTTTTGATATTTCTTATAAAGAAAATTGTATGTGTAAAAAACAAAAACTCATAAAAAGTTTTGCAAGTTCTGAAAAGTAATTTTAAATAATCAAATCTTAAAATTTATTAGTAATATACGAGGTTTGTCAAAAAATATGAATTTGGTACTGACAAACTTGGAGTGGACACACTGTATAAAATATCACTAAATGAGGAATGTAAGAAATATATTTATATTGCAGAAAAAAAAATGATTTATCTCAATTTTTTTTTAGTAACTCTGTAAAATTGAAAATAAGTAGGAAGTTATAAAATTCGGAATTGTCGAGAAATGTTGATATTGATTTGGCAATTTTTGAAAATCAAATAAGGAGGGAAAAGTCCATAACAACTTTCCTAACACTTCTATTATATAACTTACTTTCTTTTTAAATAATTTTTGAGTTAGATCAGAGATCTTAAAAAAATAATATTTTTTTACTTTTTAGTAAATTTGGCAACGGTGGTAAAAGTTTTTGAAATTTTTAATCATATAAATAAAAAATATATACTTGAATAATATATTACAGTTATTTTTTTTTGTAATTTTGTTATTTTTAAATATACCGGTTTCTCTATAACTTAAACACTCAGTAGAACTATAATTAATTTATTCTTCAATTTATTAGTTTGGCCTAATCAGTTCGTCCCATTTATTACCAGAAATTTCCACCTGGATCTTGTATATTCAGCAGCGAGCGAGGAGTCTGAAACAGGTCCGGACTTAACAATTTTTTTTCTCAGCCACTAGGCTTGATTTTGGATAGATAATTCTTGTGAGTATCAACTACAGTAAAAATAACATTGACAATATAATTTTTTGATAATGTACAGGATGGTCAGTATTTCAAATATTTTTTATATTATTTAAATTATATTGGTTTATTATTTTACCTATTTTTCTGAGCGACTAGACTCGACTTTGAACAGATAAATAACATGCGTAATAACTAAATTTTATTTTGTACTTAATATTTTTTTCTGAGCCACTAGGCTTGATTTTGGACAAACAATTAACGTGTGTAGTAACTAGAGTTTATTTTGTACTTAAAAATTTTTTTCTTAGCGACTAAACTCGACTTTGGACAGATAATTAACGTTGGAAGCAACTAAAGTTTGCCTTGTACTTAACAATTTTTTTTCTGATCCACTAGGCTTGATTTTGGATACACAATTAACGTGTTTAGTAACTAGAGTTTGTATTGTACTTAAAATTTTTTTTCTGAGCCACCAGACTATAATTTGGACAGATAATTAACGTTGGGAGTAACTAAAGTTTGCTTTGTACTTAACAATTTTTTTTCTGAGTCAATAGACTTGATTTTAGATACACAATTAACATCTTTAGTAATTAGAGTTTGTTTTGTACTTAAATTTTTTTTTATTAGCGACTAGAGTCGACTTTGGACAGATAATTAACGTGGGAAGCAACTAAAGTTTGCCTTGTACTTACCAATTTTTTTCTGAACCACTAGACTTAATTTTGGATATACAGTTAAAGTGTGTAGTAACTAGAATTTGTTTTGTACTTAAAAGAAATTTCTGAGCGACTAGACTCAACTTTGGACAGATAATTAACATGACGAGCAACTAAAGTTTGCCTTGTACTTACCAATTTTGTTCTGAGTCATTAGTCTTGATTTTGGATACACAATTAACGTGTGTAGTAACTATATAGAGTTTGTATTGTACTTTAAAGAAAATTTTTGAGCCACTAGACTCGACTTTGGACAGATAATTAACGTGAGGAGCAAATAAAGTTTGCCTTGTACTTACCAATTTTTTTCTGAGCCACTAGACTTAATTTTGGGTACACAATTAACGTGTTTAGCAACTAGAGTTTGTATTGTACTTAAAAAAATTTCTGAGCTAGTAGACTCAACTTTGGACAGATAATTAACATGGGAAGCAACTAAAGTTTGCCTTGTATTTAACAACTTTTTTTCTGATCCCGCTAGGCCCGATTTTGGATACACAATTAACGTGTTTAATAACTAGAGTTTGTATTGCACTTAAAATTTTTTTTCTGAGCGATTAGACTCGACTTTGGACAGATAATTAACGTGGGGAGCAACTTAAATTTGCCTTGTACTTAACAATTTTTTTTCTGAGCCACTAGACTTGATTTTGGATACACAATTAACGTGTTTAGTAACTAGAGTTTGTTTTGTATTTTAAATTTTTTTTCTGAGCGACTAACCTCGACTTTGGACAGATAATTATCTTGGAGAGCAACTAGAGTTTGCTTTGTACTTAAAAAAATTTTTCTGAAGCACTAGACATTGGATACACAATTAACGTGCGTTGAAACTAGAGTTTGTTCTGTACAAAAAAAAAATTTGAGCTATTAGACTCAACTTTGGACAGTAACATGGGGAGCAACTAAAGTTTGCCTTGTACTTAACAATTTTTTTTTCTGAGTCAATAGGATTAATTTTGGATACATAATTAACGTGTTTAATAATTGGAATTTATTTTGTACTTAATATTTTTTTTCTGAACACCTATTGTGGGTAGCAACTATAGTATATATTGTACTTAATAACTTTATTCTGATCCCCTAGGCTTGATTTTGGACACACAGTTAATGTATGTAGAAACTAGAGTTTGCCTTGTACTTAACAATTTTCTTTTTCTACGGCTATAATACAATACTGCTCTTTCTTAACTGTTCTTGATAGATCAATGGGGTACATTGTATGTCTCCAATTTCATTTCCGTATCTGATAACACAATAATTCATTGTGTAATTATTTCAATAAATCAGGTCTTTCATGGAATGTCAATTTCAAGTAATGACAGTTCTATTTCGTATATTTATATATAGCTGTGCCGCAAATCAGGCATGTTTAAGTTTAATTCCAGAATTATCTATCTATCTAAGGAAAAATATGAAAAGTCCTACAAATCATTTTTCAAAACTTCTCATTTATACTAAGTGTAATTGATATTTTAATTGTACCTAAATAGAAATTTTGAATGACGTTAAATTTGAAATTCGTGTTTTTTGTTAAATCATTTCGCTATTATCTATTACAGCCGTAGAAAAAGTATAGTGTTTAACTCGCATGGAATGCTAATTTCCCACTCGTATGATTTGCAGCATTCGCCTACGGCTCATGCTGCATACTTCATACTCGTGGGAAATAACTATCATTCCTTGCTCGTTAAACAATATACTATTCTGAGCCACTAGGCTTGATTTTGAATAGATAATTATTGTTGGTAGCAATTATAGTATATTTTGTACTTAATATTTTTTTTCTGATTCCCTAGGCTTGAGTTTGGACATACAATTTACGTATGTTGTAGCTAGAGTTTGCCTTGTACGTAACAATTTTTTTCTGAGCCACTAGGCTTGATTCTGGATAGATAATTATTGTAGGTAGCAACTATATTATATTTTGTACTTAATAATTTTTTTCTGAGCCCCTAGGAACAAAATAAATAACACACAGAAAGGTCAGTCACAGAACAACAAGTACGCTCATCTTCTGTCGCGCATCGTCACGGAACACCCTTAGTGGTAAATAGCGGCATTGTCAAGTTTTATTTAATTGCAGTGTTGTCTTTGTGCTGATTATAAGTTCTTTTCAGAATTATATTGTTCGTTGACCACATTGTATTTTTGATTTTTTTTCCATTTATTTATGATGTCAAGTAAAAGTAAAATTGTGTGTGTATCACATATCAAAATAGGTAAGTAAATTTTTATTGATTCCAATTCATTTAAATATTTTTATTATATTATTTTGTTTAAAAATTATTTATATTTTTTTTATTTTTGGGTTGCTTAAACAATATATTAAGAAATTTATTTGTTATTAAATTCATTATTTGGAATTCATTTTAAGTCAAAAACTGTTTTTGGTGGATATTTGTTTTTTTTTATAGAATAAGCTATAGGTACTTATACTGAAAAAAGTGTGTTTTAATTATTTCTCATTTAATTTTTTTTTATTTGAATTAAGCCGTATATTTATTTATTTTTTAAATTCAGTTTGGGACAAAAAGATAATTTTTGTTCTTTCAATATTACAATTTTGGATAAAAATATTTTTTACAATCCACAAATATTTTTTTATTGTACTATATTTACAAAAAATATATAATCACTAAAATTTAGGGAACGAAAGTATTTTTATTATAAAAGTATTTTATTTGTGTAAACATTAATAAAATATTTTTTTTATTATTATTATTATTTTTATTTAAGGAATTGTAAATATTTTTTTATTGTACTATATTTACAAAAATGTATAATCAATAAAATTTAACGCACGTCAATATTTTTATTATAAAAGTAATTTATTTTTGTAAACATCAATAAAATTATTTTATTATTATTATTATTTTTATTTAATGAACTGTAGATATTTTTTTATTGTACTATATTTACAAAAAATATATAATCAGTAAAATTTAATGCAAGTCAGTATTTTTATTATTTCACTTTATGCTTCAAAAACAATTTATGTTATGTAAATTTTTTATTTTAAACGTTTGTAGTAGATCCAATCCTGTCCAGATCAATGGGCTAAAAGTAAAAAGCGACCCTGACATAGGTAGGGACATTGGTAGGTTTGAGGTCATTCGAAATGGTTACAAAAGATCAAAGTGCCGCCTTGAGAGTGTCCCTTCTGTGTGTTGTTTGTTTTGTACCCTAGGCTTGAATTTGGACATACAATTAAGTAACTAGAGTTTGCCCAATTTTTTTGTGAGCCACTAGGCTTGATTTTGAATACATAATTATTGTGGGTGGCAACTACAGTAAAAATAAGATTGATAATATAATTTAGTTAGTATTTCTAATATTATTTAAATTATATTTTGAAATACGCCTCTGGTTTATTATTTTACCCTCATTTTCTTAGTTTCAGTTTATAGACTTCCGTTACTTATCCGTGAATATATCTTTAAATAAGTTGACGCCATTTTCAGGTAACAATTAGTGAAAAGATGAAAATGATTATTGTATGTTTATGTTTATAAATAGCCTGGTACAGTACACACACACACAAAGTTCCTGCGACGTGTAAAAATATATTAAATACAGGTGTTTTGGCATCAACCTCTCGAACTAGCTTGCGTCATTAGGTCGTGATAAAAATAGTCATTTTATAGACTTTTCCCACAAATTGTTAGTTTTTCTTTGAGAGCTATTCACCAAAAAAATTTAACCATAATTTTTAATAATAATTTTTTAAATGTAAATAGTTAAATAAAGTGATTTAGATATAAATATTTAGTGCTTTGACATTTATTTATTTGTGTAAACCACGTGCTTTGATTAATCGAATATTAGGTATGCCTCACTATACTGATTTGTACAGTTTGCCAAGTTCAAGTGCTTTGTGTTTGCCTCATTACAACAGTGGATCGCTTAACTTTCTTAATTATTCTAAACCGGTAACAAGATATCCTCATCTATATAAACCGCATCTATCAACAATTTCAGAAATTTCTTTACCATACAGAAGATTAAACACACCGAAATTATATACATCTGATATATCTTCAAGACCTATTAAAGTAATCAATACAGCAGATATAGATGTATCTGTTAATAAATATAAAAAATATGAAAAGAAACGTTTAAAAGGGAAAGAAAGTACATACACTCCTGAACCAGTAAAAGAAGCTAAACCTAATCCAGGTATAAGAAGAGATAGAGCTACAGTTCGTTTAAGAACAGTTCATACAGATACCATAAAAGAAGAAATAGGAGCTTTTAGAAAATGGAGAGATAATTTCGAACCTGAAGAACTCACTAATGAAAAGAAAACAACTAAAAAAACAAAAGGAGAAATTTTAAAAGAAAAATTTTTAATACGTTCCAGAAGTAAAGAAAATATTACCGCATTAGAAAATAAGAAAAAAAATCCTATAAAAAAAACTACCAGTTTTCGCGATATATGCGATGCAATAACTTGCGATGAATTAGATGAAGAATTAAATCCGGGACAACCGGAACAAGTACAAAGACGACAAAGTAAACAAATAGCAACCGCTGGGTTATATCAAGAAATTCGAAGAGTATCAGCGGAACTTTCCCCTGAAGATTTAACAGTTTTAAATGTTATGCTAGCAAGTCAAAATGATTCGTTGGATAGTTTGGATGATTCATTAACTATATACGAATCTGAAGAAGCAGAATCAGATATTGATGTAGGTAAGCAAATAGAAGAAGATATACAAACACCAGAAGAAGATAAACAACCACCAGAAGAAGATATACAAACACCAATTAAAGTAGAAAACGAAAAAATTAATGAAAATCGAGCAAAAATAGATAATCTTAAAAAACAAATCGAAATAGGAAAATTAAAACAGAAAATTAACAACCAATTAGAATCGAAAAATGAACCTAGAGATATATCAAATGTAGAAATAGAAGAAATAAAATTTAAACCTAAACCAGTGATTACTTCTAGTGTTGAAGATATTGTTAAACCTAAAAAAACTCTTGTGGCTGTAGTAGATGAAATAGAAGAAGAAAAATCAATAAAGAAAAAATTAAAAGCGAACGTTAATGTTAATATAGAAACAGTTAAGAAAAAAGAAAGTATTAAAAAAGGAAAAGTTATTTATCCATTACCGGAAAAAAATTTGATTACTAATATCATTGAAAATACATCGAAAATACCCAATAATAATAAAGAATTAAAAGAATTAAAATTAAAAAAGAAAGAAGAAATAATTACAAAAATACCAAAAAAACTTTTCGATCCAAAATCATCAATATTAAATACAATGCCTCCAAAACTAACCTCCAAACGTTCATTAATACAAAAATCAATCAAACACGATCCAGATTTAACAATATTCGTTCCTCCACCGGAACCCGAACCAGAACCCAAACCTAAAAACGACAATGTTTTCGTACCATTACAATCAAATCGTTTATCACAATGGATGCATCCATTTGCTAAACCGGAACAATACGATTCTTGTCCAGTAGAAATATTTGCCAAACCCAAAGTCATCAAAAGTAGGCATTATCCTAGACTGCGTAAACGTAATAATCTTCCATCGGAACCAGTACAAAATTCTATAGAAAGTGATAGTGACGATGAATCTTCAACTGAAGAAACTAGCGCTAGTTTGCGTTCAAATGATTCTGGATTTGGATCTACAATTCCAGAAAAAATTAACGGTAAGTAATATTATAAATTGGAGCTCAAAACTAGACCAAATGGGAATATGAATTTAATACATCGAATTTTTGCCCATCCAGAGTTTTATGTTCAAAAGATGTTAGAAGATTGCGAATTAAGGGCAGAAAAGTTCGAGGTACTTCAAATACATTTGGTCTACTCTTTAGCTTTGTCTATATGTATATATGTTGATATGGGGGATAATTGGGTCTCCTTCTAGTGCTTAATCGTTGAGGATATCTCAGTGATTATAGCACCCTATCTAGTCCAATTCTCTTCAAGAGATTTAGGATGTCTAGTATCTTCAGATTCGGTAGATCTTTCTCTTATATCTTCCAGATATTGGATCTTTAGGTTTTGCATTGATTGAGTTTTCAACTACAAAATCTTTGGATTAATTTGACCGAAAAGTTACAATCCTATACATATGTGTGGTTCTCTTTAGGGTGTAATTGTTCTTTCAGACAATTGATATTGACATTGTGGAGGCAAGAGTTCATTTCGATAAGGTTCAATATATTTCCTTTTTGATAGTCATGTATCAAGAAGGAACGTTTAGAGAAAAGGATGTGGTTACCAAATGTGGAACAAGTATTGGTCATGTCTGTGACCTTATATTTATCGATGGTTCTAATGTGTTCTTTGATTCTTTTTTGACCTTCCTTACCCTTAATGGGTGTCACATTGGGTGATTTTTTAAACTTCAAATATTTCTTGCTGAGGTCATCACGTTGTTTCGTGTGCCAGCGGAGTTTTAATCAGCAGATTGCAAGCATGTGCAAATAGCAGGGATTCTTCAAGTAAACAAAGGAGGTACCTGTAGTTTTTATTAACGTTTAATCGACTGCCATAGTAACTATTCGAAACATTTATCGATCCTTAATCATATTTGTTAAATCTGCGCATTCTTCTTGTTCTGCTAATCCACGCTTCTTAAGATTTCCTCTCAGCCGGCAATAACATTCTATGGATCTCTTTTGGTTATAGTTTCCCAGAAGAACTTTCACTTATCTCATTCCTTGTAGTGGTTGGATTTTACTTTCCTGAGAAGGGAAAGTATTGCGAACGAGCTAAAAAAAATTTCGAGATAAAAATGGAAATATCCATTTTGAGGTCACCTGAAATGATTTAGATAATTTCCAGATAGATGTCTGTCAGCCTGTTTGTCTGTCTGTTTGTATTCTTCCACGATAGAGGCCACACACGTTTAATCCGATTGAACTGAAATTTGGTATAAGGGTTTGGGTTACCCGGCGAAAGAACCCATTAGTTTTTGTACGACATCTGTCAAACGAAAGTATCACTATCAAATAATGATAGATGCAATATATTACAGAATTTGACTTGCAATATGTCATTTGAAAGCCCTTGAAAAACTCTATTCAGAACAATCAAAATTATTTCTCCAACTGTCACCAGTCAAAAATAAAAAAATGTCAAAATTTGAAACTTTAACATCAAATATCTGAAAAAGTATTCGTGGATACTCGTCGTGAAAGTTTTATCTATTTTTGCCTATACTGACTATTTTTTCTTATTTTCCCCTATTTTTCACTATTTTCCCATATGTTTCGCTATTTTTCCAAATTTTTTTGTCTCTAATTTCTCAATTTTCTTATTCTGATTTTTTCCAATTTTTGCCATTTTTCCCTATTTTGTCCTATTTTTACCAGTTTTTCGTAATTTTCCTGTTTCTCTCTATTATTTCCAGTTTTCCCTTTTTTTATTATTTTTCCCCTATTTTTTCCTATTTTTTACTGTTTGTCCATATTTGTACTTAATTTTCTCGATTTTGCCCTATTTTCTCTATTTTTCCCATTTTTCCAATTTTCTCTGTTTCCTTTTTTTACCCAATTTTTCCTATTTTCTCAGTTTTTCAAAATTTTCCCTATTTCTTCATATTTTTCCTATTTCTTTATATTCCAGTTTTTCATTATTTTGTTCTGTTGGGGAAACAATTTATCCCGATCATTTTCTATTTTTTTCTAGTTTCCCTATTTTCCTTATTTTGTCCTATTTTTCCAAATTTTTTCCTATTTTTACTATTGTTACCAAATTACCCCATTTTTTCCTGATTTGCCATTTTTTTCCTCATTTTTCGAATTTTTTCCAAATTTTTGCAATTTTCCGTATTTTCTATTAATTTTTTATATTTTTCCATGTTTCTACTTATTTTTCACTATTTTGTTCTATTTTTTTTATTATTTTCCCAATTTTTCAATATTTTTTTCCATTTTTCACTATTTTTTCTTATTGTTCCCTATTGTCTTTAATTTTCCCAATTTTACCCTGTTTTTTTTGTATTTCCCCTAATGTTTCCCTATTTTTTCCGTTTTTTTTTCTATTTTTCTCTATTTTTTTTATTTTTCATATTTCTTCCATTTTTATCCTGGTTTTCTTTGTTTTTTCATTGCTTTTTCTACTTTTTCATGTTTTCTTATGTTTTTTTCTATTTTGCTCAATTTTTTTTTTGTTTTTCCCTATTTTTTACAATCGCTATTTTTTTCTTTATTTTTCCTATTTTTCTCTTTATTTCCCTATTTTTTATGTTTTCCATATTTTCCCTACTTTCTCCTATTTTTCCCTATTTTTAGCTAATTTACCCATTTTTCTATATTTGTCCCTATTTGTCCATGTTTTACTTTATTTTTCTAGATTATTCAATGTTTTTTATGATTCTCCCCTTTACTTTTCCGACCCACCTCCGAGAACGAGCTAAAAAAAAATTTCGAGATAAAGATGGAAATTTCCATTTTAAGGTCACCTGAGATGATTAAGACCATTTCCAGAAGGAAGTCTGTTTGTCTGTCTATCTATCTGTCTGCCTATTTGTCTATCTGTGTGAATTCTTCCACGATAGAGGTTACACGTTTAATCCGATTGAACTGAAATTTGGTATATGTGTTTGGGTTACCCGTCGGAAGAACCCGTTAGTTTTTGTACCACATCTGTCAAACGGAAGTGTCACTAACAAAAAATGACAGATGCAATATGTCACGGAATTTGACTTGCAATAAGCCCTTGACAAACTCTATTTAGAACAGCCAAAATTTTGATTTTTTTTATTTCCCGTCTTCTCAATTCTTTCAGTATCATGCTCTTACTGATCCCACAAAAGAGTTCATACCTGTTTTTGGCGAGTTTATCTGTTATTTCGTTTTCCTTCACTCCAGTATATCCCAGAACCCATAGGAGGGTAACTGTATTATTCTTTCTTACCATTCCTTGACCATCTTCGAGTTGATTAATGGCTGCTTGACTATCCGACAGGTATTTTGCTTCTGGTTTTCACTCCAATCTAATTTGATGGTTTTGTGATTGAGGTTTCTTTTCCTCCTGAAGGATACAAGAGTGGTTATGGTTGGGTTGGTGTTTAGTCCCATCGATTAAGTTAGCTCTTCTGATATGGTAAAGGTTTGGTTAGGGGTTAGAGAACTATCCAGGAAAGTGGAGGAGCTGGTCTGGATAACTCTATCGCCTATATTGTTATTTTTTGTAATTTTAGATAATCTACTTTCTGATAATGCAGAATGTGAGGCTATTAACAATGAAATGGAAGAATTCTTAACGGCTGTGAAAAAATGCGGGAGAATAGTTCCACCAGCTACAACTATACCTAGATTTAAAAAATATTCCGTAGATGATTTTGATTTTCTTAAAGTTCTTGGTAAAGGTAGTTTTGGAAAGGTAATGTATTATTTATTTGGTTAAAAATTTATTTGAATAAATTCAATGTTTTTTAGGTTTTGTTGGCAAAAATTAAAGAAAGTGAATATTATTATGCAGTAAAATGTTTAAAAAAAGATGCAATAGTTGAAGATAATGATGTGGAATGTACATTAATTGAAAGGAAAGTCCTTGCGTTAGGAACTAAGCATCCGTTTTTGTGCCATTTGCTTTGTACTTTTCAAACTGAGGTAGTAACATTTCCTAATTTTGCACTTCTTTTTCCGAATGTTTGTTATTATTATTTTTAGACACATTTATTTTTTGTAATGGAACTCTTAAATGGCGGTGACTTAATGTTCCATATAACAACTGGTGGTTGCTTTCCTGAAGACCAAGCAAGATTTTATTCCGCAGAAGTAATATCAGGGATCCAATTTCTTCACAGCAAGGGAATAATTTACAGGTATTTTTAATTTAATATAATAAAATTTGATTGTATTTGTTTTTATTATTGTCAGAGATTTAAAATTGGACAATATAATAGTAGACTTTGATGGGCATGTTAGATTAGCTGATTTTGGAATGTGCAAGTTAGAAATTTTTTTGGATCGAATGGCTGAATCATTTTGTGGTACTCCAGATTATATGGCACCCGAGGCAAGTTAAAACCAACGCAAAACAATTTATTTGAAATAAAATCCTTGTGTTTTAGATAATTAAAGGACAGCATTATAACCAATCAGTAGATTGGTGGTCTTTTGGTGTTTTACTATATGAAATGTTACTGGGACAATCACCTTTTAGCGGATGTGATGAAGATGAATTATTTTGGTCAATTTGTAACGAAAAACCGGTTTTACCTAAACATCTTTCTACTTATGCAGTCGATATTTTAACCTTAGTAAGTTTTCAAAACAAATTTTGTCCTTCTAACTAAGCTAATTTTTTCACTGTAAACTGGACCAGTTAGCTAAGATAATGGGACAATTTTTACTAAAATATTATTATTATTATTGTAGTTATTAGAGAAAGATCAAACAAAAAGATTAGGAACTAGATTTTGTGAACATGGACCTATACGTGATCATAGATTTTACCATAGCATAGATTGGTCTGCATTGGAAGCCAGACAATTGGAACCTCCGTTTAAACCAATATTGGTAAGTTAAAATTTAGGTTTTTTTCTTAATATATTATTTATCCTTCAAAAAAATAATGAAGATAAAATGTTGGGTGACAATTCCTTAAAATCAATACATTAAAAGAAAATGTACAAATCAATGAAAATCTCATCAGGATTAAATTTTTTATTGGAACACTCTGTATGTTTTATTAATTTTAAAATCTACGAACCAAAGTATTTTGCCAAATTTAATTTTTCTTAAAAACTTCTTCTAACTTGGTAATTTTGTCACTGTGAAATGGACCAATTAGCTAAAATAGTGGAACAGTTTTTCCAGAATATTCGTCTCCCTAGCAAATTTTCACTGTGCAATGAATTTTCCTCCATTTTTTTTTAATTTAAAATAAAAATGAGATTCTATCCTTCAATAATTTTTTTATTTAATTTTGTCATAATAAAGTTAAAAAGATGTTTTGTCCTTCTAATTTTGCTATTTAGTTAAGTAAACCAGATAATCAAACTAGAGGGACAGTTTTCTCAGAATATTTTTTATTTAATTTTAATTATATTCATTATAAAACATGGAAATATAAGTGGAATAAGGGTTTTTAGAAATTAGAGAAAACTTTTCAATTGAATATTCGAATACCTTTTTTTCCGACTCGACTATTTTTCTTATTTGATTAATTTTGTCATTAAATTTAATTTAAAAATTTTTTGTCTTTTAATTTTGTCATTAAATTTAATTTAAAAATTTTTTGTCTTTATAAGTTGTAAAACGGACCAAATATCCAAAATAGTGGGACAATTTTTCAATTTTTTTTTGTTTTAACTTGATTTTTAATAAATAACAGAAATATAAGTTGAATAGGAAGATTTAAAAAAAATAAAAACGATTGATTTTTTTTGTCCCTCAAACGTATTGCCTTAATTTTAATTTTGAGATTGTGGAACAGTTTTTTAGAATTTTTAGTTTTTTTGTTTAATAGGGAAAATAAAAACATTTTTGAATTAAATTTGACTGAAATTAGTGAAATTTATTTTCACTATGCAATGAATATTATTCTTGAACTATTCTAATAGATTTATTTTTTTAAATTTAAAATTAAACACGAGATTCTTGAAAAATCTTAAATAATTTTTTTATTTAATAAATTTGTTATAAAAAATTTAAAAAGAAGTTTTGTCGTTTTAATTTTGCTAATTTTGTCACCGTTAAGTAGACCAAGTAGTGAAGACAATAGGACAGTTTTCCCACAATATTTAGTTTTTTTTTTATTTTAATTAAATTTAAATAACATGGAAATTTAAGTGGAATCTATTTTTTTAAAAATTAAAGTAAACCTTCCAGTTAAATTCGAATAAAATTCTTTGTCCCTATTTTTGTTATTTATGGATCATTTTGCCATTAAATTCAAGTTAAAAAAGTTTCGTCTTTCTAACTTGGTAGTTTTGTTACGGTGAGGTGAGACCCTATAGTCAAAACAGTGGAACAATTTTCCTAGAATATTTTTTTTTGTTTTTGTATAATTTTTTTAATTTTTAATAAAACGCAGAAATATAAGTGAAATGGGAACTTTAAAAAAAATTAAATTTTTTTGTCCCTTATTGACTTAATTTTAATCTTGAGAAAGTGGGACAGTTTTTTTAGTATATTTAGGTTTATTTTTTTGTTTATTTTAATTAAATTTATTAAAGATCGTGGAAATTTAATTAGAATCAATTTTTTTTTAATTAAAGAAAACTTTTCAGTTCAATTCGAATAAAATTTTTTTGTCCATTTTTCTTATTTAGATAATTTTGCCATTAAATTCAAGTTAAAAAAGTTTCGTCCATCTAACTCGGTAGCTTTTTTACAGTGAAGTGAGACCCTATAGTCAAAATAGTGGGACAATTTTCCCAGAATATTTTTTTTTGTTTTATTATAATTTTTAATAAAATACAGAAATAAAAGTGAAATTGGAAAATTTAAAAAAAAAAAAAATTTCATTGATTTTTTTTGCCCTCTAACTTTATTGCCTTAATTATAATTTTGAGAAAGTTTTTACAATATTTAGTTTTTTTAAGGGAGATTTAAAAAAAATAGAAACGTATTTTTGAATTTTTGAGTGGAATTTATTTTCATTGTGTAATGAATCAGTCCAATAATATTTTTGAACAATTTTAATAGATTTTTTTTTCAAATTTAAAATTAAAAACGAGATTATTAAAAAATCTTGAATACTTTTTTATTTAATAAAGTCATAAAAAACTTAAAACGAAGTTTTGTCCTCCTAATTTTGCTAATTTTGTCACCGTTAAGTAGACCAAGTAGTTAATATAGTGGAACAGTTTTACAGAAAATTTAGTTTTTTTTGTTTTAATTAAATTTATTAAAAAACATGTAAATTTAAGTGGAATAAAATTTTTCAAAAATTAAAGTAAACTTGAATTCGAATAAAATTTGTTTGTCTCTATTTCTCTTATTTCGATAATTTTGCCATTAAATTCAAGTTAAAAAAGTTTCGTCCTTCTAACTTGGTAGTTTTGTTACGGTGAGATCAGACCCTTAATCAAAATAGTGGGACAATTTTCGCAGAATATTTTTTTGTATTTTAATATAATTTTTTTAATTTTTAATAAAACGCAGGAATATAAGTGAAATTCGAACTTTACAAAAAATATTTTTTTCCTTATTGACTTAATTTTAATCTTGAGAAAGTCAGACAGTTTTTTTAGAATAATTAGTTTTTTTTTATTTTAATTAAATTCATTAAAGAACATGGAAATTTAAGTGGAATCAATTTTTTTTTAAATGAAAGTAAACTTTCCAGTTGAATTCGTATAAAATTTGTTTGTTCCTATTTTTCTTATTTAGATAATTATGATATTAAATTTAAGTTAAAAAATTTTCGTCCTTCTAACTTGGCAGTTTTGTTATAGCAAGTGAGACCCAATAGTCAAAATAGTGGGACAATTTTCCCAGAATTTTTTTCTTTTCTTATAATTTTTAATAAATTACAGAAATATAAGTGAAATAGGAAAATTAAAAAAAAAAAAAATCCATAATTTTTTTTGCCCTCTAACTTTATTGCCTTTATTTTAATTTTGAAACAGTTTTTAGAATACTTAGTTTTTTTAAAGGAGATTTAAAAAAAATAGAAACATATTTTTGAATTTTTGAGTGGAATTTATTTTCACTGTGTAATGAATCAGTCCAATAATATTTTTGAACAATTCCAATAGATTTATTTTTTTAAATTTAAAATTAAAAACGAGAGTATTGAAAAATCTTGAATACTTTTTTTAATAAATTTATCATAAAAAAGTTAAAAAGAAGTTTTGTCCTTCTAATTTTGCTAATTTTGTCACCGTTAGGTAGACCAAGTAGTTAAGATAGTGGGACAGTTTTCCCAGAATATTTAGTTTTTTTTTAATTTTAATTAATTTTTTTAAAGGACATGGAAATTTAAGTGGAATAAATTTTTTTAATAACTAAAGAAAACTTTTCAGTTGAATTCGAATAATTTTTTTTGGCCCTATTTCTTTTATTTCGATAATTTTGCCATTAAATTCAAGTTAAAAGCGTTTCGTCCTTCTAACTTGCTAGTTTTTTTACGGTGAAGTGAGACCCCATCGACAAAATAGTGGGACACTTTTCCCATAATATTTTTTTTGTTTTATTATAATTTAATTAAGCATTAATAAAACGTAAGTGAAATAGGAACTTTAAAAAAAAATATTTTTTTCCTTAATTACTTAATTTTAATCTTGAGAAAGTGGGACAGTTTTTTATGAATATTTAGTTGTGTTTTAAATAGGGAGATTTTTGAAAGGTAAAAACATATTTTTCAATTAAATTTATTCATCCTTTTAACAAATTTTCACTATACAGTGAATTTTTTCCATTTTTATTTAATTCTAGTTGATTTATTTTCAAAAATTATAAATTAAAAATGAGATTATAAACCTTGAATAATATTTTTATATAAAAAAGTTAAAAGAAGTTTTGTTCTTCTAGTTTTGCTAATTTTGTCACTGTTAAGTGGACCAAGGAGTCAAAACAGTGGGACAATTTTTTAAGTTTTTTTTTTTAATTAAATTCGAATGCAACATTGGAAGATTTATTTAAAAAATAATGTCCCGGTCAAGGGCGTCGATATGAGGGAAGGTAATGGTGGTAATTATCCCAAAAAAAAATGGTAAATAGTATTACAAAAAAAAATTATCGAAGTGGTTCTGGTATGCGAATAAATACTAGATGGTGTTTATAATTTTTTTTTTATTTCTTTTTCAGTGTCATCCTTTGGATACTCAATATTTTGATAAAAATTTCACGAAAGAAACTGTAAAACTTACAACTACAGTAACTCCTGTACCTGAAACTATTGATCAATCCCAATTTTTAGGATTTAGTTATACAAACCCAAACGCGTGCGACAAATAGTGAAAGACACTTTCATATTATTAAACTATGAATATAATTTTTTGTTATTGGAAGGATTAAATAAAATTCTTAATATATTTTTGTTTTATTTTTATATAAATGACCTCGCACTGTATGATTCCGAATACTGAATTATTTATTTTTGTTCAGTTCTTGTTTTTGTTAAATATGTATATTTAAATATTGGTATTTTAGAGATCAATATTAATGAAAATAAATTACATAGTGAAATTCAGTAGCGACTCGTGATTTCATAAGTAGAGGTAAGTTATTTTTAATAAATTAAAATTTTAGAAAACTCGCTATACAAAATATAAATATATTGTTTAGATACAAAAAAAGGTTTAATATTTTTTGATTAAATTAAAACAAAAGCAATTAACTTAATAATAATTTAAAAAGTTTATTTATTCTTAACATATTTAAAATTAAGGTATTTAAATTTTTTTTTTAGATGTGTAGTGTTAAAAATTATATTTTTTTCACTTTGATACGTACATGTTTTTATTTATTTTTGGCGGGAAATAAAAGTAAAAATTCTTCACCAAGAACCAGATAAATTTGACCCTAACGATAAAAATATTATCTTGACCATGACTTCCAGTCGATCAACTTTTGTAAATTTTATTTTATTTGGATGATATTATGGTCTAAAAATGTTAACAAGGTCACTAATCTTAATAATAAAATCTTCCTAATAATTTGTATGGTGTCAACCTATTTTAACCGGTAACCAAATTGTCCTTGCTATCAGGATGTTCTGGTATTTTAGTAGTGGGGATAATGAATAAATTTCGGTTTTTTTAAATATTTATACCTTAAAAATAAAAATGAATCATTTTAACAAAAATGAAACTGTTGGCGGTAAGTACCAAAAATTTTATTTTTAATTAATCCAGGATTATTTTTATAAAAGTGAATTATTTCGATATTAGGATAAAAATGAATAAGGGAACGAATTATTTTGAGTATTAAAATAAATTAATAATGTTTTGTTACAAATTTTGTGTAAACTATAAAGTTTTCGAGGTTGAATTATTTTTTATAATATTTATAAAAAAAATGCTAAGCTGATGTAGTGGAATTTTTTATCAAATGACTAAAATGAAAAATATCCATTGGTGTAGGTAAACTGATTTTTAAAAGGGCTGAACGTTTAAAAAATAATAATTTATAAGTGCGAATGAAATAAAAAATTGGTTGTGTCGCTCCAAAATTTTCCCGATGAGTATCCAGAGACGAATTTATTTTTGACAAAATAATTTTGACTGTTCTGAATATTGCGTTCAATTGATATATTACAATTCAAATTTTGTGACATATTGTTTCTGTCATTTTTTGACAGTGCACTTTCGTTTGACAGATGTACAAAAACTAATGGGTTCTTCCGATAGATAACCGTAACCCATATACCAAATTTCAGCTTAATCGGATTAAGTGTGTGGCTTCTATCGTGGAAGAATACACACAGATACACAGACAGACAGACTTCCATCTGGAAATGGTCTTAATAGTCTCGAAATTTTTTTTCAGCTTGTTCACAATACTTTCCGTTCTCGGATGGTGGGTTGAGAAAGTAAAATACAAAGTATTTTTTTAAATATTTATTATTATTTTAATTTCAAAAAATAAAATCTGTGTAAATCTGTCAAGGATCTCCCTCTATAACTTTTATGTTGATTAAAGTTATCGAAATCGAAAAAAAAAATCGGAAATGTTTATAATATTTGAAAAAATGGGAAAAAATTGGAAAAAATGGAAAAAAAAACTAGACAAAAACAGAAAAACTGGAAAAATCCTACAGCTTTGTATAAACAAAGCATAATTTGGTTACAATTTGTAAAAGTTGATAAAAATAAAAAAAAACGAAAAAGAATTGGAAAAAAATTAAAAGAAATTGAAGAATATTCAGAGAAAAATCGATAAAACTTGAACTAGATCAAAAACTACCGTAGAAAAATTCAAAATATTTGAAACAAATAGAAAAGAATTTGAAAATATTAAAACAAATTTCAAAAAAACTGCGAAAAAATGAAAAAATCAAAGAAAAGCAAAAAAAAATTGAAATAAATCGAAAAACGAATAAGATCGAAAAAATCGGAAAATATAAGAATTAATGGGAAATAATAGAAAAAAAAACTGAAATTAATCGAAAAAAAATATTAAAAATTGGAAAAAATCGGAAAAAATAGAATTGTATAGGCAAATCATAATATATATAATTTGTAAAAATCGATAAAAATAAAAAATAATGGAAAACCGAATTCTAAAATACTGATTAAATTGGGAAAATCCTAAACAACTGAAACAAACTGGAAAAAATCAGAGAAACATTAAAAAAAATTGAAGCAAATCGAAAAAAACCGAAAAAAATGCAAAAAATTTGAAACAAATCGAAAAAAAAACGAAGAAAAATTCAAAAAATTTTAAACAAATTGAAATAAATGGGAAAATATTGAAAAAACTTGAAAACAATTGGAAAACAATTAAAATAAATCCAAAAAAAGAGAAAAAACTGAGAAAAAAAGAAAAATTGAAGAAAATCGAAGAGAAATGAAAAAATTTGAAAAACAGGGGAAATTGGAAAAAGTCGGAAAATAATCGAAAAAGTCGGAAAATTGGAAAAATTCGGAAAAAAGAATTGTATAGGCAAAGCATAATATGGTTAGAAATGGAAAACCGCATTCTAAAATACTGAATAAATTGGGAAAATTCGAAACAACTGAAATAAACTTGAAAAATCAGAGAAAAATTCAAAAAATTTGAAACAAATCGAAAAAAATTGGAGAAAAATGAATTCAAAAAATTAAAAAAAATCGGAGAAAAATTCAAAAAATTTGATACAAATTGAAACAAGTGGGAAAATATTGAAAAAACTTGAAAATAATTGGAAAACAATTAAAAGAAATAAAAAAATACCAAAAAGAGAAAACTTTAAAGAAAAAGAAAAATTGAAAAAAATCGAAAATAATCGAAAAAATCGGAAAAAATCAAGAAAAATTGAAACAAATGGAAAAAATCGGATAAAATTCAAAAAATTTGTAACAAATCGAAAAAATCGGAGAAAAATTAAAAAGAATTTATACAAATTGAAACAAATGGGAAAATATTGAAAAACTTGAAAATAATTGGAAAACAATTAAAAGAAATCGAAAAATAATCCAAAAAAAGAGAATACTGGAAAAAATGGAAAAAAATTCAAAATAAAAAAAAATCGAAAAGAATTGGAAAAAATCAAAAAACTAGAAAGATTGAAAAAAAAATCGGAAAAATATAAAAAAAAATGGAAAAAACCTGAAAATAATCGAAAATGTCAGAAAAAATGGAAAAAATGGATATATTGAAAACAAATGATACGGCTCTGTATGGGTGAAGCATAATTTAATTATAGTGTAAAAATCGAAGTAAATAATAAAAAATGGAAAAAAATAGAAAAAATTTTTAAATAATCAGAAAAATGGAAAGAAAAGTGAAAAAAATCCAAAAATGGGACAATATTGGAAAAATAAAAAAAAATGGAAAAAATTGAAGGAAATCGATAAAAAAAAAATCATTCAGCTGTATAGAGGCGACCTATTTTTTTTTAGAATTTGCGGAAATAAATCAGGAACGAATTTAAGAGGCCCGCATACCACATGACTTTTGCGGTTGCCGGTTAGAGAATTACTCAAGCAAAATGTGCTTATATTCTAATAAATTGGGTGTAAAAATTGTTTTTTTTTAGTATTTTCAGGTTAATGTTAAGTAATTGTACTCTCTGGTCCAATTTTTTCCGCGCAGAACAGTTTAGGGCTCCATAAAACATAATTATTCATTTTTGGACGAGAACTCGCCTAATATTGCAACTAAATATAAGCAGTTTTTTTCATGATATTTAAAATATTTATCAGAAGAGTGCGTCTGTGCGACTTTTTTCAAATTTATTTAGAGAAAAAAGTTGATAGCCGTATTACTTTTACTAAAAACTATTTTAATAAAGTACCATAGAATTAAATAAAGAATGAATTGGTAAAAACCGCAGCTTCCTATTTTTAATATTAACGAAGCGCCTATCCAAAAACGATTTCAAGCAAGATAACATATGGTAACTAGCGTCTAGACTCCAATTACCACTCGAGTTCCCACCGCTGTTACCACGTTTAAGTGTTTTGTTGACGTAAAAAATAGAAAAGAAATGACTTGACTATCTAAATCTAGCCTGTGTATTTAAAAAATAAAATAAAAATTTGCTTGGAATTCGAACCAGGAACATTTATTTGTAAAACAAACAAGTTACCACTGGACCACACTCCGTATGATGATGAATAATTAAACTTTCAATTTAACGTACAATGACTAGCACATGCACTAGTTGATGGCAACAGAGGTGGGCACTCGACTAGTAATTGGAATCTAGACGCTTCTCATATGGTATTGGCTCTTTTTTTGTGAATAATTGATAGACAAGTGGGATCGCTCGCTATCCTAGGCCTGTATTCTGTAGACTGTAAGTTTTTTCCAATTTTTGTGTAACTGTCATCGAGGGGTATCGCGATGTTGCTAACTCTAACTTAACAAAATTATCACTAATGTCTGAATATCGATTAATGTATAATGAATGCAATTATCTATATCTGTTATGCTATTCTTTCTTCGGGTTGGAGCGGGAGAGATTTTTTAATAAACATTATTTCTTTTTTAGGATAATAAAATGGTGCTACCTATAGAATAGTCTAGTTTCATTTAATCAATACTATTTGTTGCTTCGGCAACTGGTCCTTCGAACTTTGCTTTTGTATATAAAAACAGTGAAGAGAAGAAAAATAAAAAAATACAAACTATATAAACATATGAATCAGCCCTTTAAAAAAGTTTACTAGTTCTTCCTTTAAAATAGTTCTATTTTAATTTTTAGATTAATATTAATTTTGAAAAAATCAATTATCAATATAATTCGTTCTTCTTCTAGTATACGAACCAAAATGAGATAAAATATGATTTATAAACCAGATTTTTTAATACATTTTTATTTTTTTCAGATACTTTTCTGTATAGCTTTTACCCAAGCTAATCCAATCAATCAATATGGCAGTCCAGAGGGTGAAAGTCCTTGGGCATTTGTAGCTAGATTACAAAATGCTAATTCAAATGAATATATCAATTTACCTTCATCCGAAGTTGGATTAAGTTCAACTGGAAATAATTTTGCTTCTTCGACAATTTCTCCGGATATTTTTCTAAATCAGCAAAGAAATAATTTAGTTGGACAATCTACACCGCAACCAAATTTTGCTTCTTCAACAATTTCTCCGGATATTTTTTTAAATCAGCAAAGAAATAATTTCGTTGGACAATCGACACCTGAACCAAATTTTCCTTCTTCGACAATTTCTCCGGAAATTTTCCTAAATCAGCAAAGAAATAATTTCGTTGGACAATCTACACCGCAACCAAATTTTCCCTCTTCAACAATTTCTCCGGATATTTTTCTAAATCAGCAAAGAATTAATTTCGTTGGACAATCTTCACCGCAGCCAAATTTTCCTTCTTCAACAATTTCCCCGGATATTTTTCTAAATCAGCAAAGTTTTTCGTCAAATCCAGCTCCTTTCCATCTAGAAAATATAAATCAACAAGAAGAATATCCCAGAATCCAATTTCAATTAGATCAAAATCCTGTAACAATTAAAGCTGTAACAAGAGGAGGATATGTCGATGAAGCTTTTGGAATTTCATCTGAAGCAAATATAGAGGAAAAACCAGAAATTTCTAAAAATTTTTACTTCTTTGCAGCACCTGAAGAAGAAGAATCAGAAGTTCGTCCACGTATAAGATATTTACAACCAAATAAAAAGAATGTTAATGTTATATTTATCAAATCACCAGTTCAACCACCTAAACATCCTATCGAGGTTATTTCTCCACAAACAGAACAAGATAAAACTGTTGTATATGTATTAGTAAAAAAACCAGATTTAAACCAAGAGATTTATGTAAAAGCTGCTGAACCTGTTAAACCACCTAAACCTGATGTATTTTTCCTAAAATATCACAACGAAGATGAAGCACAAGAAGCTGTTAAACGAGTTAAAGATGAACATGAACATGAACAATCAGAAGAAAATTTACAAGGTAGAAGTAATTTTCCTCAAGTTGAAATAAATGGTCTTCCGGAACATTTTCAAAACGAAGTTGTTAATATCGGTGGTAATAATTTGGAAAGTGATGTCACACCTTCCAGTATTTTAATTTCGTCATCCGAAACACCGTTTGTTAGTGAATCTAATAAATAGAAAATAAAATTTAGTTATAAATAAAAATAAATTATTATTTGTTGTTTTGCTTAGAATAAATAATAACAAAATTAATATTACAAAAATACTTTATTTCATTTGTCACCGTATTTGCTAAAAATTATATATATATAAAACGAAAATATGTACAATAATATATTTTTTATAAAAAAAGTATATAAAATAAATAATATAGATACAAGCAATTAGAAAATATATAATATACAGGTTAATTCATTATAATTAATTAAAAAAAAAACTTTAATAATAACAATATTTTCGCGGACACCCTGTATAAATAGATGTATCCTGATTGACTGATTGAATCATCAACGCTCAGCTTAAATCGATTAACCTAAGAACGTGAAATATGGAAATTATTTGTCTTTACGTACCCCCTAAATTTTTTTTTGAAAATTCCGTCCCTAATGAAGGGAAAAAGGAGGTCAATTTTTTTTATCTCATACACCGAAGATGTTACAGACTTGAAAATTTGTATTTAGGCTACTCTTTAAAAATAAAAAAACACGTGTTTTATCATTTTTCGAAAATCCAGCAAGAAAGGGTAAAAACGAGGGGTGGAGTTTTTTGAGGGTGCCTATATCTCACATAAAAAATATATTACAGACTTAATAATTTGTATTTAGGCTATTCTTTAAAAATAAAGAAACACGTGTTTTATCATATTTCGAAAATCCAGCAAGAAAGGGTAAAAACGAGGGGTGGAGGTTTTTTGAGGGTGCCTATATCTCACATAAAAAATATATTACAGACTTTAAAATTTGCATTTAGGCTACTCTTTAAAAATAAAGGAACACGTGTTTTATCATTTTTCGAAAATCCGGCAAGAAAGTGTAAAAACGAGGGGTGGAGTTTTTTTGAGGGTGCCTATATCTCATATAAAAAATATATTACAGACTTTAAAATTTGCATTTAGGCTATTCTTTAAAAATAAAGGAACACGTGTTTTATCATTTTTCGAAAATCCTGCAAGAAAGTGTAAAAACGAGGGGTGGAGTTTTTTTGTAGGGTGCCTATATCTGATATAAAAAATATATTAGACTTCAAAATTTGTATTTAGGCTACTGTTTGTAAATAAAAAAACACGTGTTTTATCATTTTCCGAAAATCCAGCTACAAAGGGCAAAAACTGGGGGGAGGTTTTTTTATGAGGGTGCCTATATCTCATACACCAAATATGTTACAGACTTGAAAATTTGTATTTAGGCTACTCTTTAAAAATAAAAAAAACACTTGTTTTATCATTTTCCGAAAATCCAGCTACAAAGGGCAAAAACTGGGGGGAGCGTTTTTTTATGAGGATGCCTATATCTCATACACCAAATATGTTACAGACTTGAAAATTTGAATTTAGGCTATTCACTAAAAATAAATAAAAAAAACGTTTTTTATAATTTTTCGAAAATTCAGCAACAAAGGGCAAAAATTGGGGAGAAGGTCTTTTTTAAGAGTGTGCCTATATCTCATAGTCCAAATATGTTACAGACTTGAAAATTTTTACTTAGGCTATTCTTTAAAAATAAAGAAACACGTATTTTATCATTTTTCTAAAAACGAGCAATAAAGGGCAAAACTGGGGGTGGATCATTTTTAAGGTGCCTATATCTAATACTCTAAATATGTTAGAGACTTGAAAAGTTGTATTTAAACTATTCTTTTTAAATAAAGAAACGCGTGTTTTACCATTTTAGGAAAATCCAGCAACAAAGGGAAAAAACTGGGGGTGTGGTTTTTATGAGGGTGCCTTTATATCATACTAAAAAGATATTACAAATTTGAAAATTTGTATTTGGGCTATTCTTTAAAAATAAAAAAAGACGTGTTTCATCACTTTTCGAAAATCCAGCAAGAAAGGGCAAAAACTGTGAGGGGAGGGTTTTTTATGAGGGTGTCTTTATAGCATGCTCCAAATATGTTACAAATTTGAAAATTTGTAATTGGGCTATTCTTTAAAAATAAAAAAATACATTTTTTACCATTTTACGAAAATTCAGTAACAAAGGGCAAAAACTGGGGGAAGGGTCCATATTTCATACACCAAATATGTTACAGTCTCAATAATTTGTATTTATGTTCTTCTTTAAAAATAAATAAATCCCTTTTTTACCATTTTACAAAAAACCAGTTAAGTAGGGTAGAAACTTGGGGATGGGGGGTGAGTACTTAGTTCTTATACATCAGGCATGTTACAGATTTTTAAATTGGTATTTAAGCTATTCCTGATCAAACACGTGTTTCAGTTCAAAATTTTGGGGTAGTGAGGTGCTTAATAAAAGAAAAAAAATATATATTTTTTTCTTTCCCATCTAATTTTGTATTATTCTCCCTTTTCAAAATTTTTTTATACATTCTTTTCTGTGGTGAATTGTAAATCTACCTACACCCTGGACATTATTAAAAATTATCAGTTACAAAATTATCAAATTTCTATTCCATTTATTCCATAATACTGAATTAACCTGTAAATATTTTAAGATCACATTCAAATACTAATAAGGTCCACTTTGACCTGGTGGTCCATATTGCGTGGACGGTCTTCCAGATCCAATTCCAATATTACTACTTCCACCTGTACCTGTTATAATTCCACCTCCTATATTACTACTTCCTCCTGACCCACCTTCAATAACACCACCAGTGCTACTTCCGCCAATAGATCCTCCACCTATTGAACCTCCGCCTATAGAACCACTTCCACCTATTGAACCACCACCTCCACCTACAGCTTCACTCTTTGCCTTATAACGAATAAAGTAAACCTCCGGTTTCGACGGTTGTGTTGGTGCAGCAGTCGGTATACTTATGTCGGCTGCATCTTCTGGTCTCTTTACCAAAACGTAAATCAAAGTCTTCTCCTGCGATTGTCCTCCTAGTGAAATAGATGGCGATGTAGGCGCCGGAGCCGATGGTGCTTTAATGAAAATAATTTTGTAATGTTTAGAAGATTGACCTAATGAGATCGGTCTTTGTGGTCTTAGTTCTTCCGGTTCTGGTGGGGCTACGTGCACGTAAATGTGTTTTTGAATTAATACTCCTCCACCGCCTGAAATTCCTTCGCTTCCTCCGCTTATTCCTTCTGATCCGCCACTGATACCTTGACTTATTCCTCCCCCGTCAATACCTTGGCCAATTCCTCCTCCACCAATTCCTTGGCCAATTCCTCCTCCACCAATTCCTTGGCCAATTCCTCCTCCGCCAATTCCTTGGCCAATTCCTCCGCCTCCAATTCCTTGGCCAATTCCTCCGCCTCCAATTCCTTGGCCAATTCCTCCGCCGCCAATTCCTTGGCTTATTCCTCCTCCGCCAATTCCTTGGTTTATTCCTCCTCCAATGCTGCCTCCTCCGATTTGAGATGGTGCTCCATAGTTGCCGCTAGGGAATTGTGAAGGTGTGGGGTAATTGTATTGAGGCCGTCCTAGTGTTATGGTAAATAGTGTAGCGAGAACCTGTAATGATAATTTTTTAATTAATACTAATATCAGTCAAGAGCAAGAAAAAGAATAAATTTAATGTATCGTAACAGTTGAAACACGAAATATTTCATTGAATTTATTAACCATTGAATATATTTTAGTGTAACTGTTTATTTCCCGGGTGTCAACTGTTATTTTTAATTAATTCAGTTAACAAATGAAATTATTCAATTTTAATTTTTTTATACTATGATTTTTTACTTGTAATTTTATTGCCAAGGATTTTTTTACTGTGTAATTATTGTTGTAAAGAGTTTTAAGAACAAAGTTATTAATAATATTATTATTTTATTTAGTACTGATGTTATTTTTTAGTATATTTGTTGCTATTTGTGTTACCCAGCAACAAAGGGCAAAAATAGGGAAGGGCCTTTTTTAAGAGGGTGCCTATATTTTATACACCAAATATGTTACAGACTTAATATTTTGTCCAACTATTTCCGAAATGTGGGAAAAAATTACAAACTTTGAAGGAGAAAAATTTTTCATCTATTATTAACGTAATATCTGTAAATATTACTAAAAACTCTTTATTTTTCAAAAACAAAAATTTTAAATAAAAATTAATATTTTGTCCAACTATTTCCGAAATTTAGTCCACGAAACATTGAAAAAAATTACAAACATAGAAGGACAAAAATTTTTCATTTTATTAATTTAATATCTGTAAATATTGCTTAAAAATATTTTCCAAAAAACTGGAATTTCAAAGAAAAATTAATATTTTGTACAACTATTTCAGAAATTTTGGAATTTTTTATTATAATTCTTGCTGTTTGAATAGTTATTGTTGCTTTTTTCCGAGTTAGTTTAAAAATTAATGAAAGACAGCTGCATTTTTTTCGAACGAAGGTATTCAAGTTTGTTAATAAAAAAACAGGAATTCATAAAAGGAGTCACAGTTAATATGTGCAACAACCTTCACCCGGTGGCATCTTACGTAATTGAGAAAAGTAAAAGCGCTTAATAAAATGGCACGGGTCGAGATAAACTTGGAAACGAATTTTTTTTTAATATTTATCGATCATTTATACTTATGTTAAATCATTTAAGACTATTGGAAATTAATTATTTAATCGATAAATTAATAAATTCCATATTCTGATGTAGTGATACAATTGCTATTAAATTAAACATTTAATTATGAATATTATTAGTAAGTGAGCTATGACAAATAATAGTAATAGCTGTCCCTTTGCCACACAAGCTTAAGATTCTGGAGTTAAAAAAGACGGGAAAAATTGAAAAATCGGAAAAAATTAGAAAAAATTAAAAAAAAAACTGGAAAAAATTGGAAAATATTGGAAAGAATTGGAAAAAATTGGAAAAAATTGGAAAAAATTGGAAAAAATTGGTAAAAACCTGAAAGGATTGAAAAAACTGGAAAAAATTGTAAAAAAAATTAAAAAAAACTGAATAATCAGAAAAATCACACAGCTAAGTATCACTAAAAATTGGAAAAAAATTGAAAAAATCAGAAACGCAAAAAAAAGTAAATAATTGGAAATATTAGAACAAATCGGAGACAGTTAAAAAAACTAGAGAAAAACCAGAAGAGATCAGCAAAAAAATCATTTTACTAACTTCTACTATTTGCACAATTTTTATTCCTAATTTTTGTGTTTTTTTTGGCACCTATAGAATCTTGCACTACATACAGGGGCGTATTTGTTTTTGATGAAAGTTTGATAATCTTTATATAAAATTTGATGTGGTCTATTTGCTTTCATCCAGAAAGCTCGGGTTCCTTCTCGGTACTGGATTTTCTAATATTTTACAAAATAAATACAAAAATTTTTCTTGATTTACAGTTTCTGTGTAACTAAAATACGATTCGTAATTTATAAATATATATAGGGTGTTTAAAAATTCTTGTCATAAAATTAAAATATCTCTTACATTCTTTAATTACTAAAATATTAAATAATTTTTAACTACTGAAAATATTATAATTCGAAACAAAAGAAAAAGTTGTAAAAACATGATTTTTTTATTAAAATTGTGGTAAATATATGAAAATTAAAAAAAATTGCCTTCAAAAATCACTTTTCTATTAAGTGTACTTTGATCTAAAAATACCAACAAAAAAATCCACTTTGCTCTTAGGGTAATAGTTGATAAAATAATATATAATTTTAAATTTTTTCTAACCCTCGTAACGAAAAAACTCTAAAAGATATTAAATTGATTCTAACACCATTTAAACGATAATAAAAAATACTACAAGTGAGAATTTTTTTTAAATTTTTTATTGCAAATTATGAGTTCAAAATCAAAAATTGTATAAAATTACCCAAAATATTTAGGTAGTACATATATTTTTTAAAGTACTGTATATATTAAACCGAGACTTATGCCATTCAAAATAAGATAACAAAAAGTAAATGTGTAAATTTATTCAGATTTTTTTGTTAAAAATTGTGAAGAAGATTTTTTATTAAATTATTAAATAGAACATCTATTTTTAAAGTACTACATATATTAAATCTAGACATAAGCCATTCAAAAGAAGATAAAAAGTTGTAAATGTATAAATATTTTTCAGATTTTTTCGTTAAAAATTGTGAACTTTCGGGTAAAAACAAACAAAAATAAAAAAAATAATGCCATGGTCCCTAATTTTAGTTTTAAAAATTTTTGTCTTCCAAAAATCACTCTTCTATAGATACCAAAAGACTTTGAACAAAAAAAAATCTAAACCATTCTATTTTGCACTAATTGATAAAATAACACTTAAATGTTGTTTTAAATATCTTTTAACCTCGTAAAAAAAACTATAAACGATATTAAATTAATTCCAACGCTATTTAAACGGTAATAAAAAATACTATAAGTGAGAATTTTTTTTAATATTTTTTTATTGCAAATTATGAATGCAATATAATACATAGTGTAAAATCACCCAAAATATTTAGGTGATACATTCGCATATTTCTATCATTCTATCTCAATTTTCAAATTTAGAATAAAAATGAAAAAATGCAACCCTTATGATCCTTTTTGTTTCCACTACCCAATTCGCGAATAAAAAAATCACAATAACCGCACAATTTCCAATAAAATTAATAAATAATCACTCAAGGTATTACGTATTTCAAGGTAGGTACTAAAGTACTTACCGCTAAAATTAAATTCATTTTTAACACAGAACAATTGGAAAGTTTAAGTGTAATGAGATGCTACATGACTTCTTTTATATTATCGTAAGACACGTAATAATCCCTCCCGCCGATATAAGAGATGTATCTCCCTCAACATTTAGATAAGTGAAATTAGGGTCATAACCTTTTGTTAAGTACTATTGGTTGGTGGTTCCAAATATTATATTTGTCCTAGGTGTAAAATTTTACATATCCATTGACAAATATTGATGGAGTAGTTTCATTGTTAGAAAGTCTTATGAAACGTTAGATTAACTCTAATTATCTTCGAGCAATTATTATTCATTTTTCTTGATAGATCTTTTATTCTCAGTTAATTTATTATATTAATAATATAAAATATCTTATAAGGGAAAATAATTTCAAAGAATAAAAATTTTTCGTTTTATTAATTTAATATCTGTAAATATTACTAAAAACTCATTATTTTTCAAAAAACTACAATTTTAAATAAAAATTATTATTTTGTCCAACTATTTTCATAATTTGGTCCACCGTACTTGGAAACAAATTATAAACTTAGAACTACAATTTTTTTTCATATTATTAATTTGGTATCTGTAAATATTACTAAAACCTCTATATTTTTCAAAAAACTAGAATTTAAAAAAAAATTAATATTTTGTCCAACTATTTACGAAATTTAGTCCACCGCACCGGGAAAGAAATTATAAACTTTGAAGGACAAATTTTTTTCATTTTATTAATTTAATATCTGTAAAGACTCTTTATTTTTCTGTAAAGACTCTTTAGTTTTCTAAAAACTAGAATTTTAAATAAAAATTAATATTTTGTCCAACTATTTCCAAAATTTAGTTCATCGCACTTGGAGAGAAATTATAAGCTTGGAAGTAAAAAATTAATATTTTGTCCTACTATTTACGAAATTGGTCCATTACACATAGAAAAAATTACAAACCTAGAAGGAAAAAAGTTTTTCATTTTCTTAATTTAATATCTCTAAATATTACTGAAAATTCTTTATTTTTCAAAAAAACTAGAATTTTTATTTAAAAGATTTTGTCCAACTATTTTCAAAATTTTGTCCAATGCTCCGGAAAAAAATTACAAACTTTGGAGGACAATTTTTTTATTTTATTAATTTCTTTGCAAATATATTTTCAAAAACAAAATATTTGTTCCTATTTTTTTTATTTTTCAAAATATTAAGATAAAACTAAATATATAAGAATTAATATTTAGTCCAACCATTTTGAGACTTGGTCCACATTAAGGAGAAAAAATTACAAACTTGGAAGGACAATTTTTTTCATTTTGTTAATTTAATAACTTTAAATATGACCAAAAACACATTATTTTTCAAAAAATTAGAATTTTAAATAAAAATTAATATTTTGTCCAACTATTTCCGAAATTTGGTCCACTTCAAGTGAAAAAAATTACAAACTTGGAAGGACAAAAGATTTTCATTTTATTAATTTAATATCTCTAAATATTACTGAAATTCTTTATTTTTTAAAAAACTAGAATTTTTATTTAAAACATAACATTTTGTCCAACTATTTTCAAAATTTGGTCCAGTACTCTTGAAAAAAAAATACAAACTTAAAAGGACAATTTTTTTTTTATTAATTTCATATATGAAATTTGCAAATATATTTGCAAATATAATTTCCGACACAAAATATTCCCTACAATTTGTTCAATTTTTTTTATTTTTCAAAATATTAAAATAAAACTAAATATATAATTAATATTTATTCCAACCATTTTGAGACTTGGTCCACATTATTGAAAAAAACTTACAAACTTAGAAGGACAATTTTTTTCATTTTGTTAATTTAATATCTATAAATATTACTAAAAACTCTTTATTTTTCAAAAAATTGGAATTTTAAATAAAAATAAATATTTTGTCCAACTATTTCCGAAAATGAATTCACCGTATGTGGAAAAAAATTACAAACTTAGAAAGACAAATTTTGTTCATTTTGTTAATTTAATATCTGTAAATATTACGAAAAACTCTCTTTATTATTCAAAAAACTAGAATTTTTAATAAAAATTAATATTTTGTCCTACTATTTCCGAAATTTTGTCCACCACACTGGAGAAAAATTACAAACTTATAAGGACAATTTTTTTTATTTTGTTAATTTACTATGTAAATATTACTAAAAAACTAAAATTTTAAATAAAAATTAAGATTTTGTCCAACTATTTCCGAAATTTGGTCGACTTCAAGTAAAAAAAATTACAAACTTAGAAGGACAAAAGATTTTCATTTTATTAATTTAATATCTCTAAATATTTCTGAAAACTCTTTATTTTTCAAAAAACTAGAATTTTTATTTAAAAGATAACATTTTGTCCAACTATTTCCAAATATGAATCCACTTCTTGTAGAAAAAAATTACAAACTTAGAGGGACAAATTTTTTTCATTTTATTAATTTATCTTTAACTATTACTAAAAGCTCTTTATTTTTCAAGAAACCAGAATTTTAAATAAAAATTAGTATTTTGTCCAAATATTTTCGAAATTTGATCCAGCACACGTAAAAACAAATTACAAACATTGAAGGACAAATTTTTGTCATTTTATAATTTTCATATTTGCAAATATATTTTCCGACACAAAATATTAAGTAGAATTTGTTCTTATTTTTTTTATTTTCCAAAATATTAATATCAAACTAAATAGTCCAACTATTTCGAGACTTGGTTCACAGCACTAAGAAAAAATTACAAACTTAGAAGGACAAAATTTTTATATTTTATTATATTGACAATATGAGATAAAAAAATTTTTTTTGACAATTTTACAATTGTTTTCTAACAAAGATATATTAATAATATTTATTTATTTTATGTCTTTAACCAAATGCATAAAATTTGTCCATTTCGACTACATTCTAGCCCTTATAATTAGAGTGGGCCATTTATCAAAGAATATGTACTGTTAGTAAAACTACTTCTATATTAATATGTTGTTTTTTACTTTCCCGGACCCATCAAAGGGAAAGTATATTGAACGATGGAAATATCCATTTTGAGGTCCCCCAAGAAGATTGAAACCATTTCCAGCGTATGGTCTGTCTGTGTGTCTGTGTGTTTGTGTGTCTGTGTATCTGTGTGTCTGTATGTCTGTGTGTAATCTTCCACGATAACTGCCGAACCATTTGACCAATCAAGCTGAAATTTGGTACGGAGGGTCGGTGTGTGCCTAGAATGCGACCATTAGATTTTGGTTTAAATTGGTACAGTAAAAGGTCCTCAAGACCGACATTGATTAAATACACATGTAACAATTTTACTTTCCCGGGCCCATCAAAGGGAAAGTAAGGTGAACGAGCAAAAAAAAAATTGAGATATCGATGGAAATATCCATTTTGAGGTCCCCCCAGTAGAAGGTCCCCAAGACAATTTTTTACTTTTTTTAAATTTTAAAGAACAAACAATACACTTTAGTGCAAAATGTAATAGAACAAAGTTTTAGAGAATAAAATTCCCAACAACTTTTATCTTAAGCTTTTTTCAGAATTTCCAATAGTTGCGCCACTTTATGGCGCGTAAAAAATGTGCATGTATGTTTTATCTAGTTTTTCTTGATTTTGAGGACACATAATACACTTTAGTGCAAAATGTTGTAGTACAAAGTTTTAGAGCATAAAATTTCCTACAACTTTTGTCTAAAGCTTTTTGCATAATTTCCAATAGTGCGCCACTAAAGGGCGCGTAAAAAATGTGTATGTAGGTTTTATCTAGTTTTTCTTGATTTTGAGGACAAAAAAGACACTTTAGTGCAAAATGTTATAGAACAAAGTTTTAGAGCATAAAATTTCCTACAACTCTTGTCTGAAACTTTTTCTAGAATTTCTAATAGTTGTGCCACTAGATGGCGCGTAAAAAATCTGCATATAGGTTTTCTCTAGTTTTTCTTGATTTTGAGGACAAACAATGCATTTTAGTGCAAAATTTTCTTGAGCAAAGTTGTAAAGCATCAAATTTTCTTTAACTTTTATGTTTAACTTTTTATCGAATTTCTCATAGAGAAAAATACACTTTTATCATTTTCCATTTTTTTAAAATTGGAGGTAAATTATGCCCTTTAGTGCAAAATGTTTCAGTGCAAAATTATAAAGCATAAAATTCCCTACAACTATTGTATGAAATTTTTTCCAGAATTCCCAATAGTTTTCACACATGATTTTAGGAGATCATAATTGTAGCAGTGTGACATACAACGTGCGCATGCGCAGCTTATGTCATTATCAACATTGAAATATCAATTCGGTAGACGTATTCACCATCGGATCGCTGTTTTTAATGTGTTTTTTAAATTATTGTTAGTATTTTGTAATTAAAATAATAATAATAAATAACATATTCTCTACGGCCGAGCCGGGAAAGTTCTGGGGTGAGACAGCCGATTTTTTTATTATGGCAAAATCAATATATTTCTAGGATATTTTTAAAAATATGTCATTGCTTTAGTCCGACTCTGTCCGATATTAATTGAATCAAATAATATGTTTTATGAATCAACAAAAAATCACACTCGGTACCAGCACTTTTTATGAATTTGTTATTTTTTAATTGACAAACAAACCAAATATGAAAATAATTATTCTCAGATTTCTTTTATAAAATATTTATAATTAAAAATGTCTAATGGACACTGGAAGTGGGTTCAATTGATCTAGTGTGGCCTTGTAGAAATATGGGGCAAAAAGTTGTCGTTGAGGCGTTGAATTTGGAGCTTCAATTTGTAGATTACACCATCTTGATAGTTCGATTTATGAAATTAGAATGGTACCAAATTTTTTTTTAAATATTTTTTTATGTTAAAATATCTTTGGACATCCTATATATGGATTGTGATGTTCATTATCTGAATCTAGTATACCTTAATTAACCTCTTCTTCTGCGCGTATTATATTGTTTAAATAAAACTTGTACTGACTCATATTGACTTGTTATCTAATATTAAATGTATTATTAAATTAATCGACATATATAATCAAATGTTTACGGTTATGGAAATAAAGATATCTTATTTTAACTTCAAGCACTTTTAGAGAAAACAAGATTACTATTTTTAAATTACCTAACGTACTTATACATATATATTGGGTAATTATTTTTATGAATAAATTTTAATTTCATTTTTCTCCATCTTTAAAAAAAATGTTTCTAAACAATTTTTATAAAATAAATATTTAACATTATTAAAATTGTTTCATCATGACAAATTATACAGGGAGTTATTGAAATAATAATCAGTCAATAGTTATTTAAACAACTAACTTGACTAATTAATACTACAGGGTGATGCAAAATAAAAGGTTATTTTTACCTCTCGCCCTTCAGATAAGAGAGGTATATGAATCATGCTAAAAATTGGGTAGTGAGTTTTCAATGAATAAACACGTTTTAGGGTCCCTAGAATACGATTTTAATATTTTCGCGATGATGTCTGTGTGTGTGTGTTAGTGTGTGTGTGTGTTAGTGTGTGTGTGTGTTAGTGTGTGTGTGTGTGTTAGTGTGTGTGTGTGTGTGTGTGTGTGTGTGTGTGTTTGGATGGATGTTGTAGTAACGATAACTCAAAAACTACTGAATGAAAAAATTTGAAATTTTGCATACAGGATTCTAATACCCTAGATTAGATCTGATTAGATTTTGGTGCCAATCGCACAACCGGAAGTGGCAGTTGCTATGGGTTATGACGCCATTATTATACAAAACGGCAATAAAGTTTTACACATCTATTTTGTATACCCTATAGTTTATTTTCATCTCATTAAAATTTTCGAAACTTTTGCCATTGTTGCCAGATTTACAAAAATATAATTTTTTTTCATACTTTTTTTTGTCAACCTGTAAATTTTTGATTCAAAAATGGCGAGAGGTCATGTGCTGGCCACATCAGATTTTTTTATTATAATTTACATATGATTAACATTATCCTGTATAATTTTGTCTTGATTTATTAAAGATTTTTGAAATATTAAACTATTATCAGGAATAAATTTTTTTGACAAATTAATACTACAGAGTGTGCAAAATACAGATTTAATTTTTAATCATAATTTACATAATATTAATATCATCCTGTATATTTTTATTTTTTTTTTTAAGCGATAAATCATGAAGATTTTGTAATATTAAACTTTTATCAAGAATAAATATTTTTGGCAAATTAATACTACAGAGTGTGCAAAATAAAGATTTATTTTTGAATCATAATTTACGTATTGTTAACATCATCCTGTATAATTTAATTAATTTCGTAGAGATTTATTATAAAGATTTTTGGAATATTAAATTTTTATCAAAAATAAATTTTTTTTTGTCAAATTAATACTACAGGGTGTGCAAAATAAAGGTTTATTTTTTAATCATAATTTACGTATTCTTAACGTCATCCTGTATTTTTTTATTTTTTTATAGCGATTTATTAAAAAGATTTTTGCAATATTAAACTTTCATCCAGAATAATTTTTTTTTGTCAAATTAATACTACAGGGTGTGCAAAATAAAGATTTATTTTTTAATCATAATTTAATTATTCTTAACGTTATCCTGTATATTTTTATTTTTTTTTGTAGCGATTTATTATAAAAATTTTTGGAATATTAAATTTTGATCATAAATAAATTTTTTTGGCAAATTAATACTACAGGGTGTGCAAAATAAAGATTTATTTTTTAAGCATAATTTACCTATTATTAACGTCATCCTGTATATTTTTATTTTTTTGTAGCGATTTATTATAAAGATTTTTGGAATATTAAATTTTTATCAAGAATACATTTTTTGGCAAATTAATACTACAGAGTGTGCAAAATAAAGATTTATTTTTGAATCATAATTTACGTATTGTTAACATCATCCTGTATAATTTAATTAATTTCGTAGAGATTTATTATAAAGATTTTTGAAATATTAAGCTTTTATCCAGAATAATTCTTTTGGCAAATTAATACTACAGGGTGTGCAAAATAAAGATTTATTTTTTAATCATAATTTATTAACTAATATCATCCTGTATTTTTTTTTGTATTGATTATTAAAGATTTTTGGAATAGAAAAATGTTATAATGAATAAAATTTTTTGACAAATTAATACTACAGAGTGTACAAACTAAACAATTATTTCTTAATCATAATTTACCTATTATTGATATCATCCTGTATATTTTTATTATTATTGTCCTGATTTAATCAAGATTTTCGGAATAAGAAACTTTTATCAAGAATAAAATTTTTTGACAACTTTTTAATTATATTTGACGTATTATTACTATCATCCTGTATAATTATTTATATTTATTTTCTAATTTTAAAAATCTTATCGGATTTAGAAACTTTTATCGAAAGTTAAATTATTTGTCAAATTAATTCTACAGAGTGTATAAACTCAAAAGTTATTTTTTAATCGTGATTTAACGTATTCTTGGCACCATCCTGTATAATTTTACTCTTAATGAATATTTTTAAAATAAGAAACTTTTATTAAAAATAAAATTTTCTGTCCAGGAGTAACCACTTTGTATGTTTATTATAATTTTTTTCTAATAAAATTTTGTAATGCTCTGAAGATGTAATAGGCGAAACGTAACTTCTATTATAATTTTTTTTATTATGTAAAAAACCAAGCTATATATTTTGGCTCATTAAAATAATTAAATCAGATAAAATTGAATACATAATTTTTATTTAATAAATGCATAGAAAGAATTTAATCTTTATATGATTCCGTTCTTGTTCTAGTTTTTAATTCCTTGGGAAATTTATATGATTAAATTAAATTAGGCAAGATTAAACATGTATTTTTTTATTTATTAGTTAATCTAGATTTTATAATAATTTTTTTCACGTGAGCTGGACTAATTTTCGGAAATAGTTGGACAAAATATTATTTTTTATTAAAAATTCTAGTTTTTTAAAAAATAATGAATCTTTAGTAATATTTACAAATATTAAATTAATAAAATGAAAAATTTTTGTCCTTCTAAGTTTGTAATTTTTTCCATTTGCCGTGGACTAAATCTCGAAAATAGTTGGACAAAATATTAATTTTTCTTTAAAATTCTAGTTTTTTGAGTCTTTAGTATTATTAACAGATTTTAAATTAATAAAATGAAAAATTTTTGTCCTTCTATGTTTGTAATTTTTTTAATTTGACGTGGACTAAATTTCGGAAATAGTTGGACAAAACATTATTTTAAAATTCTAGTTTTTTGAAAAATAAAGAGTCTTAAATATTAAATTAATAAAAGGAAACATTTTTGTCCTTCTAAGTTTGTATTTTTTTTTACTTGCGATGGACCAAGTTTTGAATAAAGTTGGATAAAATATTAATTTTTATTTAAAATTCAAGTTTCTTGAAAAATAAAGAGTCTTTGGTAATATTTACAGATATTAAATTAATATTGACAAATTTTTGTCCTTCTAAGTTTGTAATTTTTTCTTCTTTCCGTGGACTAAATTTCGGAAATAGTTGGACAAAATATTAATTTTTCTTTAAAATTCTAGTTTTTTGAAAGAGTCTTTAATAATATTTACAGATATTAAATTAATGTTATGACAAATTTTTGTCCTTCTAAGTTTGTAATTTTTTCCATTTGATGTGGACTAATTTTCGAAAATAGTTGGAAAAAATATTAATTTTTCTTTAAAATTCTAGTTTTTTGAAAAATAAGGAGTCTTTAGTAATATTTACAGATATTAAATTAATAGAATGCAAAATTTTTGTCCTTCTAAGTTTGTAATTTTTTTCTCCCGCTTTGGACCAAGTTTTGGAAATAGTTGGACAAAATATTAATTTTTCTTTAAAATTCTAGTTTTTTGAAACATAAAGAGTCTTTAGTATAATTAACAGATTTTAAATTAATAAAATGAAAAATTTTTGTCCTTCTATGTTTGTAATTTTTTAATTTGACGTGGACTAAATTTCGGAAATAGTTGGACAAAACATTATTTTAAAATTCTAGTTTTTTGAAAAATAAAGAGTCTTAAATATTAAATTAATAAAAGGAAACAGTTTTGTCCTTCTAAGTTTGTATTTTTTTTTTACTTCCGATGGACCAAGTTTTAAATAAAGTTGGATAAAATATTAATTTTTATTTAAAATTCAAGTTTTTTGAAAAATAAAGAGTCTTTAGTAATATTTACAGATATTAAATTAATATTGACAAATTTTTGTCCTTCTAAGTTCGTAATTTTTTCCACTTGCCGTGGACTAAATTTCGGAAATAGTTGGACAAAATATTAATTTCCCTTTAAAATTCTAGTTTTTTGAAAAATAAAGAGTCTTTAATAATACTATTTACAGATATTAAATTAATATTATGACAAATTTTTGTCCTTCCAGTTTGCTATTTTTATCCACTTGCCGTGGACTAATTTTCGGAAATAGTTAGACAAAATATTAATTTTTCTTTAAAAGTATAGTTTTTTGAAAAATAAAGAGTCTTTAGTAATATTTACAGATATTAAATTAATAAAATGCAAAATTTTTGTCCTTCCAAGTTTGTAATTTTTTTTCTTTTGCTTTGGACCAAATTTAGGAAATAGTTTAAAAAAATATTCATTTTTATTTAAAATTCTAGTTATTTGTAAAATACAGAGTCTATTGTAATATTTACAGATATTAAAATGAAAAATTTTTGGAAAATTAATATGACTAAATTAAATTAGGTAACATTAATAATTAATCTAGATTTTATAATAATTATTATTTACAACTGAAAATTATTTTTCTGAATATTTTATTGTTTCCAAAAAAACTGTTGTTGATTTTGTTACTGTCATTAAAGTTATTACTTAAATACTTACACAATCAGTATATTTGTTTATATTCTTTTTTATAATTTTCTACTAATTATATAATTATAAAATATATACTGATTGCAGTTAAAATCTTTTATGATATTTGCAATAAAAATAACTGCGTTATTGGCGAGAAAATGGCATTGAAAAAATTTTGCATTTTAGGTTCTAGTTACTGGTTAATTTTTAATGTCTTAATAAAGTAGATGCCCTCTGTTGTAATTCAAGGTAATTTAATTGCGGTCCATAATTAGATACTGGATGTACGGGTTAAGAATATATTTTTTACTCAATTAAATCGTTTATATTTGGAGGTAAATTTTATGAATATATTCACAAATTTAAATATGGTCGGGGGTTTATTTGATCCAGAATGTGCGAAATAATTGCAAAAATTTAAAAAAAAATATGTCTATTTTTTGCAAATAACAAAATCGTTAGAGAAAAAATATAATAATCTCGTTAAAATTATTATTTTTAAAACTAGTGTATGATTTGCTTTAAATATAATCTAAAGCAGTTCGTACACTACTTTTAATATTTAAATATTTTTTTTATTTGCACTGATTGTCCCAAAAAAAAACTTAAAAAATGGGAAAAATTTATTTTATTCACCCTATTTAAAATCTTGATATATAGAATTATTTAAATTTCTTAAATTTATAATATTTTTTTTAATTTAAAAGTAATCATTTACTTTTGAAATTTTCACTTTTGATTGATTATACGTGATATGCATTAATTCTGCTCACCCTGTATTATTAATTGGACAGAAAATTGTATTCTTAATAAAAGTTTCTCATTTTAAAAATCATTATTAAAAGAGTAAAACTATACAGGATGGTGTCAAGAATACGTTAAATAACAATTAAAAAATAACTTTTGAGTTTGTACACTCTGTAGAATTAATTTGACAAAAATTTTGCTTTCGATAAAAGTTTCTAACTCCGATAAGATTTTTAAAATTAGAATAAAATAAATATTAGGAATTATACAGGATGATGCTAATAATACGTCAAATATAATTAAAAAGGAACGTTTTAATTTGCACACCCCGTAATATTTTGTCAAAAAATTTATTATTGATAAAAGTTTCTTATTTCGAAAATCAGGAAAACATACAGGATGATATTAATAATCCTTTATTTTGTACACCCTGTAGTATTAATTTGTCCAAAAATTGTATTCTTAATAATTTTTTTTATATTTCAAAAATCTTTATTAAATCACTACAAAAAAATATACAGGATGATATTAATAATACGTAAATAATGATTCAAAAATATTCAATACAAAAAAATAATAATATACAGGATGATATACGTAAATTATGATTAAAAAATAAATCTTTATTTAGTACACCCTTTCTCAAAAAAAATTATTCTTGATAATTTTTTTTTAATTCAAAAAATCTTTAATAAATCACGACAAAATTAATTAAAATATACGGGATGATATTAATAATATGTAAATTATGATTAAAAAATAACTTTTTAGTTTGTACACTCTGTAAAATTAATGCGACAAAAAATTTTACTTTTCATAAAAGTTTCTAAATCCAATAAAAGTTTTTAAATTAAAAAATAAATATCAACAATTATACAGGATGATGCTAATAATACGTTGATTATGACTAAAGAGTAACGTTTTTATTTGCACACCCTGTAATATTAATTTGTCAAAAACATTTATTTTTCATAAAAGTTTAACATTTCAATAATTTTTAATAAATCAAAAATAATAAAAACATACAGGATAATACGTAAATTATGATGAAAAAATATTCTACTTTGTACACCCTGTAGTTTTAATTTATCAAAAAAATTTATTCATGATAAAAGTTTCCCATTCCAAAAATATTTATTAAATCAAGACAATAATAATAAAAATATACAGGATGGTGTTAATAGTACGTAAATTATGATTAATTCCATGGAAACGAACAAGCTTAGACCCGGAATTAGTACAGTCTGATACGAAAATACCACGTTGGAGTTTTATAAATGTTTAAAAAAATTTATTCTTATTAGTGAATTAATTTTTAAATTCAGGTTACATTTCTCCTGTTAATTTGCTGTTTATTAATCAACCATTAGCAGGACCGTAAATACTTGAAGGTACATGTCCACTGGAACCAGAAATTGATGGATCTTCCTTTTTAGTTTTATAACGAATAAAATAAACTTCCGGTTTAGAAGGTTGAATTGCGGCTAATTGTTGCAGCACGTCATCTTGTTCTTCCGGTTTTTTAGATAAAACATAAATAAGAGTTTTTTCTTCTGAAATTTGTTGTATATTTGGTATTTGATAAAATGGGTCCTGTATTGATGGTGTTTTAATAAAAATGATTTTATAATGTTTTTGCGGAGCGTGTAATTGATGTTGATAGATTTGTTGTTCTTGTGGATCAGGAGGTGCTACATATACGTATACATGTTTTGTTATAACAGGTTCTAAATTTGGTTTTAATCCAGATGAAAATAATGAAGAAGATGAGGATCCGCTTGAATATTCAGGATCCAGTACAAATCCTCCTTGAGGTACTGGGTAATTATATCCAGTTGGTTGTTCCGGTCGAGATTGGACAGCAATAATAAAAATGGGAAGAAACTGAAAAGTAATAATTATATAAAGTGTCCCAAAAAAATTTAAGAGTAGATAGGATACTTTTTTGGAACACCTTTATGTACAGTTTTTCAAGATGGCGCCGAATATCTGAGAGAGGGGAAGCTGATGGGCGGTTGAGATGGGTGGAGATGGAAGAAGAAGAAGAATGACAGATGGACAAATGACTGGACATATTTGGCGTTGGAAAATACACCATAAAGAAAAATAATTACTACAGAACTAAATAAAACACTAAAATCGGAATGTAAAAGAAGCTGAGATGGCTGAAAAAATGACAGATGACTATCTTAGCTCTAGTCTTCAGTTATTTCAGGCCCTTCTGCCCTGGCCGCTTTCTCCAGTGAATCTGTCAGATCTGACGGATCTGAAGACCGGATCTGACGTGCTTCAGGTCTATCAGACCCTTCTGCTCTGTCAGCATCCTCTGGTGGTGTTGTATAGAAGTTAGCGTCTGTGCGCCTATTCGTTCGTTCGGCCATCTAAGCATTCGTTCGTTCGTTTGTTCACCTGTCCGGCTGTCCGTTGTTCATCTGTCCATCTGTCATTTGTCCTTCTGTCATTTATCCAGCTGTTCATCTGTCATTCTTCTTTTTCCACTATTTTCACCCCCGTCTCTATACTGTCCGTCTATACACCCCATCTCTACCACCTCCACTCTCTCTTAATCTCACCATTCTCCGTCGTCTTGAAAATGTGTACTTAAAAAGTGTTCTAAAATATCTACTTATAATATTTGAGGATAAAAAAATTCTGGTTTGAATTTTTAAAATTCACCATTGAGGGTGGCTCTCTAAATACGAAACGTTGTATTAAAATTTTTAATAAGTAACAATGCATTTTTATCGATATCAAGTCGATGTGTAAAATTGTAGTAAAATTGAATGATAAGATCTGGTTTAATTTTTAGTTTAAAAATTTGTGAATTTAAGAATTCAAAAAAACGAAATGGCAATATGGTTTTGTATATCCACTAATATCGCTGGAATTTTAGTTTTCGGGAAGTTTTTTAAAGAAATAAAAATTGGTGTATGGTCTGCTTTAGGCAAAATCTAAAACTACAATCTTTATTATTTTTACAGAAAGATCATAAATAATTTTTGTATTTTAGTATCATTTAGTCACTTTCAGTTTAATAAAAAGATAAAACATAACATAAAAATAAAAAAATCATTAACAATTTTTTATGAAAAAAACATAGTGTGTGGTTTACTTTAATTAAAATCTAAAGCAGTTCCTATAAAATGTCAAGTGATTGTTTTTACATGCTAATAATAAGTAAATTATGATTAAAAAATAATCCTTTGGCATTAATTTGTCAAAAAATGTTTTTTCACAAAAGTTTTCTATTCTAAGAATCTTTAATAAATCAAGACAAAATTAAATAAATTATACAGGATGATGTTAATAATATGTAAATTATGATTATAAAATAACTTTTTAGTTTGTACACCCTGTAGAATTTATTTAACAAAAAATTTTACTTTTGGTAAAAGTTTCCAAATCTAATAAGGATTTTTAACTTATAAAATAAATATCAAAATATACAGGATCGTCCTAATAATACGTTAATTTTTATTTACACACCCTGTAATATTAATTTGAAAAAAAAAATAATTTTGATAAAATTTTTATATATAAATAAATCACGACAAAAATAATAAAAATATACAGGATGATATTAATAATTATGATTAAAAAGTTATCCTTTATTTTGTACACACTGTAGTATTAATTTATTAATAAAATGTATTCTTTATAAAACTTTATTATTCTCAAAATCGAAAAAATACAATTTTTTATGAAAAAGAAAATAATAGTGTGTGGTCTACTTTAGTTAAAATCTAAAGCACTAGAAAATTTCAAATGATTATTTTTGCAGAAAAATTATAAATAATTCTACTTATTTCTTAATATTTAGCCATTTTTTATTAAATAAAAAAAAATCAAACCATAAAAATAAAAAATTAATAATTCCAGTAAATATATTTTTTCACAATTTTTTTAAATTAGTGTAGTGTTACTTAAAATCTAAAACAGTCCATACACTATAAACAAAAATAAAATATTCACAATCTCACTACACTTACTATAAGAGGATTCATCTTCCTAATCTTGTGTAAACTGCTTTGAATAAATTTGATGGGAAACAAACAATGTCGCTAAAGTACATATTTATTTTATAGTATCCATTGTCTTCCCCACTTATTTATTATTCAAATATTAAGCGATTATCCAAATAATGTAAAGAGAAGTAGAAGAAAGCCAAAGATTGTTTAAGTTTGAATATTTTATGAACTTTGACATAAAATTTCTTTTATAGCCAAATTTAAATAAAATTTCACTTTGTTCGAATTGTTCATTTATTAAACAGACACAGGCGTGTCTAAGATGGAATAAATATAAAAAAATAATTATGTAGGCATATTTTATACATATAAACAATTTTTATATAAAGGCCAATAGTCCAGCTACTCAGCAAAATTTCTAGACAGGAATTAGTTTTTAAAGTCATCAATCATTAATTAAGTTTAATTAACCGAAAGCGTAACTTTTGTTTTAGTATTGAGTACTCACGAAAGACCTCTCACTACCGCATGGTCACGAATACAATCTCTTTTAAGCAGAGATAGGACGTTCTAATCCGGTGAGAGTTGTAGAGATGAAATGTTCTTTTTTTGGCCCACCAGTAGAAAAACAATCTTGTTTAGTACCGATGGAGGTCGCTAGTAATCACAAATCTACTTTTAATAGTTATTTCCTACTTTTATTATTTTCCCATTCCAATTTTTTGAATAACAAGTTGCGCGGTACAATTCTTGTTTTCTGTTAAAATTTTGGTAACAATTAGTTGTATTCCCAACTGGTTTGGGTCAAAGTCAGGCCACAATCATTTAGGCCATAGCCAGGTTAGATTAAGGTTTTCGCCCATTGATATCCAAGAGGAGGAACAAGTGAGGCTACATCGACTGTCCAGAATAACTGGGGAGAAAAAGAAAAGAAAAGAAAAGAAAAGGGAAGGAGACCAGGATGCGGTGGCAGAATAATTGGAATGACATGCGAGAAGTGGGTCAATGGACCAATGAGCTCATTCCGGTCCTTGACAGGTTATTAGATTATAAGTAGAGGACTACAGACTACTGGTTTACCCAATTCCTCAGTGGCCACATGCTTCGAGTGTCCCAGATGGGAAGAAGAGAGGGGCAAACTAAGATGGCACCTTGATAGGGACCACTATGATGAGCGGCACCCAGAATTGGGCCAGGGGCTACGGATATATCAGTAGTATCATGCGACAGAAAGAGAAAGAGAAACGTTTGCAAGGAGTATGGATTGATTGATACATAAGGAGGTTTTGGTGAGCCATGGAAGGTTTTAGTGGGGTTAGCGACCCCACTACCCATTGTGACCAGCAGCTGTTTCAGTCTATGATTTTTTTTTATTTTTATTAGATATATTATTAAATTTATCAATTTCTTTTTATTTTTCTACAATTGGAAAAAATAGATTAGACTATTACTAAATTTTTTTTGTCTTCCAAATTCTTAAAAAAAAATTTGAAGGCGTCCTTAAGAAAATTTAAATTTTTGATTCGCTAATACACTTAATCATTTTAATAACTATATTATTATTTTTTTATGATATTTTCCAACTATAATAAAAATCATAGATTATTAACTACACGTGTCACCGTTTATTTTACAAAAATAATATAAAAAAATATATAAATATAAACTTATTTACAAAATACTTTAAAACAATTAATTAAAAATATCACATCTCAGACAAGTCACGAATACATTCAACATCTTTTTTTAAATACTATAAAACTTTTTATTTGTGATATCCTGGAGGACCATATTTGCTTGAAACTCCAGCACTGCTACTAGCTCCTTCGCTATGACCACCTAATTGTCCGTCCAAAGATTGTCCAATAGAAGGACCTCCCAAAGATTGTCCAATAGAAGGACCTCCCAAAGAATGTCCAATAGAAGGACCTCCCAAAGATTGTCCAATAGAAGAACCTTCTAATGAATGTCCAATTGAGGAACCGCTCAAATTTTGTTCAATACCGTTAATGTTCAGAGATTGTCCAAAATTTTGTTCATTACCATTAAGGCCTAAAGAGGAACCACCCAAAGATTGTCCAGTTGAGAGACCGCCTAGAGATTGTCCAGCTGAGAGACCGCCTAAAGATTGTCCACCTTCAAAGGAATGACCGCCGGAAGATTGTTCCTTTTTGGTGTTGTATTTGATGAAGTAGACTTCTGGTTTGGTAGGTTGTGTTGGGATTTGAGCGGGGATGTTGATTTCTGGAGCTTCTTCTGGTTTCTTGACAAGAACGTAGACCAGAGTTTTTTCTTCGTTTTGAGGTTGGAGTGGTATAATTGGAGCAACTTGTTTTGGTGGAGCTGGGGCTTTGATAAAGATGATTTTGTAATGTTTTTGTGGTGCTCCTACTACAATAGGTCTTTGTGGTCGGTGTTCTTCGTGTTCTTCAGGTGCAACATGGACGTATACATGTTTATGTACAAGGGATTGTCCAGATGGATATCCACCTGATGAGAATCCAGTTGATGGAAATCCGGAACCAGCCGAAAATCCGGAACCAGTGGAAAATCCAGATCCAGAAGAAAATCCTAAGTTACTAGAAGGACTAATTCCTTCTCCTCCTTGAGCGATCAAAGATCCAAGTGAAGATTGACTGTGTTGATTTGATAGTGAAAGGGAAGAACCTAAAGAATTTCCGAATGAAGAAATGGACGGTGATGGATAGTTGTAGCCTACTGGAGGTTCAGGGCGCGCACTAGCGGCGGATAGAAAAGCAGCTAGGCACTAAAAAATATAAAATAATTAGTATATCAGAAAAATTTACATATAAATTTTATTTATATGAAAATTTTATTAAAATTATTCATTTAATATTACAAAATTAAATAAAACTTGTTAGACTGCTTGGGAGCTTATATATTATGATTTAAGTAAAATTTTATATATAAAATATAAAATACAACTTTTATCTTATTACTAAGTTGAAATTTTAATTATAATTTTTTAAATTATCGACAAACGAGAAAAAAAATTATGCTCTACGTTGTATAACATTTTTTAATTAAAAAATAAAATATAAAATATTTTGCGGAAAGATAAATAAAAGCCCCACATTGAGCGCCATAGTAAAGAATTTAAATAAAACAAAATTAACAGAAAATAAATGTTATAAATAATAAATAAATAAAAAATATTATGTAAATAAATATTATAATTGGATTATTGAAATTAAAAATAAATAATTAATTATAGCGAATATACATTCTTCGGCGATGGTAAAATTTATGAAAGGCGTTCACCTAATTATTACGATCGAATTTGTTTCTATTTTTTTTTCAGTTAGATAATAATTTGTACTACTTACCAAAAATAATTTCATCTTAACACAAATTGTAAACTAAATGTAATGATGGTGTTCCAAAATGTTGGCATACTTTTTATACTAATCGTATTAATCCCCCCACTAGTGATAGTACCAATGAAGATTTTTTTTAATTAATTTCAATGTTGTAAACATTTCTTAAACTTGAAATACATTATTAATTTTTCGATTAATATTAGAATGATATGATTTTTATTTATTGTAATCGAATAAAGATTTTTGCTTGCAATAATATTTTTTGTGATTCCTGAAATGCTTGAAATTTTTTATTAACATTCTTGATATTTTGATAAAAAAAACTGTTATATAAAATATTGTATTTACGATTACCCATCACCGCCCATTTCTTCATTAGGAAATTCTTCAGGTTCCTCCCAAAGAATCCAGCACAGAATATTAATAAATTGGCCTTGGGTGGAAGTTAATGAAAATTTTATGTTGTTTGTGTTATTATAAGTAAAAAAATGGTAAAGTTTAAATTTTCTGTTATAACTGGTCTAGCCTCTATAGTGTGTTAAAAATAGTAATGTTTTGGTAACTTAAATACTAAGTTTAATTTATTTGCTTTTCTGAGCTTAAACATCAAAAAAAATCGGTTGTGTCGCCCCAAAACTTTCCCGACGAGTATCCACGAATACTTTATCAGATATTTAATGTTAAAGTTTTAAATTTTGACAATTTTTTATTTTTGACAGGTGACAGTTGGAAAAATAATTTTGACTGTTCTGTATAGAGATTTTCAAGAGCTATCAAATGACATATTGCAAGTCGAATTCCGTGACATATTGCATCTGTCGTTTTTTGATAGTGACACTTTCGTTTGACACATGTCATACAAAAACTAATGAATTCTTCAGACGGGTAACCCAAACCATTGTACCAAATTTCAGCTCAATCGGATTAATACTTTTTCAGATATTTAATGCTAAATTTTCAAATTTTGACATTTTTTTTATTTTTGACAGGTGACAGTCGGAGAAATAATTTTGACTGTTCTGAATAGAGTTTTTCAAGGGCTTTCAAATGACATATTACATGTCAAATTCCGTGACATATTGCATCTGTCATTTCTTGATAGTGACACTTTCGTTTAACAGATGTCATACAAAAACTAATGAGTTCTTCCGACGGGTAATCCAAACCCATATACCAAATTTCAGCTCAATCGGATTAAACATGTGGCCTCTATCGTGGAAGAATACACACACACAAAGATACACACACAGACAGACAGACAGACTTCCATCTGGAAATTATCTTAATCGTCTCAGGGGACCTGAAAATGGATATTTCCGTTTTTATCTTGAAATTTTTTTTAGCTCGTTCACAATACTTTCCCTTCTAGGAGGTGGGTCGGAAAAGTATAAATCTGATGTGGATAACACAAGATCTCTCACTATTTTTTAATAAAAAATTAGCACGTTAACACAAAAAGTATGAAAAAAATTTATTTTTTTGTGACTCTGACAAGAACAGCAAACACATATAAGCACACCAACACACACAAAACTAAAAAAACCGACAAAAGTGAAAAAACAACCAAAAGAAAAAAGAAAATACTGAAGGAATTTGAAGAAATCAAAAAACAACAGAAAAAAACCAAAAAATAACAGAAAAAATCAGAAAATAAAAAAAACGAAAAAATCAAAAAATCAGAGGAAAAAGAAAAAATGAGGAAAATTACAAAACAAAAGAAATAATTAGAAAAAAAAACAGAGCACAGAAGAAAATGATGAAAGATTGGAAAAAATTGAAACAAAACAGAATCGAAAAAATCAGAAAAAATTAGAAAAAATCGGGAAAAATAAGGAAAAAACAGAAAACTTTTGGAAAAAATTAAAAAAAAAACACAAAATATTGGGAATAAAATGAAAAATAAAATTATGAAATACGGAAACAACAAAAAAAATGAAAAAAAATTGTAAAAAAGTTGAAAAAACGCCGCAAAAAAAAAACAAAAAAGAAATCGCAAAAAAACTGCAAGAAATCGAAAAATATCGCAAAAAACAATTGCAAAAAACCGCAACAACAAAATCACAAAGAATCAAAGAAATAGAAAAAAAAACAAAAGAATGAAAAAAAAGAATAAGAAAAAAAATCACAAAAATGAGAAAAAAAACGAGAAAAATCGAAAAATACTGCAAAAAATAATCGCAAAAATTGCAAAAATCCGCAACAATGAAATCACAAAGAATCAAAGAAATAGATAAAAAAAACGGATCAATGAGAAAAATTAAGGAAAAAACTAAAAAAAAAATCACGAAAATGAGAAAAAATCGAAAAATATTGCAAAAAATCGAAAAAAAAATAGAACAAATGAAAAAATTCAAAAAATTGAAGTAAATCGCAAAAAAAATGCAACGGAATCCCAAAAAAACGCAACGAAATCCCAAAAAAATAGCAAATAATCGCAAAAAAAATCGCTAATAATCGAAAAATATCGAAAAAAAAAACAATTGCAAAAAACCACAATAACAAAATTACAAAAAATCAAAGAAATAGAAAAAAAAACTGTACAATGAGAAAAAAATATAGAAAAATAAAAAATAAATCACAAAATGAAAAAAAAACATGAAAAACCGAAAAATATCACAAAAAACAATCGCAAAAAATTGCAAAAAACCGCAACAATAAAATCACAAAGAATCAAAGAAATAGAAAAAAACAGACCAATGAGAAAAAATAAGTAAAAACCCAAAAAAAATCACAAAAATGAGAAAAGATATCGAAAAATATTGCAAAAAATCGCAAAAAAATATAGAACAAATGAAAAAATTCAAGAAGTAAATCTGAAAAAATCGCAAAAAAATCGCAACGAAATCCCAAAAAAAAATCGAAAATAATTGCAAAAAAATCACAAATAATCACAAAACATCAGAGGAATAAGATAAAATGAGAAAAAATTAGAAAACAAAAGAAATGAATATACAAAACAGAACAATATTTTTTTCCGATTTTATTTTTCTTCCACTCCTCCTCTTCTTTTCCCATTTCCCACTTTTTCACTAATTTCTCGTATTAAACTTTTTACCAACTTTTTTTAAAACCTTCTTTCACCATTTCACTCTTTCATTTACTATTTTTTTTTTGTTTCAAATTTTTTCAACTTATATTCCCATCTTAATTTTTTTCTTCTTTGGAAAATTCTTCTATTGGACAATCTTTGATTGGTTCCTCTTTAAACCTTAACGGTAATGAACCAAATTTTGGACAATGTCTAAACGTTAACAGCGTTGAACAAAATTTTGAGGGGATCCTTAATCGGACATTCTTTAGAAGAATCTTCTATTGGACAATCTTTGATTGGTTCCTCTTTAAGCCTTAACGGTAATGAACAAAATTTTGGACAATGTCTAAACGTTAACGGCGTTGAACAAAATTTTTAGGGGATCCTTAATCGGACATTCTTTGGAAGATTCTTCTATTGGACAATCTTTGGGAGGTTCTTCTATTGGACAATCTTTGGGCGGTCCTTCTAGTGGACAATTTTTTATCAAAATTCTTGAAATTTATTTTATTTCTTATAAATCACTCTGTGGTAAATATATTTTTGTTAAGGTACATTAATAATTCATTAATTAGGTAGAGTTTTATAGTTACTTTCTAGTAGTTATTGGCATAAATTTCGGCTTAAAGAAATAATTTTATCTCTATCATATAAATAATTCAATTTTTTTAAGGTAAATGGCCGAAATTTAAATAATAATAAAAATTGCACTGCATATTAAATTCATATAAAAAAAAATTAAATTTAAATTTTTCGCTGCAAAATAAAACGTTAGATAAAGAGATAAACGTTATCGTTACTTTTTTAAAAGTGACATTAGAGATAAACGTTGCTTTTATTTTTTTTGAAAAAGTAACGTCAGATAAAGATATAAACGTTGCCGTTATTTTTTTTTTCACTAACGATATTCATTACTTTTCGAAAGTAACTCGGTAAATTTGTGCAAATGTAACGATTCAAATAAAAAGATAAACGTTATTGTTACTTTTTTAAAAAGTGATATTTGATAAAGAGATAAACGTTGCTCTTAGTTTTTTGAAAAAGTAGAATTAGATAAAGAAATAAACGTTAAAAAAGTAACGTTAAATAAAGAGAGAAATGTTGCAGTTATTTTTTTTAAGTAACGATATTCGTTATTTTTCGAAAGTAACTCGTTAGATTTGTGCAAATGTTAACGATTTAAATAAAAAGATAAACGTTATTGTTACTTTTTTTAATAAGTGATATTTTATAAAGAGATAAACGTTGCTCTTATTTTTTTGAAAAAGTATATAGATAAAGATATAAACGTTGAAAAATTAACGTTAGATAAAGAGATAAACGTTGCAGTTATTTTTTTTAAGTAACGATATTCGTTATTTTCCGAAAGTAACTCGTTAGATTTGTGCAAATGTAACGAGTGAAATAAAGAAATAAACGTTATTGTTACTTTTTTTTAAAAAGTGACATTAGATAAAGAGATAAACGTTGCTTTTATTTTTTTGAAAAAGTAACGTCAGATAAAGATATAAACGTTGCCGTTATTTTTTTTAAACTAACGATATTCGTTATTTTTCGAAAGTAACTCGGTAAATTTGTGCAAATGTAACGATTCAAATAAAAAGTTAAACGTTATTTTTATTTTTTTTTAAAAGTGACATTAGATAAAGAGTTAAACGTTGCTTTTATTTTTTTGAAAATGTAACGTCAGATAAAGATATAAACGTTGCCGTTATTTTTTTTTCACTAACGATATTCATTACTTTTCGAAAGTAACTCGGTAAATTTGTGCAAATGTAACGATTCAAATAAAAAGATAAACGTTATTGTTACTTTTTTAAAAAGTGACATTAGATAAAGAGATAAAGGTTGCTCTTATTTTTTTTGAAAAGTATAATTAGATAAAGATATAAATGTTGAAAAAGCAACGTTAGATAAAGATATAAACGTTGCAGTTATTTTTTTTAAGTAACGATATTCGTTATTTTTCGAAAGTAACTCGTTAGATTTGTACAAATGTTAACGATTTAAATAAAAAGATAAACGTTATTGTTACTTTTTTTAAAAAGTGATATTAGATAAAGAGATAAACGTTGCTTTTATTTTTTGAAAAAGTAACGTCAGATAAAGATATAAACGTTGCCGTTATTTTTTTTAAACTAACGATATTCGTTATTTTTCGAAAGTAACTCGGTAAATTTGTGCAAATGTAACGATGCAAATAAAAAGATAAACGTTATTGTTACTTTTTTAAAAAGTGACATTAGATAAAGAGATAAAGGTTGCTCTTATTTTTTTTGAAAAGTATAATTAGATAAAGATATAAATGTTGAAAAAGCAACGTTAGATAAAGATATAAACGTTGCAGTTATTTTTTTTAAGTAACGATATTCGTTATTTTTCGAAAGTAACTCGTTAGATTTGTACAAATGTTAACGATTTAAATAAAAAGATAAACGTTATTGTTACTTTTTTAAAAAGTGATATTTGATAAAGAGATAAACGTTGCTTTTATTTTTTTGAAAAAGTAACGTTAGATAAAGATATAACGAATAAAAAGCTAATGTATATTTTTATTCTTTTAGTGTTTTTATATGTTATAAAGTAATGCAGTTACTGTTATGTAAGTTACTGAACGTGGTACCACAGAGAAAGAGAAAGACAATAGAAGTATAACCTCCCTTTTCGACAAGTGACATCTGTCAACTGACGTGGCCAAAGTACCACGTTCAGTAAATGTTACATTTACTCTTTCTTGTTACTAAAAAATAACGTTTCAATATTGTTACTCCCAGCTCTATTTTAATTAAAATAACTTATAATTTGTCACCGTCTATTTAATCAATAATTCTTAATATTACAATACATACATAAAATTATTTATTACTAAAATTAAGTAGTTTTTATTTATTAATGGGATGGTCCATAAACTGGTGTTGGTTGGTCTCTAGATTGACTGCTACTTGGATCTCTTCCTCTGAAAGCGTCTTCAACAACTGGTAATTGATTACCAGGAGGCAAAACTGAAGGATGAGATCCACTAGGATCACCTTGACCATCGATCTCTTTCTGTGTATTATACTTAATAAAGTATACTTCTGGTTTCGCTGCAACTTTAGGTCGTACTGGTTGAATATCAATTTGTTGTTCTTCTGGTTTCTTAACCAAAACATATACCAAAGTTTTTTCTTCAGATTTTGATGGTAGATGAATTACACGACTCTTAGCTTGAGCTTGTTCTGGTGTTTTAATAAAGATAATTTTATGGTGTACAGCCGGAGCTGGTACAATAATTTGTTTCGTTTCTGATTGAATAGGATCTGAAGGAGCTGTATAAATGTAAACGTTCTTTTGTACTTGTTCAGCTTCAGAAGGAACGCCATATGATGTTGAAGGGAAATTATTGATAGTTTGGTGTTGAGAATTGCCCAATGAAGAAAGATCACCTGGGCCGGAATTAGATTGATATTTATTTCCTCTATCTCTGTAACCTCCTAATGAAGAATCTCCAACTGGAGAACTACCAAATGAAGAACTATCAATATTTCTTGAAGGAGATTGATATCTGTATCCTCCTAATGAAGAATCTCCTACTGGAGAACTACCAAATGATGAACTATCAATATTTCTTGAAGGAGATTGATACTTGAAACCTCCTAATGAAGAATCTCCAATTGGAGAACTACCAAATGATGAACTATCACCATTTCTAGAAGGAGATTGATATCTGTATCCTCCTAAAGAAGAATCTCCCACTGGAGAACTACTAAACGCTGAACTATCACCATTTCTCGAAGAAGACTGTAAACCTGGTAAAGGTTGTTGATATCTTGCACCTCCCAAAGACGAATCATCTACTGAATTAGTTCCGAATGACGAACTATCAAAATTTCTTGCTGGAGCTCGATAGTTGTAACTTTGACTTAATGGTAAATTGGAAATAGATGGATGAGACGAGGAGCCCAATTCTAGAGGTTGTGAAGGTGGTGGATAATTATAGGTATCTATGGAATAGGCTCCTGTGATGGCAATTGCAAAAATCTGAAACAAAAAAATATTCCAATCATCAAAATTTTTTATAAAATTGCATAAAACTGTCAAAACTTTACAATAAAAATTTTTCCTACTACCATGCTGTACTGATTCATTAAAATAAATAACACAGTCCCACAAAAAAAAAGTTCATACATATGTATTCCCATGTATTTTTCGACGCTGAATCCGATCCCGAGCTCAGAATTTTGCCTACACGTCTGGAATTGGCCCCAGGGTCCGAACATGGCCTGAAATGCGGTTCCCGGGATAAGGCGAAGTCGACGCTGAATTTTGGAGCTAAAGCCGGATTTGTGCCCGAAAAGTTTATGACCAACTGAAATTCCGGGTTCGGGTCCGGGAAAATGACCCCTTGGAGCGGGAAAATCCTGTTTTGGACGTCCCGGTCGCGACTGTGGTATTTTCATGGACTTTCCAATTCTGGAGCTGAGACTGGGTGTGAAAAGTGTTTGGTGAGCTGAAATTCCCAGTTTGGGTCTGGGAAAACGGCCCATTGGGGCTGGAAAATCATATTTCGGACATACCAGTCGTAAAAGTGGGATTTTCATGTATTTTTCAATCCTGGTCCTTAGAGTATACTCAAAAAGTTTTTGGACAACTGAAATTCCTAGTTTGGGTCCGGGAAAATAGCCCAGGCTGGAAAATCATATTTCGGACATATCAGTCGCAACAGTAGTATTTTCGTGTGTTTTTCAATTCTGAACCTGAGACTGTGCAGATATATACATGCAGATATAGGCAGGTGAATCAAAATACTCTCGGAAGATGTCGTGTCACTCAAAAAGAGTAAGTCGCTAGAAGAATATGTTAATGAGAAGTTAAGAGAACATGAGGTTTCGGAAGTAGTCAGTGGTATTTTTGTTTGTATATGATTTCCTTCTATTTTATTGCACGATATTCTTTTGTTTCGATTTTGTATTTGATTTTGTCCTGTTTTATTGCATGAACATATTTTTTCTTGTTTTTGATTGTTCTTGGTTGCACCTTGTTGATCCCTTTTTTGTTACAATGTACCCTTTTTTAAATGCAAAATTTGTTACTGTTAATTTTCTTAATGCATGTATTTTTTGCAAGTTTTCTTGTTTTTTATATAATATGTACATATATCGTATAAGTAAATGAGAGATTCCAATAGACCAAAGGCATTCCAAACACGGTATGAGTTCCGGAATTTAAAAGTACATGAAAATACCAATGTCTCAATTGAGACGTACAAAACACGATTTTCCGGCCCCTAAGGGTATTTCAGCTGACCAAAATACTTTTCACACCCAGTCTCAGCTCCAGAATTGGAAAGTCCATGAAAATACCACAGTCGCGACCGAGACGTCCAAAACAGGATTTTCCCGCCCCAAGGGGTCATTTTCCCGGATCCAAACCCGGAATTTCAGTTGGCCATAAACTTTTTGAGCACAAATCCGGCTTTAGCTCCAAAATTCAGCGTCTCCGGGAACCGCATTTCAGGCCATTTTCGGCCCCTGGGACCAATTTCAGACGTGTAGGCGGTATGAACTTTTTTTTTGTGGGACTGTGTAATGTTATTCATCGAATTTAATTTAATTTTTACGAAGTTAATGTATTTGTTTCAGATTAAAGCAAACAACTTGTTAAATTATTATTTAGCATTATTTATGAGTGCTCCAATGAATAGTTTACAAGAAGGTGGTTCATCTGGTCTATACGATGGCCACCAAGATCTCCAGACTTAACTAAAGTAGATTATTTTTTGGGTTGTAATACGAAAAATAAACCAAGAAATGACATAAAAATAGTTAATTAATTTTTTCTGCAATTGTTTTGTTAAATCTAAATTACTAACTATCGAGTTGTCTCTATTGTTTAAGTTGATATTTTTAATTTTTCCTGCAGTTGTTTAATAAACTGTATATAACAAGTGCTTTTTAGGTCAAACTTTTTTCTTCTCCTCCGAAAATTATGAACGAGGAGTCATTCGATTCGGAATAGCGTGTAGATAATTTTGGAAAAAATTTAAGAGCCGTTTGTAAAAATTCCAAAAGTTATATACAATTAACTGAAGAATAAAAATGGGGTTTGGTTTTTTGCAAATATCTCAAAAACTATTTGACATTTTTCAAATTTGAAAAAAGATTCAAAAAGAGGAGGAAATGTACCAAAAAAAAGTTATACATCCCAGAACTGTAGGACCAATATTTATAATTTTCCCAGTGTGTTGAAAATACTGCCGAAAACGGGGACTCCGGCTTGCGTAAGCGCTGCCCACTTTATGAATTAATATTATTTAAACCTATTAAATATGAAAATTAAAAATTGAAAAAATTCAGGCATCTACTGGATAAATTTATGAACAATAATCCCTGGTCAAAAAATTTGTATCGCGATTTTTCTATTAATTATACATTAGTTAATTAACAATATTTTGAACATGAACTATGTAATTTTTCCAACGGGAATCTCTTCTGAGACCTTTCAAAAAAAGAAAAAAAAATCTGATTTGTTATTTAACAATTATCGCACTTACAATGTACATATTCAAGTAGGAAAAAATTGTTAATTAACTAATGCATAATTTTTTAACCGCCGATTATTCTTCATAAATCTATCCAGTAGGTGCCTGAATTTTTTCAATTTTTAATTTTTATATTTAATAAGTTTAAATAATATTTATTCATTAAAGGTCCAAAGTGGGAAAATTATAAATATTGGTCCAACCAGTTCTGGGAGGTACAACTTTTTTTTGGTAAATTTCCTCATTTTTTTTAATCTTTTTTCAAATTTGAAAAATATCAAATAGTTTTTGAGATATTTGCAAAAAATCAAACCTCATTTTTATTTTTCATTTAATTTTTTATCACTTTTGCCATTTTTGCAAGCGGCTCTTGATTTTTCGGAGGCGGAGAAAAAGTTTGACCCAAAAAGCACTTGTTAAATATACTATTATTTGCAATTTGAATTTCAAAATTTTTGGATTTAATGTAATTTAAAAAAAATTGTACTTACAATAGTAAATGGTCTCATCTTGCTGGAAATGGTTGAACTACGACAATAAACAAGAAGAAGATCCTTTTTTATATCTAATATTATCCCCCTAGAAAGTCACTATGCATAATTTTTTTTTCAATGTGACAGATGAATTTATGCAAATGGTTACATTTAGATTTGATTATTAATATTTAAATTAAAACAAATCCAATTTATAATATTTAATATTTCGATAACCATATGACATCTATTATTGCATTATATTTAAATTAGATTTGAAAAATGAGTTTTTTGTGCTATTGTGTACAACAAATGGAGAAAAAGGGTATAAATCATTTTTATTGACACTTTTATAAACTATGTTCGATCAATTTAAACTTTAATTAATTATTTGTTTATTTACACAAAAAAAATAGTTATAGCTTAGTTAATTCCTTTATTATTATTTTTTTATAAATCAATTATTTTCATCGAATTCCAAATACTATTATATAAAATTTCTTCTTGACAATTTCCAAAATTAAAATTAACAGACTTTTTTCTACTGTCCATCTTTTTTTTAAACAACCTCTTACTTGATTAATTTCAACTATTATTTTTTAAATCCCCCAAATTGTATAACAATAATAATAATAATAATGATATAAGATTTCTTACTATTTCACAATTGTTGATTTAGCATCTTTCATATTTTATATACCAATAAATATCAACTCTTTAAAATAGCAAACTTTTTTTTTAACCAATAACTTATTCAGAAAAAACTCATACAAAGTATTTCATTGCAATATATAGGGTGTTTAAAAAAAAATTACTGAATTCTCTAGATTCAGCAGAAAAATGTAAATAAAAAATTGTATTATGAAAAATTTGTACCTATATGAAAATAAAAAAAGTTTATGCGTTAAGAACTCCGTTTCCGTCTCACTCTCTCTCATTTTTTATCACACTCTTTCACTCTCCGTTAGTCTCTCTCACTCTTTCGCAGTCTTTCCCATTCTCTTTAACTCTTTCAGTGTCTCTCACTCTCTCTCTTACTCTCTCTGTCTCACACTCTATCTCTCTTACTCTCTCACACTCTCTCTTTCCTTTTTTTTTCTTTTTTTCCTATTTTTTTTATTATTCCCAATTTTTCCCTATTCGTCCCTATGTTTCCCCCATTTTTGCCTATTTTCTCTATTTGTCCCTATTTTTTTCACTTTTTTCCTATATTTTCCCTTTTCCTTATATTTCCCTCTTATTTTTAGCGTCTTATCTCTGTTTTTCCTTTGTTCTATTTTTCAATATTTTCTCCTATTTTCCACTATTTTTCCCTACTTTTCTCGTTTTTCTTATTTTGCCCCATTTTTCCATATTTCCTTTATTTTTTCCTATTTCCTATTTTAACCTATTTTTCCCTATTTGTATATATTTTTCACTATTTTCTCTACTTTTTTTTATTTTTCTTTATTTTTTTTAGTTTTCTCGGTTGTTTACTATTTTGCTTCATTTATCGCTGTTTTACTTTATTTTTCGCCATTTGTCTCTATTTTTCCTATTTTTCCTGTTTCCTATTTTTCCTATTTACTTTCCCGCTATATATACCATATATACCTAAGTATATAAGGGAAAAGAAAAGTATTTTTCATTTTTTCTTAAATTTTTTTTTCTTTTTTTTTATTTTTTTTCTCTATTTTTCCCTATTTTGCTTTACTTTTCGCTCTTTTGTTGTATTTTTCCCCATTTTACTTTATTTATTTTTTCCCCATTTTTTCTAATTTTTCCCTATTTTCAGTATTTTTCCTATTTTTAATTTTTTCCTATTTTCTTTATTTTTCCCTATTTTCTTTAAGCTTCTTGTCGTGGAGTGATATACCTACACACGTAAAACTTACTTGTAGACATGATCAATAAGGAAATCTTGCTTGTAGGATCTTTTTCGTTACGTTACAATTTTAGCCAGTTAGAGTTTGTTTAACCAATTTCTGCCGTTACGTCATCATCGGTGACGTATTCTGCTGTTTTATTTGTCATAAATTATTTGAATGTTATTTTACACTTAACCTCAAAATTAAAATATAACTAAAGACATATGTTAAGGATTGTTTTCAATGACGCATGTTAAGGTGAGTTTGTATGAATACATTGGTAATGCCGAAAATTGTATTTTGCTTAATGCTTTGCGTACCTTTTTACATAATTTAGTAATTTTTTTAACTAATTTGTTTCAAATTTCTGGCTTCGGAATGTTTAACGTACCTGAGCATAATTTTTGACTAAATTAAAAAAATTACAGATGATCTAATCGAGAATAAATGGCGAATATATATTAAAAATGTATTATACGATTATATTTTTGGGGTGAACCCAAACGTTGTAGACTGCATTTAACGGTAAAAGGGGTATTCCAGCATGTCTTTCTCTTAAAAAGTAATTAATCAACTTCAAAATTAAACTTTGCTCTTTTTCGTTATACCGGAAAGCCATTTTGACAATGAAAAATTAATTCAAAAGTATAAATAACATTTACGTTGACATTAGTTAAGAAATACGTTAATGATGTCATAATTCCGTCTCATCCATTTCATGACTGAGAGATCAAGTTGCACAATGTATGACGTAACTTGGTTCGAAAATTTGTGATTTTTTTTTCTAATTTTTATAAAATTTTAAATTATAATTCCAGATTTAAATTTTGTATCAAAAATAACACCTTGTATATATTTGCAAATTTGATAAAAAATGTCTAAAAAGTAGTAAACTCCAATCCTTTAAATTTCAATTGTATTTGTGATTATTTCAGTTAATTAAAACTATAAAAAAATATTTCAAGTAGCCAAAAACGATTTATTAACGATGCTGCTACCAAAACAAAAATTCTATAAACTGTGATAAAATTTATAATTGCAACGGATAATTATAGAGTTAACAAACTTTCATTTCATAGCAAATAAAATTTATGATGGATATAATAATTAATAAGTGATAATAACAAAAGCTTTCATCAACTTTAATATCAAATGAATTCTATAAATGGCATTCAATATTTTTTTTTAACTGCCAAAGATGGTGATGTAAAAAGATCAATAATAGACAAGGAAAGTCATGACGTCACAAATGTCATTCTTGTCAAAAACTGACTCCAAACAAATCTCTGTCATATTTTTAAATCAGCTTGTCAGATATTGATATCGTTAAGGTTTTTGGTAGAAGATAAAATATTTGTGTTAAAGGTATTAAAAATTAATTTGTATCTTTAGTTATTAACTAATAACCTCAAAATCTTTATTTGAGTCAGTTTTTGACAAGAATGACATTTGTGACGTCACCCAAAATCTTTGTTTGTAGACAGTTTTGACAAGAATGACATTTGTGACGTTACACTTGACAGTAATTGTTGAGCTAATGTAGTAACATTGCCAAAAGAGTACTAGCTTTGAAGTAGAAAAAGTAGAATGAAAAACAAAAAGACTGCCATCAATTATTCTGACGAATGTAAGGATTGGAATAACAACAAAAACAAAACAAAAATAATTAAACGCATAGAAGAGATTCCAAGTGTCAAAGTGACACAGAAACAAGAGTGAAAAGGACAGATATATAATTAATAAAACTTGGACTAGATTCACAAAAACTAGTACAAAATTGTGTTATAGTGGACTTCGAAAAAAAACGAAAAAGAAGATAATTTTTGAAATTTATATAAATGCATTTCTAGCAAAAATACGAATGCTCGAATGATAAAAATTGATTCTAATTTATTTGGAGAAACTCGTTCTTATAAGAATATAATTATTAATTGTGTAAAATTAAATTGTATTGATAATTTATCATAATTGTATAATCGAAAAGTTCAAAGTCAACATTACTCTCTCTCTCTCTCTCACTCTCTCTCTATAACTCTCTCTCTATAACTCTCTCTCTCTCTTACTCTCTCTCACTTTCTTTCACTCTCTCTTGCTCTCTCTCACTTTCTTTCACTCTCTCTTGCTCTCTCTCACTTTCTTTCACTCTCTCTTACTTTCTCTCTCTCTCACTGTCTTTCACTCTCTCACTATCTCTCTCATTCTCTTACTCTCTTTCCTTTTTTTCTCTTTTTTCCTGTTTTCCTGTTTTTTCTATTAATCCAAAATGTTTCCCTATTTTTCTCCATTCGTCCCTATATTTCCCCCTATTTTCGCCCATTTTCTCTATTTGTCCCTATTTTTCCCTATATTTCCCCTTTTCCTGTATTTCCCCCTTTCCCCTTATTTTTACATCTTTTTCTTTTTTTTTATTTCTTCTATTTTTTACTATTTTTCCCTATTTGTAAATGTTTTTCAATATTCTCCCTATTTTTCTCTACTTTTTTGTATTATTTCTTATTTTAGCCCATTTTCCATATTTTTTCCTATTTCCTATTTTATCCAATTTTTCCCTATTTGTATATATTTTTCACTATTTTCCTTATTTTTCCCTACTTTTTTTTAAATTCTTTTTCTTTCTCTTTATTTTTTTTTATTTTTCTGTTATTCCCTATTTTACTCTATTTTTCCCTGTTTTGTTGTATTTTAAATTGTATTGATAATTTATCCTCTCTCTCTCTTACTCTCCCTCTCTCTTACTCTCCCTCACTCTCTTTTTTGACTCTCTCTCCTCACTCTCTCTTTTCTTTTTTTCCTGTTTTCCTATTTGTTTTATTATTAAAAATTTTCCCTATTTTTCCCCATTCGTCCCTATATTTCCCCCTATTTTTGTCTATTTTCTCTATTTGTCCCTATTTTTAACATTTTTTCCCTATATTTCCCCTTTTCCCTATATTTCCCCTTTTCCCCCTGTTTTTCCTATTTCTTTTATTTTTCACTATTTTTCCCTATTTGTATATATTTTTCCATATTTTCCCTATTTCTTATTATACCCCATTTTTCCATATTTCCTTTAATTTTCGCTATTTCCTATTTTATTATATTTTTCCCTATTTGTATATATTTTTCACTATTTTAATTATTTTTCCCTACTTCTTTTAATTTTTTTTCTTTTTCTTAATTTTTTTTATTGTTCTATGTTTTTCCCTATTTTGCTTTATTTTTCCCTATTTTACTTTATTTTATTTCTTTCCCCATTTGGCTCTATTTTTCCTGTTTTTCCTGTTTCCTATTTACTTTCCCGCTACATTTACCATATACAGTGTGTACAAAAAGAAATGTAACTTGTTAATATTTCGCTTTTTGATATGTTACAAAAAAAAGATTCAAATAAAAGTTTTAGCAAATAAATATCAGTAAGAATCAGGTTTAAATATACAGAGTGATATCTTAAATTTCCTAAAATTTTTATTTAAATCTTTTTTTGTAAACATCAAAAACGAATTATTAATAAGTTACGTTACTTTTTGTACACACTGTATATATAAGGGAAGTGGAAAGTATTTTTCATTAGTTTTTCCAAATTTCATTTATTTTTCTCTATTTTTCTTTAGTTTTCTTTATTTTTCTTTATTTTTCACTACTTTTCCCTATTTTGTTGAATTTTTCACTATTTTACTTTATTTTTCCCTATGTTATCACTCTCTCTCTCTCTCTCTAACTCCCTCTCTTACTCTCTCACTCTCTCTCACTCTTTCACTCTCTCCCACTCTCTCTCACTCTATCTTTCCTTTTTTTTCTTTTTTCCTGTTTTCCTATTTTATCTATTATTCAAAATTTTTTCCTACTGTTCCCTATTCGTCCATATATTTCCTAATATTTTTGCCCATTTTCTCTATTTGTCCCTATTTTCCCTATATTTCCCCTTTTCCCCCTATTTTTGCATCTTTTCTCTGTTTTTCCTATTTCTTCTATTTTTCACTATTTTTCCCTATTTGTATATATTTTTCAATATTTTCCTTGTTTTTCCCTACTTATATCTATTTTTTCTTATTTTACCCCATTTTTCTATATTTCCTTTATTTTTCCCTATTTCCTATTTTATTTTATTTTTCCTTATTTGTATATATTTTTCAATATTTTCTTGATTTTTCCCTACTTTTTTTAATTTATTTTATTTCTTTATTTTTTTTCCCTGTTTTTCCCTATTTTGTTTTATTTTTCCCTATTTTACTTTATTTTATTTCTTTCCCCATTTGGCTCTATTTTTCCTGTTTTTCCCGTTTCCTATTTTTGCTATTTACTTTCCCACTACATATACCATATATACAATAGTATATATATATATAAGGGAAAGAGAAAGTATTTTTCATAATTTTTTCCAATTTCATTTATTTTTCATTTATTTTACTTTCCCGACCCACCTCCGATAAGGGAAAGTGTTGTGAACGAGATAAAAAAAAATTTCGAAATAAAGATGGCAATATCTATTTTGAGGTCACCTGAGATGATTAAGACCATCTCCAGATGGAAGTTTGTCTTTCTGTTTGTCTGTCTGTCTGTCTGTCTGTCTGTCAGTCTGTGTGTATTCTTTCACGATAGAGGCCACACGTTTAATCCGATTGAGCTGAAATTTGGTGGGTTTGGGTTACCCGTTGGAAGAACCCATTAGTTTTTGTACGACATCTGTGAAATGGAAGTGTCACTATAAAAAAGTGACAGATACAATATATCACGGAATTTGACTTGCAATATGTCATTTGAAAGCCGTTGAAAAACTGTATTCAGATCAGTCACAATTATTTCTCCAACTGTCACCTGTCAAAAACAAAAAAATCAAAATTTGAAACTTTAACATTAAATATCTGAAAAAGTATTCGTGGATACTCTTCGGGAAAGTTTTGGGGCGACACAACCGATTTTTTATTTACTTTTCTCTATTTTTCTTTGCTTTTCTTTATTTTTCTTAATTTTTCACTACTTTTCCCTATTTTGCATTATTTTTCCCTATTTTGTTGTATTTTTCTCTATTTTACTTTATTTTTCTGTATGTTTGGATTTTACGTAAATGCATGTCTAGCAAAAGTACGAATGCTCGAATGATAGAAATAGATTCTAATTTATTTGTAGAAACTAGTTCTTATAAGAATACGATTATTAATTGTGTAAAATTAAATTGTATTGATAATTTATCCTAATTGTATAATCGAAAAGTTCAAAGTCATCATTAATTACAAACGGTTTACCTATTTTAATAAAAGTAAAACCGATTTACATAAATAGTGCCGAATCAATGATCAAAAGATCGTCGTCAAATACATGTTTTGAGGTCGGTGCTTAACTTTCACATTGAACATCCCACATGATTTATTAAAGTGTTAATTATGTAATATCAAAAGATGCGTAATTGTAGAGAAGACAACAAAATATTTGGTAACGAATGAAAGTGAATGTGTCTAGGACAGAAATGAATGAATCAATTTGAAGGTTAAAAAAAATAACTTATAAAAACTGTATTTATATCTAAATATTTTTAGTTTACTAAAACTAAAATTAAAATCAACACTTTATATTTCATATTTTTTAATTTGGTTAGTTTAAAGCCCAAGCGTTACGCCTATGGTCGTTAATTTTCCCACTACTCTACCCTAACAGATGACAAATTTAATTAAAATATTTTAAAAATTTTTATTTTATAGCTTTCCCTTATATGATTATTGCATCATGAAAAAAAAATTTCTACTCATGTATATGAAAATGATCGTTTTTCTACATGAAAGTGATATTTTTACCTCTCGCCCTTCAGATAAGAGAGGTATAGGAATCATGCTAAAAATTGGGTAGTGAGTTTTCAATGGATAAACACGTTTTGGGGTTCCTAGAATACGATTTTAATAGTTTCGCGATGATGTCTGTGTGTGTGTGTGTTAGTGTGTGTGTGTGTGTTAGTGTGTGTGTGTGTTAGTGTGTGTGTGTGTGTTAGTGTGTGTGTGTGTTAGTGTGTGTGTGTGTTAGTGTGTGTGTGTGTGTGTTAGTGTGTGTGTTTGGATGGATGTTGTAGTAACGATAACTCAAAAACTACTGAATAAAAAAAATTTGAAATTTTGCATACAGGATTCTGATACCCTAGATTAGATCTGATTAGATTTTGGTGCCAATCGCACAACCGGAAGTGGCAGTTGCTATGGGTGATGACGCCATTATTATACAAAACGGCAATAAAGTTTTACACATATATTTTGTATACCCTATAGTTTATTTTCATCGCATTAAAATTTTCGAAACTTTTGCCATTGTTGCCAGATTTACAAAAAAGTAAATTTTTTTCATACTTTTTTGTGCCACCGTGTAAATTTTTGATTCAAACATGGCGAGAGGTCATGTGGTGGCCACATCAGATTTTTTTCACTAGAGACGAAAATGAAACAAATGAATAATGACAGTTAATCAAATAATTAAGAATAGTTGAATCAATCGACATATATAATGGATATTCCCTAGAGCGACTAGAATTGTGGTACTTCGAGAAAAAAAGACGTTTCGGATGACATCTCTCTCTATCACAAAATAATAATCACAGGGATAGCGCAAGTCCGAAACTATACGCCATCTTTCTCACTCTTTTCGAGTCAAAAAATTATTACATAGATACGGGTAAGGCACATCTATTAGTATATGTCGATGGTTGAACCTGCAAACGAACGTCACGTCGTTTGACAGTTCAGAAACCATCATGGGAGGCTGTTATCCATGCCAATTTATAGTTTATTTACTCCAGATGAAATACGTTTTTTTCGTTCGTGGACAAATTTTCACTCACGAAAAAAACAGTAATTTTATCTCTATTATAAAATATGCTATAATTATTTCATTTTTTTATACCTACTTTTTGTTGAAAAGTATTTTTTTGTCAATCATTTTAGCAAAAGAAATGTGATGCTATGTAATTTATGTTTAAAAAAAGATCTATTATATACAAATGCAAAATAGTAATGTAATCAGTTACAAAATATTTTTTTACGAGTCGTAAATGTAAAAAAAAACAGTCATCGTTTAAATAACATATTGCATACAAACATTTTTTTAGTAAAATCAGAAATTTAAATAGTAAATTAGTAGAAATAATGCAATTATTTAATACATATTATTTTTCATTACGCATTAAAAAAGGGTATACGTTACATATTTTTTTCTCCATTAACCTTTAAAAAAAGGGTTTAAGTTCGAGCCCATTAAAAACAAATGCTGTGGCTGATTGTTCAATAGTGAAAGATCATTAGAAAAAAATGAAGAAGAAAATTGACTTGACAGTGACAGTTGTGTTAAATTTGAAAACGAATTTTCTGAATTTTATTGTTACCAACAATTTCTCGGTTAATATTGAATTATAAAGTGACAAAAAACAGCAAAGTGATAGAAAGTATATACAAAAATTGAATTGGATAATTTATGAAACACAAGAAAAACACCAAGAAGTTTGAAAGGAAGAAAACAACGAAAATTATTAAACAAAAAAATGTAACTTGCAGTTTAGCACTTAAGGTATTTATAATACAATTTAGTACTTTCTGATGTCATGTTTTTGTGTTGAATATTTCGAATTTATTTAATTTTAATTTTAGTATTTAAAAGTATGTGTAAATCAAATTAAGAATATATCGAGGATTTTTTTACTAAAACTAAATTAAAAGCATTAATAAAATGTTCCTAAATTATCTAAAACTTTCTGTATTTAACAGTCTTTCATTATAATAAACTATTAAAATTTTTATGTATTAACAAAATGGCAAATACCTACATAATTAAATCGTGGAGTTTATGAGATTTTCGAGTTTCGACCCAAATTATATGTCAAAATGCTCACGACAACGAGCTGAGCAAGAATATGCAAGAAAAAATGTCGCACTTAAATCCATAACAAGTTATGGCCCAAAATGTTTCTTCTTTTCGTGCTATATTTTGGTGTCCTAGGGGGGGGGGGTGTAATTACTCCCTTTACACTTCCATATCTACGCCCTTGGTTAACCGTGTCTATAATCAAAATTTAAGTGTACCACCCAACGAAACTTAAAGGCCCCAGGAGCCGTCGTTTTTATCACTCCACAGACGTGCTTAATATAGTCGAATATCTGAAATAATGAAACTACATCGATTTTCATTAATTTATATCCATCCTAACAGCTATCAATACAGTTGATATAAAAATTCAACTAGTTACAAAATGTAGTGTGGTTGACAATTTTATATCTAAAGACAGCATTATGGTAGTTGCCTGGATCTACCTCGGAAACTTGCCAGTAACTACCGTGAAATTATTAATATACAATATTGCATGCGTATTTTATTATTTTGTATAACAGAACAATGTATAAGGGATTTTTGTAAAAAATGGTATAATTGACAAAGGTTTTAAAAGATAATGAATATTTGTTGATGTTGTCGATGTTGTTGATATTTTTTCGATTCTCTTGTTTTTTCTCATTTTTTTGACTTCTTGATTTTTCTTTGATTTTACCAAAAATCTTGACTCCTCTGGATGGATCACTCTGTATCCTGAAAAGCCTTAATAAAACAGTAATTCTGCCAATTGTCATTGGCGAACGAATGACAAAATGAATCATCATCATCGAAACATATAACTATTAACGTCAAAAAACAATATTACCAAAATACTAAGGTTAACATGTAGTGAAATGCGCCAACGAAAAAAGCAGGCACTACAAGCATCAACAACTGTATTTTACATATGTCTAAAGACAGCAAATCTAACATATTTTTATCACTTTTTTGCGCGTTTTCTTCTTCTTTTTTTTCAGTAACTAGCTTAATTAACCCTTTTATCTGAATTTTCTTTATAAATTTCTCCTTTTTTTAACTTCTTTATAAATTACCTCCTCTTCCCGACCAACTGACATAGATCAAAGAGTAATGTTGCATTCTCATCAGCTTAATATTAATATCGCTTATGCATGATAATTTTGTCACCTTCTTAGTACTTTTGTTACCCCACTTCTAATTAATCATTTTTTTCATTTAAAATATCTTCATTTTTTCACACTTATGTTTGCCTCCATTTTTTTTTCTTCATTTTTTCCATTTCACAATTAAAATTACCCCTAACTTATACTTCAATTTTGTCATTTTTCATACTTTCCCCACTTCTATTTCACTTTTTCACTCATAAATTACACCTTTTAAAATAGAAATACTATACATCAACGTGAAGTTAATAAAAGACTTTTATAAGTGTATAATTTTTTATTACTTAAGCATAAAATTTGTGCAAGAAAAACATATGTTATATATATACCAAACTTCAATACAGGACCTTATACTTATGAATACGTGAATGTTTATAAATTTTTATTAATCATCTGAATTTTCTAAGAACTCTGTGATACAGATTTGACAAAATTCATTTTAGAAATATTTCCAGATCGAAGCATATTAACCATGTTTTCAATAAATTTTAATTTATTTCTTACTTGCTTATCTTTAATTTTTGCTGGAATATTCAAACCTTTAATTTTTAAATATGCATCGATCTGGAATTCCTTTAATTTTTCAATAAATATAAATATTGATGGATGACTGGAATAAAATGAGGAATTGAATTTTGAATGGAAAGATTCGCATGCATTTGTCGTGCGTTTTATGGTTGGGTTTTCATCAGCCCATATATTTGGCGAAAAATGGGAATCAGGTGCTATATAATATTCTAATAAATAGTCTGCGTATTTATCCAATAATTCATTATTCGGCTTGTATGACATCAAGTCGAATATAAAACAATCTTCAACGTCAGCTGATTTTAAATAAGTCAATCCAAAAGTATGGGTTAGCCATTTACTTTCTTCAGAGTTTTTGTCTTTGTATATTTGAGTTAATCCTAAAGACTGAATTTTTTTGAACCACGCTTGATGTAAGTGAAACCGACAACCATTTATTTTTGTTTAAGGCATAACGCTTCTTATTGCGATATGAATCGCCATTTCAAAATCTACGAATGCCTCCATTGGTTCAAAAACTATATTAAAATCCTCTAAAATCTTAGATTTAAGCAGCAGTAAAAGTTTAGTGTACGTATTAGCAGTCTTATTTGGTAACAAACAGTACAAAAGGGGAATATAATGTCCTTTTTAGAAACCATGAATGGTAAATAATTGGTAGAAATACTTCGTACAAAAAGAAAATGTGCCATCCATGTATTTAACATTCATTTTACATAATGCAGCAATATTCGTTTGACAAGAAAAAACGATAATATTGTCATCTGAACTGTTAATAAACAAAAAATTTTCACCTGTCGTAGTTGTAGGAGAATAGATGTCAACTGTAGTATGTACTTCATGAATATTTTTAGGCAGCGGTCCTGGCAGCAGTTTTCGACGACTGTTATATACATTCCTTCTTATGAGGTTTACATCTGTGGTCGTCAATTCATCCGGCAAATTTGTTGAAAGGACACTTTTTATTATTTTCGAAGATTTCTCCGATATGTCATCCTGGGCTTTACGCTTGCATGAATTTGAAATAATTTTTCTCTGTAAAGCTCTCTCGTTTGGTTCATGGTTGTGGCTTAACTCACTCATGGTAACTGTGAAATCGGCACCAACAGTATACAATTTAGTTGGACATTTTGAATTTTTCTGGATGCACCTCCACCGCACTTCGCCACTTTTCAGGTTTCAATCTGTGAATATTATTTATATCAAGAACTATTTTAGCGAATTTACATTGTTAACAGTTTAAAGTTGCAGTTTAAAAAAATAACGTCAAAATTAGGTACATTTTTCCATATATATTTTTATATTTCAGAAAGTACAAAAATCTAATATTTTATTTTTTGGGAACCATTAAAGAAAGTATCAATACCTAACATATATTTTTTTCAAAATGTTTGGCTTTATCGTTTTTCCCTTATTTAATGTTAAAGTGAGGGGTCAATACATTTGAATCCGATGTAGAAATAACGCTTTTTCATATTTTATTTATTTAATTTAAACTTAAAACATTATCCCTTGCAATTTTTGTCACCGGTCGAAAACGTCTGTGCCATTAGTTGACCCCTTTCTTTGGCCAGGTAATTGAAGGGATTATTGGTCAAAATTACGCCCGCCGTTTGCAATTATTCTTGCCTTGTTTTTACCATCTACTTTATCTGAATTGCTTATTTGCTTCTGGTAATTATTTTTCCCTTTTCAGAGTGTTCATATTTTCCTTATTAATAAAATACACAAATAAATTTAAAACTTTATAAATTGTAAAAAATAGAAGATACATAAATTACAAAATAGGTACATTTATATAAAAAAAAACATTGTTTAACATTAATCGCATTATAATAATTTTGAATCATTATTTATAATTTTCCAATATTAATGCAATAATGTTGGAATTTCACCAAAAAAAATAAATAATATAAATACTTCTTAATAACATTTAAATGCGTGGATACTAAAAATATTTATTTTAAAAATGTTGGTACTTTAAAATTCATATACTCGTGTGATTCATGCGTATGTGCTCCGACATTAATATATTCATTTGTAACTGGTTCATCTTTTCTTTCCACTTCTTCTAATCCTACAAAAAAAATTATTTAATAATAATAATATGTAGATTAATTATTTACCATCATTATTACCTGGAACTGGTAATCCTGAAGGTGGGAATTCAATATAGAATTCATTTCGTATATTAAGAGTATCAGGACGATTCAGAGGTTTTTCCTGAAAAAAAATGCATTAAATTATGTTTTAGATGAAAAAAGCCGAAATTGTAATGTAACAATTGTAGAAAAAAATATTTAATAAAAATAAATGTCTAAAAAAAAGGATAATTAAAATCCTTTTTTTACCTCAATAGTTTCAAACATGTGTCTGGTAGGTAAAATTTTTACAGGTTTTGGTGCTGGTAATGTATTATAATTAAGTTCTAATACAGCTTTATTTAATTTATTTCTGAACTCATCTTCTGATCCACTGCTTAACATCAACTAAAAAAAAACACAATTATTTATAACGTTTATTAACTTAACCAGACAACTTAGGAAAATTGCAAGTTAACTAATAGCTCATAATAGTTTTCGGACATTATGGACATCCTTTTATGATGCAGTGAACGTTCTATGGTCGTCCGAGGTAGGGATGTTCGATCCTAATCGATTATTCACAAGATCGTTTTTTTTTTACCTGCGATTCTCGATCTTTTCATAAGCGATTAATAAGTGTATCGATTCTTTTATTACAAAATCGCTCAACAAAAGATCGAATGTTCCCAAACTACCATTTGTTTTATTTCATAAATATATTAAATGGGGACGTATTATGTAAAATTTTTAAATTAGCACTTAAAAATCTGTTATCAAATATGCCTAGAAAAAATATTTATAAATTTTTTAAACCTATATTTTATCAAAAAAAAAAATTAAAAATATCTACATTAATTGATAATACTGTTCAGAGATGGCAGTACATACGAACTGAATTCCATATTAAATAGAGGCCAGATGTAAACATGAGAAAAGAAGAAAATTGTATTGTTTTTACTTTCGCCGTGACTAGCAGTACATGGATCTAGATCGTACATCGGAAAATAAAATAAACCATCTAATTTTTACATCTCGAACTTTGAAAAAAAATGAAGAAAAAAGACAGTTTACTGTATAAATGAGATTGGTTACCAGTCAGTATTCTTATGTAGTTTAAAGAAGTTAAAAAAGCGAAATATAATAAACATTAATGTTGGAGAAAAAAAATGGAAAACAGGAAAAACTTTTAAGAAAAATCTGAAAATTTGGAATAAAACGAAAAAATCAAACGCTAAAAATCGCAACAACAAAAACGACGCAGAAAAACGTAAGAAATCGAAAAATATCGCAAAAGAAAACACAAAAAATTTCAAAAACAAAACAAAAAACCGGAAACAATTGTAACAGTAAAAAAACATAAAAAAATAAAAAATTGGAAAGGATTGAAATAAATTGCAAAAAAGCCTCAAAAAAATTGTAAATAAACGCAAAAAATAAAAGGAATAAGAAAAAAAGATTAGGAAAAAAAAACAACAATGATGAAAAAATGTGGAAAATGAGAAAAAAATCGACAAAAAAGACGAAAAACCAGAAGAATAAGAAAAAGACGAGAGAAAATTTTAACAACCCAAAAAATCGGAGTAATAAGAAAAACAGAAAACAAATTTAAACAAAAATATTGGCAAAGCTGAAAAATAAATTTATAAAATGGAAAGATCAAGCGCTAAAAATGGCAAAAAAACGACGTAAAAAAACACAAAAAAAAGTAGAAAAAAAAACCAAAAAAACAGAAAAATTGTAACGATAAAAAAATTGAAAATAAAAATGAAAAAATCGTAACAAAATTCAAGAAAACGGCAAAAAAATCGCAAATAAACGGAGGAATAAGAAAAATGAGAAAACAAACAAAAGAAAGAAATAGAAAAAAAAACAGAACAATGGCAAAAAATGAGGAAAAATTAGAAAAATTCGAAGAAAAAAACGAAGAAATATGAAAAGAGAAGAAAATCGCAAATTATCCCAAAAATTAAAGGAATAAGAAAAAATTGGAAGAAAATAACAATGATGAAAAAATGAGGAAAGATAAGAGAAAGTCGAAAAAAAAAAACGGGAAAGAAAAATGTGAAAAAGACGGGAAAAAAATCAGAAAAAATCGGAGTAATAAGAAAAACAGAAAACAAATCTAAACAAAAATATTAAAAAAAATTAAAAATAAAATTGTAAAATATGGAAAAAATGGAAAGACCAAGCGGTCTAAAAATCGCAAAAAAACGCAAACAACGACAAAAAAAACACAAAGAACAATGAAAAAACCAGAAAAAATTGTAACGAAAAAGAAAATTAAAAATCGAATGAATTAAAAAATCGCAACAAAATTCGAAGAAAATGGCAGAAAAATCGCAAATAATCACAAAAAGTCAGAGGAATAAGAAAAAATTAGGATACAAAAGAAAAAAACAGATCAATAGGAAAATATGAGGAAAAGTTCGAAAAATTTGGAAAAAACCAAAAATAAACAAAAAATCAGAAAAATGACAAAAATCGAGAAAACATAAAAAACTTTCTCTATCTATAAAATAATTATAAAGAATATAAAAAAAGTATATTGTGGAAAGAGACAGGGAGTCGCTTGGAGGGGGCATAAAGCATGTTCCGGCCCTAATACACCCACCACTGGAAATACTGAACCATAAATAATTATCATCATATTTTTTACCTCAATACAAATAGCAAATACACCTTCTACTACTAACTGTACAAATCAAACCGGTTACCAATGACTATGTTTATGTGGTTTTTAGGAAGCTAAAATAATTATCAAAACATAAAAAAGTACTGGGAATCAAATTCCGGCCCTTATACACCTAAACCATATAATATACGCATTACTAAAAAAACAAAGTGACAGAAATATTATCAAACTTATCAAGCAGATGCGCAAACATACTTCCATACTTTGTAAACCTTAAAACGGAGTAAACAGCCGATATATAAAATAAATGCGTACATACGATGTACTGCTAGTCACAGCGTTTTATTTTTCATTTTTCAGTATAACATAACCTATTATTTTAATGTTTATGTGTCGCCTATGTGTTTTGCTTTTTTCTTCTTTTTTTTTAATAGTCCAAGTCACTAAGGCTATTTGGTTTAGTAACACTCGACAGATAACTGTAAATTATACCTTGTCCCGCCATCTACATTACTTTAACTAATTAATGTAGCTGACGTCACTTGAAAATTTTGAAAATTTATTTCTTAGTAATCGTAGTGTTTCAAAGTTAGCCAAGCATATTTTTATGAATAATTTTAAGTATATTTTCATATACTACAAATGAATTTGCTATAGCTACCGCATCACACGTCCCCATTGTAAATAAATAAATGATTCCCTTACAAAAACACAAGGAATAAAAAACTACCAAGTATTTTTGTTTCGTTAACTAAAATAAAATTGTTTGCATAAATATAAAAAAGTTAAATTTTTAAAAAAATCGATTTTTTCTATTCAATCTTAGTGCATCGATTAAAAACCAAACGATCTGAATCGATTCAGAAGATCGATCTTTTGAAAAGAATCGCACATCCCTAGTCCGAGGGACTCACTAAGGTCACAAAAAAGAGCGCCAAATTATTAATAAGATACAGTTGCAATTTTTCGAATTTGTCTCGCTAAATCGATATAAATCATTTAAGTACCGTTCGATCTTCATTATCAGATAAAGTCCCGCTATCTCCCAAACTACATCCACTGATCGTACTCATCCTACCGGACGATCCAGAACTAGAGGTACTCAAACTACTAATCGGTCTCTGAGCTTGCATATCACCGGGATTCTTATCTTTCTCGGCTTTTTGTTTAGAAAAAAGCTTCCTCATGCGTTCAAAAGGAGTCGGTTTTTTCATAGTACTTTTCATTTTATTTTGGATTTGTTCATATTTTATTCTCATTTCCATTAGTTGTTCTTGTTTTTCTTGAAATGATTTTTGAACGTCGTTTCTGTTTTTCCACTCTTCGACCAATTTTTCGGCTTGGGTTATTGAATGGATGTTATTTTTAAAATCGTTTATAATTTCTGCTAGTTCTTTTTGAACTTTATCTTCAGCTTCTTCAGGTTTGTTCATTTTTGGTGGTACTTTGGTATTAAAATTAAATGGATTTTCTTTGGTAAGAGGTTCTTCTTTAGAGGAAAGAGAAACTAAAATAATAAAAGATAATTTAAGAGTTTCATGTTATTATAAAAAATTTACCGGGTGTATGCATTGTCATATAAAGACTTGAAGGCCATTTGGTAGTTGGACTTGGTGTAAGTGTAGGAGTTGTTGTTACAACTGGTTTAGGAGCTGGACATAATTTATAAAATTCTTGAATATTTTTTGGTACCATATATCCTTCATTATCTACAACAATATTTAATTTAATACTATATAAATAATTTTGATAATTTATTTACCTGTATCCTGTGGTTTTGTCTTTACCGACATCTCCATTAACCTAGTATACATACTAGTAAATTCATTTATATTCTAAAAAAAATATAATAACTTTAAAAAATTATTTTTAATTTAATAATTAATCTTACCATGTATTCTTTAAACATAGTAGCCATTTCGGAAAATCCATTAGCCTCAGCTAATTCTAACGGAGTCATATCATAAATATTTCGAATTTCGTAAGCTACTTCAGCACCTGGACATTCTAATAACTGCATGGCGAGTTTTTCAAGTCCAAATTTTGCAGCAAAATGAAGCAGGGTCGGAAATTCTTCATGACCTGAAAAAATGATATTTCATAATAAAGAAAAATTGCAATTCTAGAAAAAGCGACAAAAAACGCAAATTCTCCAGTTTTTAGTTTTTTGTTATCATGTTTATAAAGTCCAAGTGATTACTGGAACTTCAAAAAAAATTATGAAACAAAATACAATTGAAGTAATTTTTATTTATTGCTTTTAATTTAAAAAATAGAAGTTCCAGTGAACAATATTGAAAATGCATTGTTTTTTCCAGTACATCATTTCTCAAATATTGGTATATATTTTGTAAAACGAAACCTAGTATTTAAATAAATAATAATCGATAGGTGCTGCCATCTTCGATTTGACCAAAAACGGCAGAAAAAGTTGGTAACTTTGGCAACATCGGATCGATTATATAATTTTGACAGATGTGACAACTATTTATATTTATTTTATTAAAAGAAGTCTTGACTATCTAAATCTAGTCTGTATTTTTAAAAAATATATTTATTTCATTAAAAGAAGTCTTGACTATCTAAATCTAGCCTGTATTTAAAAAAAGTTCATGGTTAAATATGTTCAAACTTATTGTTAATCTCATTAAGAAAATGATTTAAGTCACATCTGTCAAAATTATTGTTTAATATCTTTGTCACTTGGAGCGCTTTAGTCGCGTGCCGTAATGGATTGTCCGCCTCGTATCTGAACAACACAACAACACAGCTGATTTTGGAGTGTTTGTGTGATATCTTGCGTTTTAGTTTTTACGTTGTTTGGGACAATAGGTAAATTGGAAAAAATAGGGAAAATAAGGAAGCATATAAAAAATAATTGGAAAAAGTAGAAAATATAGAGAAATATAGGAAAAATGGGAAAAAATTGACAAAAATAGAAAAAAAATAAAATAAGAGGGCAAAATAGAAATTAATTTAACAAATAGAAAAAATAGAAAAATGGGGAAAACTGGGTAAAATAGAAAAAAACACGAAAAAAGAAACAGGAAAATATAGAAAAAAGAAAATTAGCAACAAATAGAAAAAATGGTATAAAATGGAAAAATATAAAAAAAATACTAAAAAATAAAAAAAGGAGGAAAATAGAAAAAATTGGAAAACTTGAAAAAATAGGCAAAAATAAGAACACGTAAAAAAGTGAAAAATAAAAACAATGGAAAAAAAATAGAAAAAAATTATGGGGAAAAATAAGCAAATTGATTAAAAAAATATTAAAAAAAGTAAACAATAGAGGACAAAATAGGAAAAAAATAGGAGAAACTAGGGAAAAAATATGGAAATATAGCAAAAAAAGGAAATTGGGGAAAATGGAAAAAACGAAAAAATCGGGAAAAAAATAAGAAAAAAATTGAGAAAAAATAGAAAATATATGCAAAAATAGTAAAAATGGGGAAAAATGGACGAACGTAGAAAAATGGGAAAAAAAAATGAAATAAGAGGGTAAAATAGAAAATAATGAAAAAATGGGAAAAAATAGTTAAACAAATGGGGAAAATAGAGAAAAATAGGAACACGCAAAAAAAATTGGGAGAAATAGAGAAAATGGAGAAAATAGAAAAAACACGAAAATACAGAAAAAAAGAAAATTAGTAACAAATGGTAAAAAATAGAAAAAAATGGTATAATAAAATATGGGAAAAAATAATAAAAAATAAAAAAAAATGAGGAAAATCGAAAAAAAATAGGAAAACTTATAAAAGAGGCAAAAATAAGAAAACGTAAAAAAAGGAAAAATGGAGACAATGGGACAAAATAGGAAACAATAGCGAATAACAGGGATAAATGGGCAAAATGTTGAAAAAATGGTAGAAAAAAATATTTAAAAAAAAGTAAATAATAGAAGACAAAATAGAAAAAAAATAGGAGAAACTAGGGAAAAAATAGGGAAATATAGCCAAGAAAGGAAATTGGGGAAAATGGAAAAAAAACGAAAAAATCAGGAAAAAAATAGAGAAAAAGTAGAAAATATATGCAAAAATAGAAAAAATGGGGAAAAATAGACCAAAAAAAAATTGTTAAACAAAAGGGAAAATTGAGAAAAATAGGAACAAGTAAAAAAAATTGGGAGAAATAGAGAAAATGAGAAAAATTAGGTAAAATAGAAAAAACAGGAAAATATAGAAAAAAAGAAAATTAGTAACAAATGGTAAAAAATGTAAAAAATAGAAAAAAATGGTATAAAATATAGGAAAATATTCTAAAAATAAAAAAAAAGGAGGAAAATAGAAAAAATAGGAAACTTAAAAAAATAGGCAAAAAAAGGCAAAAATAAGAAAACGTAAAAAAAGGGAAAAACTAGAGGCAATGGGAAAAATAGGAAAAAACAGCGAATAATAGGGACAAATAGGCAAAGTGGTTGAAAAAATGGCAGAAAAAATTAAAAAAAAAAGTAAATAATAGAGGACAAAATAGAAAAATATAGGAGAAACTAGGGAAAAATAGGGAAATATAGCTAAAAAAGGAAATTGGGGAAAACGAAAAAAAAACAGAAAAAATCGGGAAAAAATAAGAGAAAAAGTGGAAAATATATGCAAAAATAGGAAAAATGGGGAAAAATAAAAAAAAAAACATAAAAAAATAGAAAAGAATAGGAAAAAATGGGAAAAATCAAAAATAGTAAAAAACAGGAAACTTTAAATTTTATCAAATTTGGACCACTGGGCGATCACTATAGTAAAGTTAAAAGTACAAACTTCCGGTTCGGTAGTTGTAAATTTATTAAAATGATTAGAATATCCCAAAAGCAATAAAATTGTAATTTTCAGTGCCGTTTATGAATTTAAGCGGTGTTATCATGTATAAATCATTGCCTACTAAAAAATTTTAGATACCCACAATGTGTGACCTGAAGTGGTAGGGCGGGAGGGAATTCGAAGTTGATGACGCGCTTCCCATGCCTCGTAACTAGATTAGCTAGATTTTTATTAAAAAAAGAGCGGCAAATGTAGTAACTTACTATGTTTGTGACCTTGTACTCCAGCAGCGAATCTAGATTCACAATTGGTGAGCAAATTAAAATGTGGTGGAAGATTTCTTTGGAAATTATGAACCAACCAATTATCCAGATGATCTTTTTCAATCGGACTAAATCCCACAGCCTAAAAATATTATAATAATAAATATGTTGCTTTAAAATTTGATTATAATTAATTACCTGACACATAAAATCCACGGGATTATTAACGTTCCTTAAAATTTGATCAAGTTCTCTTAACTTGCTTTCACACTTAATCGGTCTGCTACCTATTATACTCCCATTTTTTTCTACCAAAACGTTAACGATGATTGTAACTTGTGTTAGGGCTTCAGGCATCCAAAATTTCATCACGTACGGATTTCGTCGTTTTACTGTTTTAATTTCAAATAATTCACCATTTTTTTCCACGGAGATTTTTACTATGTCTTCTTTTTGTAGTGGATAAGTTAATAGCACTGAAACGCTGTTTTGTCCCTAAAAAAAAAAAAAAATTGGTTCATATCGCTTTCTTACTCTGTATCTGTTGCTCCACAAGTGAGTTATATTACAGCACTTAGACCTCATTAGGCTCATTGGGCATCCTCCTTATAATAAGTGAGGATTTAGCTCGTCAGCCAGTCTACAATTTTTCTGTAGTTGAGAATATCACCAAGAGGTGTCTCTCTTATGTTGGCCCGTGTTAAGGTGGATCCACATTAATAAATATTTGCGTTGTGCGTTGTATTTGATATAAATTTGCTCATGTGCGCCGAAATTTTTGTTGATGTCGGTTTTCCAGTCAACTTCAAAGATATTTGCGTCGCATAGTGGTGTTAATGTGGACTTGATTTTAAGTGCATCTGTAATTTTGCTTCACACTTGGCATGCTCCGTATTTTTAAAAAAGAAGTGTGCATGGTTTATCAGATTATCTACATCGCACAAAAAGAATGAATAATAAGAGAAATAAAGAAAGGCGTTACTGGACAACGAAGCTCTTTCTATATAGAAAACAAAATAGCGGTGAAAAAATACTACGAAATTTAACTACTGATGAGACAATGGGACAATTTTACAATTTTCTTCGCATGATTCATCATTGCTCCATTCCATTTTCTTTTAATATTTAAGTATTTCACTACTCCAGACACGTGTTGTTTAATATTTTATAGGTTAGGTATTCTTCTAGCATACGTCCTCTATATTTTGACGCACACCTGGATTCGGCAGTACAACGCACAAGATAAATATTTACGTGGTAAAATATATATTTGTGCCGCAAATATTTCAAAATACAACGCACAACGCAAATTTTTATTGATGTGGATCCACCTTTAGCCAATACTCGCCGAACACAGTTTTACTAATTGACGAGGTTGTCGGGCAATCATAGAGGATATGCTCGATTGTGTCGTCTTCTTGTTCACTCCAGCTGCAGAGTGTAGTAACAGCACACGATGTCCACGGGCTATCCGATTTTGGTCCATTTTATGTCCAGCATGTCCATGGACATAAAGTGATAGTCCATACGTTGTCTTGTTTCTTATTATCCATTGGATGTCCGTAATCGGTTATCCATCAGACAGCCGTTTCATATCCATGTCTGGACGTGTTAGTAAATTTTTTCGTAACACAAAGAATGAAATGTCAAATATTAATGATAGCCCCTGCGGTAGAGGCCACAAATTACTAAAAAATGAGAAGAATATTGTTGGTTAGATGCACGCATACCGATTTTTATTGACTTTTTAGGTTGTTACACTATTTAATATATTTTATTTACAAATTATTAAATATTATGCTTGAAGGTAATGTGTGCAACACCTTTTACATTTTTTCAAAAGAGCAAGCTCACCACACGGGATTCGGGAATCACATACATATTATTTTAACTCTGTATGGGAATTACCGTATAAATTTCACCTGTAAGTATAAAACGATTTCGCCCGTTCTTTGTTTTGCCTTTATTTATCAGTTAAAACTGTCATCAAGCTAAACTGAAATTAGTGATAGTGAACCAAAAACAGTGAAAAAAATTAAAGATTCCCAAAAGTATAAAGAATAATGGGAAAAGTTGATCAATTTGCTTGTTGTAAATGTTGCGATAAAGACGTTAATGTAAAAAAAGGAAAGGATAATTTTTGTTTGTACCCAAATAAAAATTTTTGCTATTTTTTTTTACTTATGATTTTTTATGTAAAATATGAATTGGTTTTTTATAAAATAAATATTTTTTAAATTTGCCGCATTTTTTTTACAAAATAAATCTTTTTTTTTAAATTTGCCGCCTTTTTTTTAAACGTACAGATTTCTACCGATTTTTGATGGATGAATCCACCGACTTTAGAATTTTCAGGTTGGCAACGCTGGATGCACGTTGGATGGTCATTTGGTAAATTGTAAACAGTAAACATTTTATAATATCTATTCTTCGTGATTTTATGGTTGGTAACTTGGCGCTTCTTTCCTTCAACGAGGTTCATGCAGTTTTGGTGCTATTATTTCAATAGTGGTTTTATAGTGTTAATCGATTTTATTAAGTGATAAAGTGATTTTATTATACAGAGTGACTCACGACCGACGCCACGGACTTTTATGGCGAAATGTTTTATTGAGGTGGTATTATGTAAGTCATTTTAAAAATATTCATAAAACATATAGGGTGCTACAGGAAAGTGATTCATATGAAGGTCATATTTTTTTTAAATGGAACACCCTATATTTTATTACATTTTTAGCTCACCCTGAAAAACTGATTTCAAAAACCTATTACACCTATATTATAAAATGAATTGTTTTGAAGTTATAGACAATTGAAAATCGCATTTTTTCAACTTATGATTGCTACGGCCAAACGACATAAAATCGGATAAAATGGCTAAAATGTCCCTATCCTAACTTTTTGAGGTCTACTTGGTGGCATAAGAACAAAATGTATACAATGTGAACAAAAGTACGCAAATTTTGACACCCTATATACATGTAAGCCGTTTTATCCGATTTTATGTCGTTTGGCCGTTGCAATTATTTAAAGATGAAAAAATGCGATTTTAAATTGTCTATAACTTCAAAATAAATCATTTTATGATATAGGTGTAGTAGGTTTTTGAAAGCAGCTTTTCAGGACAAATCTAAAAATGTAAAAAAATATAGGGTGTTCCATTTAAAAAATTATATGACCTTCATATGAATCACTTTCCTGGAGCAGGTATGTTTATAAATATTTTTAAAACGTAGTCCTTATTGACTTACATAATACCACTGCAATAGAAGTTTACGAATATATTCCATTTCGCCATAAAACTCCGTGGCGTCGGTCGTGAATCACCCTGTATATTATATAATATATATTTTTGTGGCAAATTACTATTTCAATAAAGTTTATTCATTAATAATACAATTTTTTACATAATATCGTGTTACAGAATAAAGTACCCTGGGAGACATGTCATTGATTATTTAAAAAAGCTAATCATTTTCCTAAATACCCAGTTTCCATTCTAGAATGAATTTAGAGGAAAATATTGAGCTTTTTTTAATAATTAAGAACTACATGTCCCCCACTTTATGGTACTTTATTCTGAAACACACTGTAGCCAACCCCAAGTGGACATCCAATGGATGTCGATATAGATATCTATGGATGTCCATTGGATATCCACTGGATGTCCAATGTATATCCAATGGATGTCCACTGGATTATCGGTATAGGTGTTTATGGATGTCCAATGGATATCCGTTTTGAGTTGCCAGGTGGACGTCCATTTTTGTGGAAAGTGTACAGTCCAATGGATGTCCATAAGTTATCTGCCGGATTAAAATCGGATGTCCAATGGATAACTACATGTCCTTTTGCAGTCGTAAAATGGATGCCTTATAGATAAAGTTGTGCTATTAGGGTTGTCTGACAGCCCCAGGTTGTTGAGGTGCTTTCGTACTGTACAGTGACCAGTCAGAATAGGCACAGATTCAGCCTAGTCATGGACAAGTATTTGTTGGTTGTTGTGTTGTCAGGATAACTTACGAGGTCCCTAGCAGGGTTACCGTTTTCAGTAGATTTCCTACTATATTAGCAAATTTTTAATAAAAATGAGGGTGTTTAGCAGAATTTTAGTAGACTTGATAATTTTAGTAGATTTTTTGGATTTAAATTTAAAACTATATTTTATCGCTATCTACGGTATATTTAAGCTATTAGTCTATGCGACACCTATTGGAACAGCATTAAACTGTCTCAAATAATTATACTTAGACAACTGCTTCAGTTATTGAGGTAAGTTCGATGTTTTTCCAATAGATGTCGTATGTCCAATAGATGTATTTGTAAATCACACTAAATTTAGTGTTATTTTTGGAGTTATTTCAAACGTACACCGAAACTATACGGTGGATTTAAAATTTAATGTGTTCCTCATCCACAAGTGGCATGCTACGGAAGATTAATTTTTTTTACGTAATATGTTTCTTTTTTTATTTTATTTTATTTGAATAAACATTTTCTTTGTTCGTTTCAATTTCATTGCTAAAAAATAATAATTCTCCCTCTAACTGAAGCGGTAGTAACTTATTTATATCAAATAGGAATTATTTCATAAAATTTCCGCGAGATGTAGGTAACGGTAGATTTTTAGTAGAATTTAGTATCAAGTTTAGTAGATTTTGGTAGTTTATTATCGAAATGTTGGTAGAATACGGTATATTGAAACCGGTAACACTGGTCCCTAGCAACACTGCAGCTTTTTGTTTCATCCCATCTATTGAGACATACTGTTCTTTGTAATTGTTCTAGTTTGCGAGCAGTTGGCTGTTGTTGGGTTTTTGATGCCCAGACGACCGCACCATGTGGTATCGTAGGTCTTATGATGGTCGTGTACGTCCATGAGACGACTCTGGGGAGAAACCCCCAAGTGCTCCCCATAGTTCGACGACATTGCTCATAAGCAATATATACTTTTTTGACTCTGTTTTCTAGGTGTGAGTTCCAGGTTAACTTGCTGTCAAAGGCAAGACCTACGTACTTCACCTGTGTTGCGAAGTTTAGTTTTGTTTTAAGAAGTGCTTGAGGTTTTAGTTCCAGTACATTCCTTGTGTGTTCTCGAATTTTCCTGTTAACAGGATGACTAAGTCATCCGCGTACGCTATTGTGTAGTGATGGTCGTTACTGAGGCGACCACTGAGAGTCCAAAACCAAGTTCCACAGTAGAGGTGATAGCACCCCTCCCTGTGGACATCCTCTCACAACCAAGCCTCGAATGGTTACATATTCACCATTCACCAACCATTTACGCTTCCTTACTGAATAATAAACCAATTTGTGAAATTCACTACGAGCACTTTTAAGAAGCGTCTAGATCCCAATTGCAACTCTAGTGCTCACCGCTGTTGCCAACGGTTTGTACGTTAACTTGAAAGTTTGATTATATATCATTGTGATACGAAGTGGTCCAGTGCTAGAGTGTATGCTTTACACATAAAACTTCCTGATTCGAATCCCGAGGAATTTTTTTTTATTTTTTTTTTTAATTCACAGGTTAGACTTACATAGTCTAGACTTCTTTTAATAAAATAAATATTTTTTTGTACGTCAATAAACCACTTAAACCTGGCAACAGCGGTGGGCACTTGAGTTGCAATGGGGAGTTCAACAAAAATATATCCTCACGTTTTTCTTTATTAACAGTTAGAATTAATCAAATAAAACCCATTGAGTTTAATTATCTACCGTAATTTGAGCTAGATTTTTGAATAAATTAATTTAAAAATTCAAACTTCTAATTATTTGAATATGCCGCCATTACGATCGTGACGTCACTTATGTGCAATGAAGTTACTGTCAAGCCATTAACTGCAAATGTGTAAAGAAGAGAATACGAATCAAAAACAGATGTTAAATCTCACTTATACAGACAAAGATGGAGAAAACCATTATATGATAATTGGATAAAGATGAAAACTTGGACCTATCCTCTGTGAATTCGCATTCAAAATCGAGAGAGTTAAATGGATATTAGATTCCGCTGTTAGATAAAGAAAACGACTATTTTAACGAGCTCAGGTAATAATTTGCTGTTTGGTACATAAGTGCTGTGCACAAGCGTTCCTGATTAAGTGAAAGGTCGCGTCCGCGTCTGCTTACTGCATATTTCACTGTCACTGTTGTAGTTTGTACTCTGTAGAGCTGGTTGATGTTGATAATTTTCCGTATTTATTTGTATTTGTAGAGATACGTAAACAAAGGTAAAAGTAAACACAATTAAAAACATATTGACCAAACGACACTTTATAAGCAAACGTCATCTATATGTAAAAGCGTCAATTTTATTTAGAGAAACTGGCCCACGTTAATATTATGCTGCAGCTATTACACATATGTGACGTAGGTGCACTACAAGTTGCATAGATGCAGTAATTTTTAAATATCAATTTTTTCATATTAAATTAAAGAAAAAAGCAGAAAAAACGATTTTTTCATGAAAAGAAATTCATTTTTTTCTCAAATAATGCAATTGGGATCTAGACGCTAGTGCACTTTTATACTATCCACTAAATAATTTACTTACTTGACGAATTTTTTTTGGGGTAATTGAGAAACATGATTTTTCCTGTGAAGTAACCGAAATTTGCTGCTTCCATACTTTGGATAAAATAGTCATTGCTTGTCCTAAAAATTCCTTGGTGAAATTTTCATCTTGATCTTGTCCTACGCATTGTCTTTGCCAATGGAAATATGTTGGTAAAACTGTAATAGAATATAAATTGAAATTTAGTAAAAAAATTATATGAAAATAATTTACCTTTTTTATGAACATCAGTCAAATCATTATCATTGACGCCTAGTAAAAGTGCTAGAGTTCTATCAGCCAAAAAGATTTTCCCCAATGAAGCACAAGCATCTGAATGTTCAGTTATAAAATCTAGAAAACTTGGACATATAACTACCAACTGTAACTTTACTCCTGATGCTTTGGAAGTTAAATCTTTTAGTTCCTCTTCAGATTTACCAATTATTTCTTCAGATGAAGCATATTGTATCCTTAAAAAAATATTTATAAAATAACTTCACAGGATGTCCAAAATTTGAAGGGATAACATTGCAATATCAAAAACCGAGAGTGGTAGATTTTTTTCGATTAATGTTATGTTCTAGTTAACTTTTTTGCCATTTACCCGCCACTGTATCTCTTACGGTTTTTGATATAGCAATGTTATTCCTTAAAAGTTTAGACATCCTGTATAACAAAATAAATATAACATACTTGAATGGTTTTCGGTTAGCATGTTTGCTGATTTGTTGAAAATACGAGGAGAAATATTCCACCCACAACGAAGCGGCATCACTGCTTTTAAGCGAAACTATCAAAATATCGTCCATATTGGAATTCCTAATAGTTCCTAAAAAAAAGCAAAAGATAATCAAAAAGAAAAAAATTATTGCAGTAATTTATTCACTGCATCCGGTATATAAAAACTATATGAGAGTGGATAGAATGCGTATTCAAAAAATGTATCACTCTGTATAATTGAAATGAATAATTTTTGTTATAAGAAAAATACAATGTATTTTTATCTCAATTTATTTTATTTTTATCCTTGATACACATATTTTTTTTTAAGTGTTTAGTTATTATTATTATTATTATTATTATTTATTTGGTTTGTGTTAAACGCAGCTGTTGACAAGCATTTCGCGGTATCGCAGACTCCATAAAATATTTATTGCTTCTAAAAATAACTTATATTTTTATTTACTAATTGGCGAAAATAAATTTAATTGAATATATGGATTTTGTTAATGGTTATATAAAAAATTGAAATACCGACCTGTACTTTTTATTTCATTTTTAAAATCCCATTTATTTTTCTCTATCCAATCATATACAACACTTAATTATTTAATTAAATTTTGACAGCGTCATTTTATGAATTTTTCTAAGTACGGTCCTGCCCAATTTTCATATTTATAAATCTTGTTGAATAAAATTGATTCAAAATTAACGCCAAAGTAAACTTTCTTAAAAATTTAGATCCAAGGTCAAAAAATATTCAGGGTAAAAATGAACAGGACCGTATTTACTTGACTATTCTGATTTCGTTAAGCCTTATATAAAATACGGACCTGTGCATTTTATTTATTTTTAAAATCCACATTTTTTTTCTATCCAATTATATACAACACTTAATTATTTTATTAAATTTTGATAGCTTTATTTTATCAATTTTTCCAAGTACGGTCCTGTTCAATTTCCATATTTACAAATCTTTTTGAATAAAATTGAGTAAAAATTAACGCCAAAGTAAACTTTCTTAAAAATTTAGATTCAAACTCAAAAAATATCCAGGGTAAAAAAAATGAACAGGACCGTATTTAATTGAATATTGGGATTTTGTTAACACTTATATAAAATACGGACATGTACTATGTATTTCATTTTTAAAATCCCCATTTTTTTTCTCTATCCAATCATATACAACACTTAATTATTTTATTAAATTTTGACAGCGTCATATTATGAATTTTTCTAAGTACGGTCCTGTCCCATTTTCATATTTATAAATCTTTTTGAATAAAATTGATTAAAAATTAACGTCCCAAGTAAAATTTCTTAAAAATTTAGATCCAAACTCAAAAAATAATCAGGATAAAAAATGAACAGAACCGTATTTAATTGAATTTTGGGATTTTGTTAACGCTCATCTAAAAAATTGAAATATGGACCTGTACTTTTTTTTTCATTTTTAAATCCCCATTTATTTTTCACTATTCAATCATATACAACAACTAATAATTTTATTAAATTTTGACAGCTTCATTTTATGAATTTTTCGAAGTACGGTCCTATCAAATTCTTATTATTATAAATCTTTTTGAATAAAATTGATTAAAAATTAACGCCCAAAGTAAACTTTCTTAAAAATGTAGATCCAAAATCAAAAAAATTTCAGGGTAAAAATGAACAGGACCGTACTTAAAAAAAATCCCAAAGTTCAGTTCATTGTCGAAACCTAATAAAAAAATAAGTATGAGGATTTCAAAAATGAAATAAAAAGTACAGGTCCGTATTTAAAAAAAATAGTTGAGGGTTGCCCTTTAAAGACGAAACGTTGTTTTAAAAAAATTGGATGCGCCATGTTAAACCATATTTAATCTTCAATAAAAAAATCTTTTAATAAAATTGATTAAAAATTAAAGCCCTAGGTATATTTTCTTAAAAATTTAGATGCAAACTCAAAAAATATTCGGGGTAAAAATGAACAGGACCGTACTTAAAAAAATCCTAAAGTACAGTTCATTGTCGAAATCTAATTAAGTATTCTACATGATTGGATAGAGAAAAAATGGGGATTTCAAATATGAAATAAAAAGTACAGGTTCGTATTTAAAAAAAATAGCTGAAGGTGGCCCTTCTAAGACGAGAAAAAAATGGGTATTTCAAAGTTGAAATAAAAAGTACAGGTCCGTATTTAAAAAAATAGATTAGGTGGCCCTTCTAAGACGAGAAAAATAGGGATTTCAAAAATGAAATAAAATGTATTTTATTAAATTTTGATAGCTTCATTTTATGAATTTTTCAAAGTACGGTCCTGTCCAATTTTCATATTTATATATTTTTTTGAATAAAGTTGATTAAAAATTAAAGCCCTAGGTATGTTTTCTTAAAAATTTAGATTCAAACTCAAAAAATATTCAGGGTAAAAATAAACAGGACCGTACTTAAAAAAAAATACAGTTCATTATCGAAACCTAATTAAGTATTCTACATGATTGGATAGAGAAAAAATGGGGATTTCAAATATGAAATAAAAAGTACAGGTCCCTATTTAAAAAAATAGTTTAGGTGGCCCTTCTAAGACGAGAAAAATAGGGATTTCAAGAATGAAATAAAATGTATTTTAATAAATTTTGATAGCTTCATTTTATGAATTTTTCAAAGTACGGCCCTGTCCAATTTTCATATTTATAAATTTTTTTTGAATAAAATTGATTAAAAATTAAAGCCCTAGGTATATTTTCTTAAAAATTTAGATGCAAACTCAAAATATATTCAGGGTAAAAATGAACAGGACTGTACTTGAAAAAAATTCCTAAAGTACAGTTCATTGTCGAAACCCAATTAAGTATTCTAAATGACTGGATAGAGAAAAAAATGGGGATTTCAAATATGAAAGAAAAAGTACAGATCCGTATTTAAAAAAAATATTTCAGGGTGGCTCTTCAATTCAATAAAAAAAACCTTATAATTTTTTTTACACTTAATTATTTTATTAAATTTTGACAGCTTCACTTTAGGAATTTTTCCAAGTACGGTCCTATCCATCCAATTTTCATATTTATAAATGTTTTTGAATCAAATTAATTAAAAAAATTAACGCCCTTCGTATACTTTCTTAAAAATTTAGATCCAAACTCAAAAAATATTTAGAGTAAAAGTAAAAATAAACTGGACTGTACTTTAAAAAAATCCTAAACTACAAAACCTAATAAAATAATTAAAATAATTTAAACACCCCGTATATATTTAAATATTGTTTAGAATGGTACTATGTAGATATTTCCTCGTATATAAAAAATATTTGTCTGAAACAAAATAAAAACAAGCCAAAGATGTTTCCATGACTACGAGTACACAAATAAAATTTGAATCAGTCTAAACCAAACAAATAAGTGTTTTATAAGTACTTACAAGTTCTGTAGACCAATAATAATAATTCGAGGCGACATATGTTTACATGCAAATCACAAACAATAGATAGTGTTGTTCTTCTCTTCTCGGAGAGATCAAAGATCAAAACAACATGTCCATTCAATTCAACAAAGTTTAAAATTTTGAACGGTCTCGCGGACCGACTTATTCGATGTATCGCGTCGTCGGTGCCACTAGAGTACTGACTGACTGACAATATAAACTATTATTTTCTCGTTTAGTACAGGCCAGTAACGGGCAACGGCTCGGGATTTATTGGGGGCTTTAACCGATTTACAATAAATATTTATCGAATAAATTTAAAAAATTAAATATAGGTATAGAAAAAAATAATAACTTCCCCTTTCTTCATTAAATCAGTATTTTCTAATAAATCCATGTTTAGTAATAATAATAAGAATGGTGGGAGAGAAAAAATCAAATTTTTGACAAAAAACTATTTTTTGGTTTGTTTTTTTGAGAAATTTGAACTTGATATATTTGAACTACTCTATGAAAAATCCGACGATGGAGCAAATTTCAAGTAAATCAAATTTTTGATAAAAAAATTATTTTTTGTGTTAGTTTTTTTTTGGGAAATTTTAACTAGATACATTTGAACTACTCTATAAAAAATCCGATGTTCGAGCAAATTTCAAGTAAATCAATTTTTTTACCAAAAAACTATTTTTTGTGTTGTTTTTTTAAGAAATTTTAACTTGATACATTTGAACTACTCTATAAAAAATCCGATGTTCGAGCAAATTACAAGTAAATTAAATTTTTGATAAAAAAACTATTTTTTGTGTTGTTTTTTGTGAAATTTTAACCTGATATATTTTTGATAAAAAAATTATTTTTTGTGTTGTTTTTTTTTTGGGAAATTTTAACTTGATAGATTTAAACTACTCTATAAAAAATCCGACGTTCGGGCAAATTTCAGGTAAATCAAATTTTTTACCAAAAAACTATTTTTTGTGTTGTTTTTTTGAGAAATTTTAAATGGATCCGTTTTAACTACTCAATGAAAAATCCGACGATCGACCAAATTTCAAGTAAACCAAATTTTTGACCAAAAAACTATTTTTTGTGTTGTTTTTTTGGAAAATTTTAAATGGATCCGTTTTAACTACTCAATGAAAAATCCGACGATCGACCAAATTTCAAGTAAACCAAATTTTTGACCAAAAAACTATTTTTTGTGTTGTTTTTTTGGAAAATTTTAACTTGATACATTTGAACTATTCTATGAAAAATCCAACGTTCGAGCAAATTTCAATTAAATCAAATTTTTGACAAAAAAAAACTATTTTTTGTGTGGTTTTTTTGAGAAATTTTAACTTGATACGTTTGAACTACTCTATGAAAAATACGACGATCGACCAATTTTCAAGTAAATCAAATTTTTGATAAAAAAAACTATTTTTTCTGTTATTTTTTTGGGAAATTATAACTTGATACGTTTGAATTACTCAATGAAAAATCCGACGATCGACCAAATTTCAAGTAAATCAAATTTTTGACCAAAAAACTATTTTTTGTTGTTTTTGGGAAATTTTAACTTGTTACATTTGAACTACTCTATGAAAAATTCAACGTTCAAGCAAATTTCAAGCAAATCAAATTTTTGATAAAAAAATTATTTTTTATGTTGTTTTTTGGGAAATTTTAACTTGATACATTTGAACTACTCTATGAAAAATTCAACGTTCAAGCAAATTTCAAGTAAATCAAATTTTTGATAAAAAAAATTATTTTTTGTGTTGTTTTTTGGGAAATTTTAACTTGATACATTTGAACTACTCTATGAAAAATTCAACGTTCAAGCAAATTTCAAGTAAATCAAATTTTTGATAAAAAAATTATTTTTTGTGTTGTTTTTTGGGAAATTTCAACTTGATACATTTTAACTACTCTATGAAAAATACGACGATCGACCAATTTTCAAGTAAATCAAATTTTTGATAAAAAAAACTATTTTTTCTGTTATTTTTTTGGGAAATTATAACTTGATACGTTTGAATTACTCAATGAAAAATCCGACGATCGACCAAATTTCATGTAAATCAAATTTTTGACCAAAAAACTATTTTTTGTTGTTTTTGGGAAATTTTAACTTGTTACATTTGAACTACTCTATGAAAAATTCAACGTTCAAGCAAATTTCAAGCAAATCAAATTTTTGATAAAAAAATTATTTTTTATGTTGTTTTTCGGGAAATTTTAGCTTGATACATTTGAACTACTCTATGAAAAATTCAACGTTCAAGCAAATTTCAAGTAAATCAAATTTTTGATAAAAAAATTATTTTTTGTGTTGTTTTTTGGGAAATTTTAACTTGATACATTTGAACTACTCTATGAAAAATTCAACGTTCAAGCAAATTTCAAGTAAATCAAATTTTTGATAAAAAAATTATTTTTTGTGTTGTTTTTTGGGAAATTTTAACTTGATACATTTGAACTACTCTATGAAAAATTCAACGTTCAAGCAAATTTCAAGTAAATCAAAGTTTTGATCAAAAAATTATTTTTTGTGTTGTTTTTTGGGAATTTTTAACTTGATACATTTGAACTACTCTATGAAAAATTCAACGTTCAAGCAAATTTCAAGTAAATCAAATTTTTGATAAAAAAACTATTTTTTGTGTTGTTTTTTTGGGAAATTTTAACTTGATACATTTGAACTACTCTATTAAAAATCCGACGTTCAAGCAAATTTCTATTAAATCAAATTTTTGATTAAAAAAAAACTATTTTTGTGTTGTTTTTTTGAAAAATTTTAACTTGATACATTTGAACTACTCTATAAAAAATCCTATGTTAAAATTTAAAGTATTAAATTAAAATTATTGACAAAAAATATTTTGTGTTTATTTTCGGGAAATTTTAACTTTGTACATTTGAACTATTTCATAAAAAATCCGCTTTTTGTTGTAGTGTAATTATTTAAAATTTGATGCGACTTATATTTAAATAATTTTAATAATATTTAATTTATATATAGGGCTTAATACGTCTCTGAAAGGAAAATTTATTATTCTAAGAGCGGAGAGAGATTTCCTGGAATAGGTACCTACATTTATACTTATTTATGCAGAAGTTGATATCGAGTTAACGTGCTATGGAAGTGATTAATATTTATACTGGACATCGTTCGGTCGCTGCATGATTGTTGACGTCCGAATATACTTATATATTTTATGATACCTTTTTTGAGCCAACTACCTGAGTCTTTGGAAAGAGAAAAGTTTAAAAAAAAATCCAACGTTCATTTCTGAATACAAATAATGAAACTTTATAAATAAATATTTTACGTTATTGCTCGGTGTTTTTACAAAAAAATAAACTTCTATGGTTGACTAGACGTTCAAATTGAACTCTATTATTATAGAGATTCACGAATTTCCCGTTGCCTTTATTCTGTTTAATTAGAGCTTTAACTTCCATTAACACTCGATCAAATTTTAGAACGCATATACCTATTTTTGCTGTTGGTCATGATACCAACATTACTGCAATTCTTGAATTAGAAAACATTTTGGCGCCCAACGTGTGGTACACATTTTTATTATCAAGAAAAAAGGTAAATCGGAAAAATTTGCTAAATTTTTTGACACCCAAAGTGTGGTAGACATTTTAATTGTCAAGAAAAAAACGAGAATTATAAAAATTTGCTAAACATTTTGGCGCCCAACGTGAGGTACACATTTTGATTGTCAAGAAAAAAATGTGAATAAAAAAAAATTGCTAAACATTTTGGCGCCCAACTTGGGGTACACATTTTTATTGTCAAGAAAAAAAAAACGAGAATTATAAAAATTTGCCAAATATTTTGGCGCCCAACGTGGGGTACAGATTTTGATTATCAAAAAAAAACGTGAATTCTAAAAAATTGCTGAATATTTTGGCGCCCAACGTGGGGTACACATTTTAATTGTCAAGAAAAAAACGAGAATTATAAAAATTTGCCAAGCATTTTATTGCCCAACTTGAGGCACAGAGTGTGACTGTATGAAGAAAAAAAACGTGAATTAGAAAAATTTGCTAAACATTTTGGCGCCCAACGTGAGACACAAAGTGTGATTGTATGAAAAAAAAAAGAAACATTTGCTAAATATTTTAGCGCCCAACTGGGGTACACATTTTGATTGTCAAGAAAAAAACGAGAATTATAAAAATTTGCTAAACATTTTGGCGCCCAACGTGAGGCACATAGTGTGACTGTGTGAAAAAAAGAAACATTTGGTAAATATTTTGGCGCCCAAAGTGGTGTACTCATTTTGATTGTCAAGAAAAAAACATGAATTATAAAAATTTGCTAAACATTTTGGCACCCAACGCGAGGCACAGAGTGTGACTGTATGAAAAAAAAGAAACATTTGCTAAATATTTACGTGGGGTACACATTTTCATTGTCAAGAAAAAAACGAAGATTATAAAAATTTGTTAAACATTTTGGCGCCCAACGTGAGAAGCAGAGTATGACTTTATGAAAAAAAAAAAACAATTAATTAGAAAAATTTGCTAATCATTTTAGCGCCCAACGTGAGGCATAAAGTGTGATTGTATAAAAAAAAGAAAATTTGGTAAATATTTTAGCGCCCAACGTGGGTACATATTTTGATTGTCAAGAAAAAATCGTGAATTAGAAAAATTTGCAAAATATTTTGGCGCCCATCGTGGGGTATACATTTTGATTGCCAAGAAAAAACGAGGATTATAAAAAAAAACATTTTAGAAAAATTTGCTAATCATTTTGGCGCCAAACGTGAGATACAAAGTGTGATTGTATGAAAAAGAAAGAAACATTTGCTAAATATTTTGGCGCCCAACGTGGGGTATACATTTTGATTGTCAAGAAAAAAACGAGAATTATAAAAATTTGTTATTGGCGCCCAACGTGAGAAGCAGAGTATGACTGTATAAAAAAAAACCTTTAATTAGAAAAATGTGCTAATCATTTTAGCGCCCAACGTGAGGCACAAGGTGTGATTGCATGAAAAAAAAGAAAATTTGGTAAATATTTTAGCGCCCAACGTGGGTACATATTTTGATTGTCAAGAAAAAATAGTGAATTAGAAAAATTTGCAAAATATTTTGGCGTCCATCGTGGGATATACATTTTGTTTGTCAAGAAAAAAACGAGAATTATAAAAATTTGCTAAACATTTTGGCGCCCAACGTGAGACACAAAGTGTGATTGTATGAAAAGAAACATTTGCTAAATATTTTGGCGCCCAACGTGTGGTACCCATTTTGATTGTCTGGAAAAAAAACTTCAATTAGAAAAAGCTAAACATTTTGGCGCCCAACGTGAAGTAAAGATTTTAATTCTATGAAAAAAAAAAGTAAATTAGAAAATTTTGCTACACATTTTGACGCTCAATGTAGGGCCAATTTTTTTAACTTAAACTTTGACTATTTGTTTTTTTTTGTCAGAATTAATACTTTTTGTCTTAAACGATAACTATGATAATTCTTTAATTCGATTTGTAGGATTCAGCACAGTAAAGTGTAGATAATTAATCAGTGTACTCAGCAGTGTCACAAAAAAAGCTGAGAACAACCTATCCTAAAAAATAAAAAATTGAGCTTTAGCTCAATTTTGTGTTTTAACACAAAAAAAAGAAAAGATCTAATAGAAATGTTTTTACACATTTTGGCGCCCAACATATTTTAATCGTATAGAAAAAGATTGTTTTTTTCCTTTTTTGGCGCCTAACGTGGAAACACATTTTATTTTTTTTACACATTTTGGGGACATATTTTAAGATTTTTTCCTTTTCCTTTTAATAGTATGGAAAAGATTGTTTTTTTAAACGTATTGCATGGAAGAATATTGTTGTTTTTTTTACATAAATTGGCGCCCAACGTGGGGCACATATTTCAATTGGATGGAAAAAGATTGTTTTTTCCTTTTTTTTTGGGGCCCAACTTACGACGAAACTTTTAATAGTATGAAGAAATATTGTTTTTTACATATTTTGGCGCCCACCGTGGGTCACGTATTTGCAAATGAACGGAAAAATATTGTTTTTTTTTTACACATTTTGGTGTCTAACGGACTCATTTTGATGGTATGGAAAAAGATTGTTTTTTTACACATATTACAAGCGTATAGAAAAAATTGTTTTTTTCTTCTTCTTTTGGCGCCCAACATAAGCACATATTTCAATTGTATGGAAGATTGTTTTTTTACACATTTTAGCGCTCAACGTGGGGCACATATTTTAATCGTATAGAAAAAGATTGTTTTTTCCCGTTTTTTGGCGCCCAACGTAAGAACACATTTTATTTTTTTACACAGTTTGGGGACATATTTTAAGATTTTTTCTTTTTCCTTTTAATAGTATGGAAAAGATTGTTTTTTACACTTATTGACGCCCAACGTGGGGCATATATTTCAATTATATGGAAGAATTTTGTTTTTTTTTACATAAATTGATGGCCAATGTGGAGCACATATTTCAATTGTATAGAAGATCGTTTTTTGACACATATTGGCGCCCACCGTGGGACGCAAATTTTGAGTTTGTTTTTACACATTTTAGAGCACATATTTAAATTGTATGGTAAAAGACTGTTTCCTTTTTTCGGACCTAACGTACGACGAAACTGATAACAGTATGAAAAAAGATTGTTTTTTACATATATTGGCGCCCAACGTGGGCACATATTTGCAAATGAACGGAAAAAGATTTTTTTTACACATTTTGGCGTCTAAGGAACTCAAATTTTGATTGTATGGAAAAATATTGTTTTTTTTACACATATTGGCGCCCAACGTGGGAGGCAAATTTTGATTGTATGGAAAGATTGATTTTTTCCTTTTTTGGCCCCCAACTTAAGGCGCATATGGAAAAATATTGTTCTTTTACACATATTGGAGCACAACGTCGGGCACATATTTGGAATTGTATGGAAGAAGATTGTTTTTTCTTACACATTTTTTAATCGTATACAAAGAAAAAGATTGTTTTTTCTCCTTTTTTTGGTGTCCAATGTAAGGCGCATATGGAAAAATATTGTTTTTTTTACACATATTGACGCCCAACGTGGGGCACATATTTGCAATTGTATAGAAAAAAGATTGTTTTTTTACACATTTTAGTGTACATATTTTAATCGTATACAAAAAGATTGTTCTTTCTTCTTTTGTGGTGCCCAACGTAGAGCGCATATGGAAAAGTATTGTTTTTTTACACATATTGGCGCCCAACGTGGGGCACATATTGGAATTGTATGGAAGATTGTTTTTTACACATTTTGGCACAGAACGTGGGTCACAAATTTTTTTCTACAAAAGAACATTGAAGTCCGGGGGAATATTTCTAAATAAAAACTTCCTCGACCTAACGAGTCTTTGTTCGATATATTTTAAAGCAATTAATTTTGTCTCAGTTAGTTTCAAGGTTTTTTTCCAAGTCTTGGAAACGCAGCTTAAAAGTCCTTCAACAGTACAAAAAATACAATATTTACCCCTTCGTATTCTTACTACACTCATTATTCATTCATAGTATCAAGTTATTTGAAAATAAGTTGTACAAAAGTTAAAGAGCTCAATCATAAAATCTTAATCTTTTCCAGGTATAGAATTACAAAACCTTCTGGTTTAAGTTTCAGAATGGGGAGAGTCAATTGCACTCGATGAATTAAAATTAATTTTCCATCATAAGAATCCAGTATAATAGATATTAATTAATTAATAATAATGATAATAATCTTCATATATTTTACCACGGTACTTAAAGCTTGTGCAAGGAAGGGATATGTTTATTATTACAAAAAATAAATTATACAGTAAAAATTAATTTTTTTTACAAAATTGAATTATTAAAAAATTTTAAATTATTTAAAAACAATTAGTGCAAAAGATCCACTACCAAGTCTATTCATAAATACCAATAGGACTACCTATTAATATATTCTTGGCTAAAGATGTTCTCCAGATGTCAAGAGGACCATATGCCTTGACAGTGACCTGTTTGTAGGGTAGTTTGAATTTATAATAAAATAGAATATTTTTAAATATACAGGGTAGTACAAAATTTGTTTTTTTTTATCGATAAGGATAAAGTGATTATTCTAAATCAATTGCTATAAAATTATTATTACAATAATAAAAAATATTTTAATGTCACTATTAAATAAATAACTGTGCAGTATAATAAAAAAAATTAACTATTGTGTACAAATATGGGAAGTTTGATTATCTAACAGTTGCATATTAAGCGAAAAATACTTCCGGCTTCGATTTATAAGGAAGTCGAATATTACCTGATACGTTTCTAAAATTTCTTTATTAATTTCTTAAAATAATTCTAGGAACGTAATATACAGGGAAGAAGAATTTTTACTTATATATTTAATATTATTGATAAAAGTTTCTAAATCTAACAAATTTGAACAAATATTATAAATATATATAGCTTGATTCTAAAAAAAAATGTAAATAACCATTTTGTTTAGCACACCATGTATTTTTTATTTGTCAGTAATTTTTATTCATGATAAAAGTTTAAAAATTTAAATTATAACACCCTGTATTTTTGTTGTTAGAAAATGTTATTGTTGTTAAAATTTCCTAAAGCTCGTAAACTATGTTTAATTTTAAAAATTTAAATATATAGGGTGATTTAAAAAATACGTGAATTACTATTAAACATATTTTTTGCTTCGCACACCCTGTATTTTTGATTGGTCAGAAAATGTTATTCTTGTTAAAATGTTCTAAAGCTCATAAACCATGTTAAATTTGAAAAATTAAAAAAAAATAAAATATAGGGTGATTTAAAATATATGTGAATTATTATAAAACATACTTTTTGTTTCGCACACCCTGTATTTTTAATTTGTCAGAAAATGTTATTCCTGTTAAAATTTTCTAAACCTTATAAACTATCTTAAATTTGAAAAAGTAAAAAAATTAAATATATAGGGTGATTGAAAAAAAATTCGTGAATTATTATTAAATATAGTTTTTGCATCGCACACCCTGTGTTTTTGATTTATCAGAAAATTTTATTCTTGTTAAAAATTTCCAAAGCTCATTAACTATATTAAATTTGAAAAATTGGAAAAAAAATAATATATAGGGTGATTAAAAAATACATGAATTATGATTAAACATACTTTTTGCTTCGCACACCCTGTATTTTTGATTGGTCAGAAAATGTTATTCTAGTTAAAATTTTCTAAAGCTCATAAACTATGTTAAGTTTGAAAAATTAAAAAAATTTAAATATATAGGGTGATTTAAAAAATACGTAAATTATTATTAAACATACTTTTTGCTTCGCACGCACTTGTATTTTTGATCTATCAGAAAATTTTATTCTTGTTAAAATTTTCTAAAACTCATAAACTATGTTAAATTTGAAAAATTATTTTTTTTAAATACATAGGGTGATTTAAAAAAACGTGAATTATTATTAAACATACTTTTTGCTTCGCACGCCCTGTATTTTTGATCTATCAGAAAATTTTATTCTTGATAAAATTTTCTAAAGCTCATAAACTATGTTTAATTTAAAAAATTAAAAAAATTATTAATATATAGGGTGATTTAAAAAATACGTTGAGTTATTATTAAACATACTTTTTGCTTCGCACGCCCTGTATTTTTGATCTATCAGAAAATTTTATTCTTGATAAAATTTTCTAAAGCTCATAAACTATGTTTAATTTAAAAAATTAAAAAATTATTAATATATAGGGTGATTTAAAAAATACGTTGAGTTATTATTAAACATACTTTTTGCTTCGCACGCACTTGTATTTTTGATCTATCAGAAAATTTTATTCTTGTTAAAATTTTCTAAAACTCATAAACTATGTTAAATTTGAAAAATTATTTTTTTTAAATACATAGGGTGATTTAAAAAAACGTGAATTATTATTAAACATACTTTTTGCTTCGCACGCCCTGTATTTTTGATCTATCAGAAAATTTTATTCTTGATAAAATTTTCTAAAGCTCATAAACTATGTTTAATTTAAAAAATTAAAAAAATTATTAATATATAGGGTGATTTAAAAAATACGTTGAGTTATTATTAAACATACTTTTTGCTTCGCACGCCCTGTATTTTTGATCTATCAGAAAATTTTATTCTTGATAAAATTTTCTAAAGCTCATAAACTATGTTTAATTTAAAAAATTAAAAAATTATTAATATATAGGGTGATTTAAAAAATACGTTGAGTTATTATTAAACATACTTTTTGCTTCGCACGCACTTGTATTTTTGATCTATCAGAAAATTTTATTCTTGTTAAAATTTTCTAAAGCTCATAAACTATGTTAAATTTGAAAAATTATTTTTTTTAAATACATAGGGTGATTTAAAAAAACGTGAATTATTATTAAACATACTTTTTGCTTCGCACGCACTTGTATTTTTGATCTATCAGAAAATTTTATTCTTGTTAAAATTTTCTAAAGCTCATAAACTATGTTAAATTTGAAAAATTATTTTTTTTAAATACATAGGGTGATTTAAAAAAACGTGAATTATTATTAAACATACTTTTTGCTTCGCACACCCTGTATTTTTGATCTATCAGAAAATTTTATTCTTGATAAAATTTTCTAAAGCTCATAAACTATGTTTAATTTAAAAAATTATTAATATATAGGGTGATTTAAAAAATACGTTGAGTTATTATTAAACATACTTTTTGTTTCGCACACCCTGTATTTTTGATTTGTCAGCAAATGTTATTCTTGTTAAAATTTTCTAAAGCTCATAAACTATGTTGAATTTGTAAAATTAAAAAAAAAATAATATATAGGGTGATTTAAAAAATACGTGAGTTATTATTAAACATACTTTTTGTTTCGCACACCCTGTATTTTTGATTTTTCAGAAAATGTTATTCCTGTTAAAATTTTCTAAAGCTTATAAATAATGTTAAATTTGAAAATATTAAAAAATTTAAATATATAGGGTGATTTAAAAAATTCGTGAATTATTATTAAATAGTTTTTGCTTCGCACAGCCTGTATTTTTGATTGGTCAGAAAATTTTATTCTTGTTAAAAATTTCTAAAGCTCATTAAAAATGTTCGCAAAATTACAAATTTTTAAATACATAGGGTGATTTAAAAAATACGTGAATTATTATAAAACATACTTTTTCTTTCGCACACCCTGTATTTTTAATTTGTCAGAAAATGTTATTCCTGTTAAAATTTTCTAAAGTTTATAAACTATGTTAAGTTTGAAAAATTAAAAAAATTTAATATATAGGGTGATTTAAAAAAATACGTGAATTATTATTAAATATAGTTTTTGCTTCACACACCCTGTATTTTTGATTTGTCAGAAAATGTTATTCTTGATAATATTTTCTAAAGCTCATAAATCGTGTTAAATTTGAAAAAATAAAAATTAAAAATATATAGGGTGATTTAAAAAATACGTGAATTATTATTAAACATACATTTTGCTTCGCACACCCTGTATTTTTAATCTATCAGAAAATTTTATTCTTGTTAAAATTTTCTAAAGCTCATAAACTATGTTTAATTTGAAAAATTATTTTTTTTAAATATATAGGGTGATTTAAAAAATACGTGAATTATTATTAAACATACATTTTGCTTCGCACACCCTGTATTTTTAATCTATCAGAAAATTTTATTCTTGTTAAAATTTTCTAAAGCTTATAAACTATGTTTAATTTGAAAAATTAAAAAAAAGTTAATATATAGAGTGATTTAAAAAATACGTGAGTTATTATTAACTTACTTTTTGTTTCGCACACCCTGTATTTTTGATTTGTCAGCAAATGTTATTCTTATTAAAATTTTCTAAAGCTCATAAACTATATTAAATTAAAAAAAATAAAAAATATATAGGGTGATTTAAAAAATTATTATTTAACATACTTTTTGTTTCGCACGCCCTGTATTTTTGATTTATTAGAAAATGTTATTCTTGTTAAAAGTTTCCAAAGATCATGAAAAATTAAAAAATTTAAAATGTATAGGGTGATTTGAAAAATTCTTAAATTATCATTAAAAATACTTTTTGCCTAATATATCCTGTACTTTTAGTTTCTCAAAAAAAAATTATTCTTGTTAAAAGTTTCTGAATCTAATAGGCTATATTAAAATGAAAAAAAAATATAATTACACGGTGATTCAATAAAAAATATAAATAATTATTAAAAATACTTTTTGCTTCACACATCTTGTATTTTTAGTTCCTCAAAAAATGTATTCCTGTTAAAAGTTTCTGAATCTAATAGACTATATTAAAATGAGAAAAAATGAAACTACAGGGTAATTCAATAAAAAACAAATAATTATTCACACATCCTGTATTTTTAGTTTCTCAAAAAAAATATATCCTTGTTAAAAGTTTCTGAAACTAATTGGCTATATTAAAATGAAAAAAAAAGTATAGGGTGATTCAATGAAAAAACAAATAATTATTAAAAATACTTTACAAATAAGGTATTTTTAGTTTCTCAAAAAAATGTATTCGTGTTAAAAGTTTCTGAATCTGAAAGGCTATATTAAATCGAAAAAAAAAAAAATGAAACTATAGAGTGATTAAAAAAAAAAACAAATAATTTTTGCCTCGTATTTTTAGTTTTACGTCGTTGCATTTGATTTAAAATTCGTCGTAAATTTCGCATTTATTCTAAACAGAATCGATAGTCGTTTATAGATAATCCCAGTTCCCACTTCGAATAAATTCTTACACGTTACACATAGCAGACTTTTACTGTAACTGTTATTTTTAAACATGTAATTATGCCACTGATGAAAACCATTTAGGCGTATTAACGCCTGCTGAATCTCTTAAATCACTTAATTTCACAATTTTTAAAGTTTGTTATATATATTTCTCAGTGGCATATCAATAAACTAAAATTTTTAAATAAAAAAAAAATCTACATGGTGGGTTGGTAAATAATTATCTTACCTTTGGTACATCTAATACATCTTTTTCTTGGATAAGAAGCATGTCTGATGGAATGATCGTCGATATCAAGATTTAATTCTCCTTTTTTCAATGGAAAATCTTCCTTGAAACTTTTAGTTGAAGAATTCATATTTTCTTCTGTAAAACCTTTAGATGACGAAGCTGCACTGTTTACTCGGTCCCTAGATCTAGCTACAAACGTTCCTATAGAATGTCGTCTTTGTTTTGGAGTAAAAGCTGGAAAATTGTGATACCTACAAAATATAAAATTATATTTTAGCTATTTGGTTGATTTTTTCCCACTAGAGGTGTATATCTTTTTTAATGGATTTGCTTACCTGGAATACTCTTCGTTAACGAAAACTTCATCGCATGAAAGATTATCCAAGTCTAGAGATGCAGGAAGGTAACTTATATCGTTAATATTATCTGATTTTTGGCTTTTTAACGAATCGGATCTACTAGGAGGTCCTTTATGAGAGAGATCAGGAGCAATATCACTCAGTCTTGGTTCGCCATTTATTAATAGGCTGCTATTGGAATCTGCGGAATTTGTACTAACAGACCTAGAAAAAAAATCTTAATAATAGTAATGGTAGTTTATTTTTAAGTAAAATTTGCGATATAGCCCGAAAAAAGTCGCAAATTAATTTTTTTTAGTAAATATACTTTTTATTTAGCACACCCTGTATTTTTGATTTGTCAAAAAATTTTACTCATGATAAAAATTTTTAAATACAATAATCTATATTAAACTGAAATAAAATATTTAAAAATATATGGGGTGACTCAAAAAATGAGTAATTTATCATTAAAATTAGTTTTTACTAATGACCCTGTATTTTTGATTTGTCAAAAAATATATAGAATGACTCAAAAAAATGCATAAATTATCATTAAAATTAGTTTTTACTTATGACCCTGTATTTTTGATTTGTCAGAAAATTTTACTCATGATAAAAATTTTTAAATCCAATAATTTATATTAAACTGAAATAAAATATTTAAAAATATATAGGGTGACTCAAAAAATGAGTAATTTATCATTAAAATTAGTTTTTACAATGACATTGTATTTTTGATTTGTCAAAAAATATATAGAATGACTCAAAAAATGCATAAATTATCATTAAAATTAGTTTTTACTTATGACCCTGTATTTTTGATTTGTCAGAAAATTTTACTCATGATAAAAATTTATAAATCCAATAATCTGTATTAAACTGAAATAAAATATTTAAAACTATATAGGGTGACTCAAAAAATGCGCAATTTATCATTAAAATTAGTTTTTATTTATGACCCTGAATTTTTGATTTGTCAGAAAATTTTACTCATGATAAAAATTTTTAAATTCAATAATTTATATTAAACTGAAATAAAATATTTAAAAATATATAGGGTGACTCGAAAAATGAGTAATTTATCATTAAAATTAGTTTTTATTTATGACCCTGAATTTTTGATTTGTCAGAAAATTTTACTCATGATAAAAATTTTTAAATTCAATAATTTATATTAAACTGAAATAAAATATTTAAAAATATATAGGGTGACTCGAAAAATGAGTAATTTATCATTAAAATTAGTTTTTATTTATGACCCTGAATTTTTGATTTGTCAGAAAATTTTACTCATGATAAAAATTTTTAAATCCAATAATCTATATTAAACTGAAATAAAATATTTAAAAATATATAGGGTGACTCAAAAAATGCTTAATTTATCATTAAAATTAGTTTTTATTTATGACCCTGTATTTTTGATTTGTCAGAAAATTTTACTCATGATAAAAATTTATAAATCCAATAATCTATATTAAACTGAAATAAAATATTTAAAAATATATAGAATGACTCAAAAAATGCGTAAATTATCATTAAAATTAGTTTTTACTTATGACCCTGTATTTTCGATTTGTCAGAAAATTTTACTCATGATAAAAATTTTTAAATCCAATAATTTATATTAAACTGAAATAAAATATTTAAAAATATATAGAATGACTCAAAAAATGCGTAAATTATCATTAAAATTAGTTTTTACTTATGACCCTGTATTTTTTATTTGTCAGAAAATTTTACTCATGATAAAAATTTTTAAATCCAATAATCTATATTAAATTGAAATAAAATATTTAAAAATATATAGGGTGACTCAAAAAATGCGTAATTTATCATTAAAATTAGTTTTTATTTATGACCCTGAATTTTTGATTTGTCAGAAAATTTTACTCATGATAAAAATTTTTAAATCCAATAATCTGTATTAAACTGAAATAAAATATTTAAAAATGTATAGGGTGACTCAAAAAATGCGCAATTTATCATTAAAATTAGTTTTTACTTATGACCCTGTATTTTTGATTCGCCAGAAAATTTTACTTATGATAAAAATTTTTAAATCCAATAATCTATATTAAACTGAAATAAAATATTTAAAAATGTATAGGGTGACTCAAAAAATGCGTAATTTATCATTAAAATTAGTTTTTACTTATGACCCTGTATTTTTGATTCGCCAGAAAATTTTACTCATGATAAAAATTTTTAAATCCAATAATCTATATTAAACTGAAATAAAATATTTAAAAATGTATAGGGTGACTCAAAAAATGCGTAATTTATCATTAAAATTAGTTTTTACTTATGACCCTGTATTTTTGATTTGTTAGAAAATTTTACTCATGATAAAAATTTTTAAATCCAATAATCTATATTAAACTGAAATAAAATATTTAAAAATATATAGGGTGACTCAAAAAATGCTTAATTTATCATTAAAATTAGTTTTTATTTATGACCCTGAATTTTTGATTTGTCAGAAAATTTTACTCATGATAAAAATTTTTAAATTCAATAATTTATATTAAACTGAAATAAAATATTTAAAAATATATAGGGTGACTCGAAAAATGAGTAATTTATCATTAAAATTAGTTTTTATTTATGACCCTGAATTTTTGATTTGTCAGAAAATTTTACTCATGATAAAAATTTTTAAATCCAATAATCTATATTAAACTGAAATAAAATATTTAAAAATATATAGGGTGACTCAAAAAATGCTTAATTTATCATTAAAATTAGTTTTTATTTATGACCCTGTATTTTTGATTTGTCAGAAAATTTTACTCATGATAAAAATTTATAAATCCAATAATCTATATTAAACTGAAATAAAATATTTAAAAATATATAGAATGACTCAAAAAATGCGTAAATTATCATTAAAATTAGTTTTTACTTATGACCCTGTATTTTCGATTTGTCAGAAAATTTTACTCATGATAAAAATTTTTAAATCCAATAATTTATATTAAACTGAAATAAAATATTTAAAAATATATAGAATGACTCAAAAAATGCGTAAATTATCATTAAAATTAGTTTTTACTTATGACCCTGTATTTTTTATTTGTCAGAAAATTTTACTCATGATAAAAATTTTTAAATCCAATAATCTATATTAAACTGAAATAAACTATTTAAAAATATATAGGATGAGTCAAAAAATGCGTAATTTATCATTAAAATTAGTTTTTACTTATGACCCTGTATTTTTGATTTGCCAGAAAATTTTACTCATGGTAAAAATTTTTAAATCCAATAATCTATATTAAACTGAAATAAAATATTTAAAAATATATAGGGTGACTCAAAAAATGCGTAATTTATCATTAAAATTAGTTTTTATTTATGACCCTGAATTTTTGATTTGTCAGAAAATTTTACTCATGATAAAAATTTTTAAATCCAATAATCTGTATTAAACTGAAATAAAATATTTAAAACTATATAGGGTGACTCAAAAAATGCGTAATTTATCATTAAAATTAGTTTTTACTAATGACCCTGTATTTTTGATTTGTCAGAAAATTTTACTCATGATAAAAATTTTTAAATCCAATAATCTATATTAAACTGAAATAAAATATTTAAAAATATATAGGGTGACTCAAAAAATGCGTAATTTATCATTAAAATTAGTTTTTATTTATGACCCTGAATTTTTGATTTGTCAGAAAATTTTACTCATGATAAAAATTTTTAAATACAATAATCTATATTAAACTGAAATAAAATATTTAAAAACATATGGGGTGACTCAAAAAATGAGTAATTTATCATTAAAATTAGTTTTTACTAATGACTCTGTATTTTTGATTTGTCAGAAAATTTTACTCATGATAAAAATTTATAAATCCAATATTCTATATTAAACTGAAATAAAATATTTAAAAATATATATAATGACTCAAAAAATGCGTAAATTATCATTAAAATTAGTTTTTACTTATGACCCTGTATATTTGATTTGTCAGAAAATTTTACTCATGATAAAAATTTTTAAATCCAATAATCTATATTAAACTGAAATAAAATATTTAAAAATATATAGGGTGACTCAAAAAATGCTTAATTTATCATTAAAATTAGTTTTTATTTATGACCCTGTATTTTTGATTTGTCAGAAAATTTTACTCATGATAAAAATTTTTAAATCCAATAATCTGTATTAAACTGAAATAAAATATTTAAAAATATATAGAATGACTCAAAAAATGCGTAAATTATCATTAAAATTAGTTTTTACTTATGACCCTGTATTTTCGATTTGTCAGAAAATTTTACTCATGATAAAAATTTTTAAATCCAATAATTTATATTAAACTGAAATAAAATATTTAAAAATATATAGAATGACTCAAAAAATGCGTAAATTATCATTAAAATTAGTTTTTACTTATGACCCTGTATTTTTTATTTGTCAGAAAATTTTACTCATGATAAAAATTTTTAAATCCAATAATCTATATTAAATTGAAATAAAATATTTAAAAATATATAGGGTGACTCAAAAAATGCGTAATTTATCATTAAAATTAGTTTTTATTTATGACCCTGAATTTTTGATTTGTCAGAAAATTTTACTCATGATAAAAATTTTTAAATCCAATAATCTGTATTAAACTGAAATAAAATATTTAAAAATGTATAGGGTGACTCAAAAAATGCGCAATTTATCATTAAAATTAGTTTTTACTTATGACCCTGTATTTTTGATTCGCCAGAAAATTTTATTTATGATAAAAATTTTTAAATCCAATAATCTATATTAAACTGAAATAAAATATTTAAAAATGTATAGGGTGACTCAAAAAATGCGTAATTTATCATTAAAATTAGTTTTTACTTATGACCCTGTATTTTTGATTCGCCAGAAAATTTTACTCATGATAAAAATTTTTAAATCCAATAATCTATATTAAACTGAAATAAACTATTTAAAAATATATAGGATGAGTCAAAAAATGCGTAATTTATCATTAAAATTAGTTTTTACTTATGACCCTGTATTTTTGATTTGCCAGAAAATTTTACTCATGGTAAAAATTTTTAAATCCAATAATCTATATTAAACTGAAATAAAATATTTAAAAATATATAGGGTGACTCAAAAAATGCGTAATTTATCATTAAAATTAGTTTTTATTTATGACCCTGAATTTTTGATTTGTCAGAAAATTTTACTCATGATAAAAATTTTTAAATCCAATAATCTGTATTAAACTGAAATAAAATATTTAAAACTATATAGGGTGACTCAAAAAATGCGTAATTTATCATTAAAATTAGTTTTTACTAATGACCCTGTATTTTTGATTTGTCAGAAAATTTTACTCATGATAAAAATTTTTAAATCCAATAATCTATATTAAACTGAAATAAAATATTTAAAAATATATAGGGTGACTCAAAAAATGCGTAATTTATCATTAAAATTAGTTTTTATTTATGACCCTGAATTTTTGATTTGTCAGAAAATTTTACTCATGATAAAAATTTTTAAATACAATAATCTATATTAAACTGAAATAAAATATTTAAAAATATATGGGGTGACTCAAAAAATGAGTAATTTATCATTAAAATTAGTTTTTATTTATGACCCTGAATTTTTGATTTGTCAGAAAATTTTACTCATGATAAAAATTTTTAAATCCAATAATCTATATTAAACTGAAATAAAATATTTAAAAATATATAGGGTGACTCAAAAAATGCTTAATTTATCATTAAAATTAGTTTTTATTTATGACCCTGTATTTTTGATTTGTTAGAAAATTTTACTCATGATAAAAATTTTTAAATCCAATAATCTATATTAAACTGAAATAAACTATTTAAAAATATATAGGATGAGTCAAAAAATGCGTAATTTATCATTAAAATTAGTTTTTACTTATGACCCTGTATTTTTGATTTGCCAGAAAATTTTACTCATGGTAAAAATTTTTAAATCCAATAATCTATATTAAACTGAAATAAAATATTTAAAAATATATAGGGTGACTCAAAAAATGAGTAATTTATCATTAAAATTAGTTTTTATTTATGACCCTGAATTTTTGATTTGTCAGAAAATTTTACTCATGGTAAAAATTTTTAAATCCAATAATCTATATTAAACTGAAATAAAATATTTAAAAATATATAGGGTGACTCAAAAAATGCGTAATTTATCATTAAAATTAGTTTTTACTTATGACCCTGTATTTTTGATTTGTTAGAAAATTTTACTCATGATAAAAATTTTTAAATCCAATAATCTATATTAAACTGAAATAAACTATTTAAAAATATATAGGATGAGTCAAAAAATGCGTAATTTATCATTAAAATTAGTTTTTACTTATGACCCTGTATTTTTGATTTGCCAGAAAATTTTACTCATGGTAAAAATTTTTAAATCCAATAATCTATATTAAACTGAAATAAAATATTTAAAAATATATAGGGTGACTCAAAAAATGCGTAATTTATCATTAAAATTAGTTTTTATTTATGACCCTGAATTTTTGATTTGTCAGAAAATTTTACTCATGATAAAAATTTTTAAATCCAATAATCTGTATTAAACTGAAATAAAATATTTAAAACTATATAGGGTGACTCAAAAAATGCGTAATTTATCATTAAAATTAGTTTTTACTAATGACCCTGTATTTTTGATTTGTCAGAAAATTTTACTCATGATAAAAATTTTTAAATCCAATAATCTATATTAAACTGAAATAAAATATTTAAAAATATATAGGGTGACTCAAAAAATGCGTAATTTATCATTAAAATTAGTTTTTATTTATGACCCTGAATTTTTGATTTGTCAGAAAATTTTACTCATGATAAAAATTTTTAAATACAATAATCTATATTAAACTGAAATAAAATATTTAAAAATATATGGGGTGACTCAAAAAATGAGTAATTTATCATTAAAATTAGTTTTTATTTATGACCCTGAATTTTTGATTTGTCAGAAAATTTTACTCATGATAAAAATTTTTAAATCCAATAATCTATATTAAACTGAAATAAAATATTTAAAAATATATAGGGTGACTCAAAAAATGCTTAATTTATCATTAAAATTAGTTTTTATTTATGACCCTGTATTTTTGATTTGTCAGAAAATTTTACTCATGATAAAAATTTATAAATCCAATAATCTATATTAAACTGAAATAAAATATTTAAAAATGTATAGGGTGACTCAAAAAATGCGTAATTTATCATTAAAATTAGTTTTTACTTATGACCCTGTATTTTTGATTTGTTAGAAAATTTTACTCATGATAAAAATTTTTAAATCCAATAATCTATATTAAACTGAAATAAACTATTTAAAAATATATAGGATGAGTCAAAAAATGCGTAATTTATCATTAAAATTAGTTTTTACTTATGACCCTGTATTTTTGATTTGCCAGAAAATTTTACTCATGGTAAAAATTTTTAAATCCAATAATCTATATTAAACTGAAATAAAATATTTAAAAATATATAGGGTGACTCAAAAAATGCGTAATTTATCATTAAAATTAGTTTTTATTTATGACCCTGAATTTTTGATTTGTCAGAAAATTTTACTCATGATAAAAATTTTTAAATCCAATAATCTGTATTAAACTGAAATAAAATATTTAAAACTATATAGGGTGACTCAAAAAATGCGTAATTTATCATTAAAATTAGTTTTTACTAATGACCCTGTATTTTTGATTTGTCAGAAAATTTTACTCATGATAAAAATTTTTAAATCCAATAATCTATATTAAACTGAAATAAAATATTTAAAAATATATAGGGTGACTCAAAAAATGCGTAATTTATCATTAAAATTAGTTTTTATTTATGACCCTGAATTTTTGATTTGTCAGAAAATTTTACTCATGATAAAAATTTTGAAATACAATAATCTATATTAAACTGAAATAAAATATTTAAAAATATATGGGGTGACTCAAAAAATGAGTAATTTATCATTAAAATTAGTTTTTATTTATGACCCTGAATTTTTGATTTGTCAGAAAATTTTACTCATGATAAAAATTTTTAAATCCAATAATCTATATTAAACTGAAATAAAATATTTAAAAATATATAGGGTGACTCAAAAAATGCTTAATTTATCATTAAAATTAGTTTTTATTTATGACCCTGTATTTTTGATTTGTCAGAAAATTTTACTCATGATAAAAATTTATAAATCCAATAATCTATATTAAACTGAAATAAAATATTTAAAAATATATAGAATGACTCAAAAAATGCGTAAATTATCATTAAAATTAGTTTTTACTTATGACCCTGTATTTTCGATTTGTCAGAAAATTTTACTCATGATAAAAATTTTTAAATCCAATAATTTATATTAAACTGAAATAAAATATTTAAAAATATATAGAATGACTCAAAAAATGCGTAAATTATCATTAAAATTAGTTTTTACTTATGACCCTGTATTTTTTATTTGTCAGAAAATTTTACTCATGATAAAAATTTTTAAATCCAATAATCTATATTAAATTGAAATAAAATATTTAAAAATATATAGGGTGACTCAAAAAATGCGTAATTTATCATTAAAATTAGTTTTTATTTATGACCCTGAATTTTTGATTTGTCAGAAAATTTTACTCATGATAAAAATTTTTAAATCCAATAATCTGTATTAAACTGAAATAAAATATTTAAAAATGTATAGGGTGACTCAAAAAATGCGCAATTTATCATTAAAATTAGTTTTTACTTATGACCCTGTATTTTTGATTCGCCAGAAAATTTTACTTATGATAAAAATTTTTAAATCCAATAATCTATATTAAACTGAAATAAAATATTTAAAAATGTATAGGGTGACTCAAAAAATGCGTAATTTATCATTAAAATTAGTTTTTACTTATGACCCTGTATTTTTGATTCGCCAGAAAATTTTACTCATGATAAAAATTTTTAAATCCAATAATCTATATTAAACTGAAATAAAATATTTAAAAATGTATAGGGTGACTCAAAAAATGCGTAATTTATCATTAAAATTAGTTTTTACTTATGACCCTGTATTTTTGATTTGTTAGAAAACTTTACTCATGATAAAAATTTTTAAATCCAATAATCTATATTAAACTGAAATAAACTATTTAAAAATATATAGGATGAGTCAAAAAATGCGTAATTTATCATTAAAATTAGTTTTTACTTATGACCCTGTATTTTTGATTTGCCAGAAAATTTTACTCATGGTAAAAATTTTTAAATCCAATAATCTATATTAAACTGAAATAAAATATTTAAAAATATATAGGGTGACTCAAAAAATGCGTAATTTATCATTAAAATTAGTTTTTATTTATGACCCTGAATTTTTGATTTGTCAGAAAATTTTACTCATGATAAAAATTTTTAAATCCAATAATCTGTATTAAACTGAAATAAAATATTTAAAACTATATAGGGTGACTCAAAAAATGCGTAATTTATCATTAAAATTAGTTTTTACTAATGACCCTGTATTTTTGATTTGTCAGAAAATTTTACTCATGATAAAAATTTTTAAATCCAATAATCTATATTAAACTGAAATAAAATATTTAAAAATATATAGGGTGACTCAAAAAATGCGTAATTTATCATTAAAATTAGTTTTTATTTATGACCCTGAATTTTTGATTTGTCAGAAAATTTTACTCATGATAAAAATTTTTAAATACAATAATCTATATTAAACTGAAATAAAATATTTAAAAATATATAGGGTGACTCAAAAAATGCTTAATTTATCATTAAAATTAGTTTTTATTTATGACCCTGTATTTTTGATTTGTCAGAAAATTTTACTCATGATAAAAATTTTTAAATCCAATATTCTATATTAAACTGAAATAAAATATTTAAAAATATATAGGGTGACTCAAAAAATGCTTAATTTATCATTAAAATTAGTTTTTACTAATGACTCTGTATTTTTGATTTGTCAGAAAATTTTACTCATGATAAAAATTTATAAATCCAATATTCTATATTAAACTGAAATAAAATATTTAAAAATATATATAATGACTCAAAAAATGCGTAAATTATCATTAAAATTAGTTTTTACTTATGACCCTGTATATTTGATTTGTCAGAAAATTTTACTCATGATAAAAATTTTTAAATCCAATAATCTATATTAAACTGAAATAAAATATTTAAAAATATATAGGGTGACTCAAAAAATGCTTAATTTATCATTAAAATTAGTTTTTATTTATGACCCTGTATTTTTGATTTGTCAGAAAATTTTACTCATGATAAAAATTTTTAAATCCAATAATCTATATTAAACTGAAATAAAATATTTAAAAATATATAGAATGACTCAAAAAATGCGTAAATTATCATTAAAATTAGTTTTTACTTATGACCCTGTATTTTTGATTTGTCAGAAAATTTTACTCATGATAAAAATTTTTAAATCCAATAATCTATATTAAACTGAAATAAAATATTTAAAAATGTATAGGGTGACTCAAAAAATGCTTAATTTATCATTAAAATTAGTTTTTACTTATGACCCTGTATTTTTGATTTGTCAGAAAATTTTACTCATGATAAAAATTTTTAAATCCAATAATTTGTATGAAACTGAAATAAAATATTTAAAAATATATAGGGTGACTCAAAAAATGCTTAATTTATCATTAAAATTAGTTTTTACTTATGACCCTGTATTTTTGATTTGTCAGAAAATTTTACTCATGATAAAAAATTTTAAATCCAATAATTTGTATGAAACTGAAATAAAATATTTAAAAATATATAGGGTGACTCAAAAAATGCTTAATTTATCATTAAAATTAGTTTTTACTTATGACCCTGTATTTTTGATTTGTCAGAAAATTTTACTCATGATAAAAATTTTTAAATCCAATAATCTATATTAAACTGAAATAAAATATTTAAAAATATATAGGGTGACTCAAAAAATGCTGAATTTATCATTAAAATTAGTTTTTATTTATGACCCTGTATTTTTGATTTGTCAGAAAATTTTACTCATGATAAAAATTTTTAAATCCAATAATCTATATTAAACTGAAATAAAATATTTAAAAACATATAGAATGACTCAAAAAATGCGTAAATTATCATTAAAATTAGTTTTTACTTATGACCCTGTATTTTTAATTTGTCAGAAAATTTTACTCATGATAAAAATTTTTAAATCCAATAATCTATATTAAACTGAAATAAAATATTTAAAAATGTATAGGGTGACTCAAAAAATGCTTAATTTATCATTAAAATTAGTTTTTACTTATGACCCTGTATTTTTGATTTGTCAGAAAATTTTACTCATGATAAAAATTTTTAAATCCAATAATTTGTATGAAACTGAAATAAAATATTTAAAACTATATAGGGCGACTCAAAAAATGCGTAATTTATCATTAAAATTAGTTTTTACTAATGACCCTGTATTTTTGATTTGTCAGAAAATTTTACTCATGATAAAAATTTTTAAATCCAATAATCTATATTAAACTGAAATAAAATATTTAAAAATATATAGAATGACTCAAAAAATGCGTAAATTATCATTAAAATTAGTTTTTACTTATGACTCTGGATTTTTGATTTGTCGGAAAATTTTGTTTTTACTAAAAGTTTCTGAATTTTATAAAAATGAAACAGAATATTAAAAAACATGGGGTGATTTGAAAAATGTGTAAATTATCATTAAAAATATTTTTCACCCAGTATATTTTTAATTTGTCAGAAAATTTTATTTTTGATAAAAATTTCTAAATTTCATAAAATATTTTAAATTTAAATCAGAATATTAAAAAACATATAGGGTGATTTGAAAAATGTGTAAATTATCATTAAAAATATTTTTTGATTGGTACATCCTGTATATTTTTAATTTGTCAGAAAATTTTCTTTTTGCAAAAAAATTTCTAAATTTTATGAAATATTTTAAATTTGAATCAGAATATTAAAAAACATAAAGGGTGATTTGAAAAATGTGTAAGTTATCATTAAAAATATTTTTTGTTTAGTACTGTATATTTTAAAAAATGTGTAAATTAGGATTAAAAATATTTGTTGTTTAGTATACCCTGTAAATTTTTGATTTGTCAGAAAATTTTATTTTTGCTGAAAGTTTCTGAATTTTATAAAATATTTTTTTGAATCAGAATTTTAAAAATCATATAGGGTGATTTGAAATATGTGTAAATTATCATTAAAAATAATTTCTGTTAATTACACCCTGTATATTTTTGATTTGTCAGAAAATTTTATTTTCGCCAAAAGTTTTTGAATTTTATGAAAAATTTTAAATTTAAATCAGAATATTAAAAAACCTATAGGGTGATTTGAAAAATGTGTAAATTATCATTAAAAATATTTTTTGTTTAGTACACCCTGTATATTTTTGATTTGTCAGAAAATTTTATTTTTCCTAAAAGTTTCTAAATTTAATTAAATGTATTAAATGAGAATCGAAATATTAAAAAATATATAGGGTGATTCGATAAATACGTAAATTATTAGAAATATTTTTTGGTTAGTTCATCCTGTATTTTTGATGTCTCAAGAAAATGTATTCTTGATAAAAGTTTCTAAATCTAATAATACAGGGTAATTAAAAAAATATTTAAATTCTCTTCAAAAAAGTCAATAAAGGAAATTTTTGTTTAGGTCATCCTGTATTTTTGATTTGCCAGAAAATTTTAATGGTGCTAAAAATTTCTAAATTTTATAAAATGTATTATATTGGAATCAAAATATAAAAAAATATAAAGGGTGATTCGAAAAATACGTAAATTATTATAAATATTTTTTTGTTTAGTTCACACTATATTTTTGATTTCTCAAAAAAATTTATTCTTGATAAAAGCTTCTAAATCTAATAAGCTATAGTAAATTGAAAAAAAAACAAAAATATACAGGATAATTCAAAAAATATTTAAATCCTGTATTTTTGATTTATCAAACAAACGTATTTTTGCTAAAAGTTTCTAAACTTAATAAAATATATTAAATTGGAATCAAAATATTAAAATATATATAGGGTGATTAGGTAAATTATTACAAATATTTTATGTTTTATTTACCTGAGATACGTTCTTTTGTTTTTACACCACGCTTTTCCTCTAGGCGGTGTAAATTGTTTCAGAAGCGAAAATTCGGAATTATCATCAATATCTTCATCATTTGGAATAGAAAAATACGAAGGATTATCTAAAATAAAAAAAAAGATTTAATAATAATGGAAATTTATCAACTTCCAATTATACTATATTTGTGTACGTGCAATTTAATTCTTTTAATTCAATTGTTATTGTTTACTTAACCGTTGTACGTAATATAAAAGTGAATCATAATTACGATTAATTAAAAGAAATAAATAAATTTGTAATTGTAACTAAGGCTAAAACTATGATCAGTCCAGGTTTCAGTATTTTTTAACCTAATTTGAACATTATCTAAATATATTGAAACACCCTGTATATATAAAGAAATTGATACTCTACTGGCATACATAAACTGTTAATGGAAATTATATTATTAAATCAGCTGTACTTCCTTTATGTTCAAAGGTCTGTAGAGATCATAAGAGATTTAAGGAAATACCGCAAGTTTAATATGAACTTTCCTAGATTGAGGATTTTTACAAAAAAACTAATTTAAATAAAAATAATAATTTAGCTCTAACCCGAGACCGGATAAATATCCAAGTAGTACCGCTTCTTATATCTATGCTACATTTCCCTTCGTTATCGAAAAAAATTCATATGAAACACTATATTTTTTTTAAATTACAGGGTGATTCTTTCTAACAACCCTGTATATACCGAAAATTACCAAGTCAATGACAACGGCGACAATTTTATTACAAAAAAATATATGAATAATAAATATATAGTTAACGCACCAAAGTCCATTGTTGTCCTCTGTTTTTATTCGGTTCCACTAACGTAAACGTGACTAGAAAAAGTCATTGGAGCTTCCTCTTCTTCTCCTCGACGGATTGACGGATACTGGATGATAGGAAATCGTAGTCAGGCCTGAAACAACACCGGAATTTTTTATTTGAACACGAGAGGTAGTTAAAATTAACGTTTAACTTCCCGCGCGAGTCTTAGATATTAATATCATTATTTATGTTAAAGTATCTTCACCTTATAATCAATCAATATTGGTTAATCTACGTGATGTAGGATTTTAATCAATTTAAAGGTGAAAAATTGTAATATGACTTATTCCATATCGTTTGTTTATAAATTGATTCCTTAAATTAAGTAGTGAATCATTCGGTGTACAATAGGCTAATTGTGTGTACGTTACACATGATTGTCAATTAAAGAAGCATTGTAGTACGAGCAGCGACATTTCCGGAATATTTTATTTACAAATTGTGGCTTGTATTTTTTGTGGTTACACTAACCAAATTAAAAATCTCTGACCCGCATCATTTATAAAATTCAATTAAGTACAGTATGTACCTAAAAAACCAAAAATTTCCTTATTAGTATTATTACATAATATCCTTGTCTTATTAGTAAGTTCGCTATAAGAGTTCCTTCTCTTTTTCCTTGTAAAATCACCTAAAGGAAACGCAAAGGTCCGTTCTGATCAATTTTACTTCATTCAAGTTCTCTTGTGATGTCCTAGATATGATTTGGCAACACTGCATAAGGACCCTCGCACATTTTAAGTGCAAATCCGGTCCCGGTCAAAAGAATGAAATCTTTTAAGAGGTCAAAATTGACCTTATTTAGGGTTTGTGGTAGCTCCGCCCATGAAGATGTTTGTTCACCATCTCACAAGGTACCAAAATTTCTTTTTTTTTTATCGGGACCTTTCATAATACTCATCTATAAAAAAACATCATTATTTACTTAACCCATACCTAATCTCCTGTTTTGTTCCTAACTTCCCCATTTTCTATATTTTTCTTTATTTTTTGTTTTTTAAATACTTTCCCCTATTTTTAATTAATTTTCCCTGTTTTCTCTAGTTTCCTTTATGTTCTCCCATATTTTTCTGTTTTTTTCCTAACTTCTCCTATTTTTTTGTTTTCCTATTTTTTCTATTTTGCCATATTTTTCCCATTGCCTATTTTTTCTGCTTTTTTTTCCATTTTTCATGTTATTTTTTTTCTAGTTTTCTCTATTTTTCTATATTTTTTTCTTATTTTTTTATTCTTTCCTTTTTTTTTATTTTCTCCTGGTTTTTAGCAACATCCCAATTTTCTATATTTTTCTTTATTTTCAATATTTTTCTTTATTTCTTGTTTTTCCCTACTTTCCCCTATTTTTTCTCATTTTCTCTAGTTTACTTTATGTTTATGTCCCATTTTCTCTATTATCTTTATTTTCTCCTATTTTTTGTTTTCCTATTTTTTCTATTATGCCATATTTTTCCTATTGCCCATTTTTTCTATTTTTTTTCCCATTTTTCATGTTATTTTTTTCTAGTTTTCTCTATTTTTCTGTATTTTTTTCTTATTTCTTTTATTCTTTCCTATTTCTTTAATTTCTCCTGTTTTTTCCCAACATCCCCATTTTATATATTTTTCTTTATTTTTACTATTTTTCTTTATTTCTTGTTTTTTCCCTACTTTCCCCATTTTCTCTAATTTCCTTTATGTTCTCCCATTTTTCTGTTTTTTCCTAACTTCTCCCATTTTGTCTATTATCTTTTTTGTCTCCTATTTTTTTGTTTTCTTATTTTTTCTATTATGCCATATTTTTCCCATTGCCCATTTTTTCTGTTTTTTTCCCATTTTTCATGTCATTTTTTTTCTATTTTTACTTATTTTTCTGTATTTTTTCTTATTTCTTTTATTCTTTCCTATTTTTTTATTTTCTCCTGTTTTTTTCCCAACATCCCCATTTTCTATATTTTTCTTTATTTTCACTATTTTTCTTTATTTCTTATTTTTTCCCTACTTTCCCCTATTTTTCCCCATTTTCTCTAGTTTCCTTTATGTTATCCCATTTTTTTGTTTGTTCCTAACTTCTCCCATTTTCTCTATTATCTTTATTTTCTCCTATTTTTTGTTTTTATATTTTTTCTATTATGACATATTTTTCCCATTGCCTAATTTTTCTGTTTTTTTTTTCCTCATTTTTCGTGTTATTTTTTTCTAGCTTTCCCTATTTTTCTGTAATTTTTTCTTATTTCTTTTCTATTTCTTTAATTTCTCCTGTTTTTTCCTAACATCCCCATTTTATATATTTTTCTTTATTTTCACTATTTTTCTTTATTTCTTGTTTTTTCCCTAGTTTGCCCTATTTTTCCCCATTTTCTCTAGTTTCCTTTATGTTCTCCCATTTTCTGTTTTTCCTAACTTCTCCCATTTTCTCTATTATCTTTATTTTCTCCTATTTTTTTGTTTTCCTATTTTTTCTATTATGCCATATTTTTCCCATTGCCCATTTTTTCTGCTTTTTTTCCCATTTTTCATGTTATTTTTATCTAGTTTTCCCTATTTTTCTGTATTTTTTTCTTATTTCTTTTATTTTTTCTATTTTTTTATTTTCTCTTCTTTTCCCCAACATCCCTATTTTCTATATTTTTCTTTATTTTCACTATTTTTCTTTATTTCTTGTTTTTTCCCTACTTTCCCCTATTTTTCCCCATTTTTTCTAGTTTCCTTTATATTCTCCACATTTTTCTGTTTTTCTCCCATTTCCTCTATTTATCTTTATTTTCTCCAATTTTTTTCCATTATATCATATTTTTCCCATTGCCTATTTTTTCTGTTTTTTTCCTATTTTTGTTATTTTTTTCTTCGATGTTTCTCTATCTTTCTGTATTTTTTTCCTATTTTTTCTTATTTCTTTTTTATTCTTTCCTATTTTTTTATTTTCTCCTGTTTTTTCCCAACATCCCTATTTTCTATATTTTTCTTTAATTTCACTGTTTTTCTTTATTTTTATGTTTTCCCTATTTTTACCCAATTTTCCCCATTTTCACTAGTTTCCTTTATTTTCTCCCATTTTTTCTGTTTTTTCCAAACTTCTCCCATGTTCTCTATTTATCTTTATTTTCTAATATTTTTCTTGTTTTCCTATTATATCCGATTTTATCTTATTGCCTATTTTTTCTTTTTTTTTTTAATTTTTCCTCATTTTCTATCCTATTTTTTCTGCTGTTTTTCTCTATTTTTCTGTTTTTTTTTCTTAAACCTTTTTTATTCTTTCCTATTTTCCCCTGGTTTTTACTGTTGCGCCACTGTTAATTTCCACACAAATATCTGTCAATCACTTTTTATTTTTATAGCCCCATGTTGGGCGCCATTTGAAATATTATTATAAGGGTAGTAATTTTATATTTAAATTATTATTTTATTTGATTTTTCCACTAATATTTTACAATCTACGCCACTGTTTAATATTTTATATTAATTCTCAATCTCGCTCCACTTTGTTGGAAATCTTTGAATTATTAACACTACGCCAATGTTTATTCTAATAATAATTATCTGTCAATCGCTTTTTACTTTTTATAGCCCTACGTTGGGCGCCACTTGAAATGTTATTATACATGTAATAATTGAAATATTAACAGTAGGTCACTGTTAATTCCCACTTTTGATAGCCCCACGTTGACAACGCTATTTTTTACCCCAAAATTACGTAAAAATCTTCACACTACGCCACTGTCAATTTCTACTTTTGATAGCTCCACGTTGAGCGCCATGTTTTACTACAAAAATAACTTAAAAATCTTCAAAATTTTGGATTTTTTTCCTCTATCTGTCAAACCATAATAAACTTTCTTTATCTAATTTTTCTCATATAATTTTTTATATTTTTTTATTTATTCTTTATAATATTAATAAACACTTTGAAATAAATTTTGATTTTCTGACAGTATCCACCCATCTAATTTCATATAAAAACTATTTTAATTAATTATATAAATTTCACCACGGCCCTCGCACTATTTCACTCATTTACAAAATTATCTCAAACACGCGCATTATGCCGCGTTGCCGACGCTTACACGACAACAGTAAATTTTTGTTTTATTCATTTTTAATATTTTTTACAAATTGATTTTTAACAATACATAAATTTTTAGTCATACAGGGTGGCGTAAATTTAATTGAATGAACACTATGGGATTTCGTAAATCGTTATAGATACAAAGTTTTCTAAATGAGAAAAAAGATGCGTATTTTCAAGATGAATTTAATGATTTTTTCAAAATTAAAATATCAGGCCCGGGTTCCTAGATATTTGGGGAAAACCGAAATTGACGATTTTCGTTTTATTTAATTAACTATCTTAATTTTTAAAGAAAGAAAAAATTTCAACATTTCGTATACTATTTTTTAAAATAACGTTTCATCTTTGAAGGCCCACCTTCAATTTTTTTTTCAATTAAATTTGCACCACCCTATAGAATAAATATTCCTGTATAGAATGAAATTTGCATTCAACTATTTCTAGTGTTGGCTTCTAGTATTGATTTTCAAGTTATGCTTCTCAGAAAAGCTATATTATATTTTTAACGTCCCATTGCATAGGGTTCCCCTGCCTATATTATACTTCATCTCTGTTTTACGACATAATTTCTATTTTCATGTTTCCTGTTTATGTTTATGTCGAAAACAAATACCCGTTGATTCAGAAAAACTACGTTTAGATTAGTCGAATGAATCAAATTAATAGAATTTTATTTATTTTATTTTTAGGATTAAATGTTATATTATCTGCGGTAGGTAGATACTAAAAATAATAATTATTAGAAAAATGTTTTGTATACATTTCAACACGGTCCTAGTACTATTTTAAATCACCGCTTTAATACAATAAATATAGCAGAAAACTAGTTTTTGTTATTGTACGCCACTGACGTATAAATATTGCCCAGGAAACAATGATCTTTATAGGAAACGTAATTGGTAAATTAGTTGGATGAATAAAGGTCTCGCTAAGTTTATCTGTCACAGTTGAAGCAATAAATCTCATTGTCGGCATTATATAAGAATATTAGAAAACTGAGCTTATATTTGTTAGATTGATAACGGTAAATTGAGCTATTAATTATTTGAATTATGAAATTAGGAATAAATAAAATTTAATTGGGGTCAAAAAAAACATTCTCGAATTAATATTTTTCCATATAATTAAAATGCCCCACGTTGGGCGTCAAAAGGTGTAATAAGTTTTTCTATTTCACGTTTATTATTGTTTAAAACAAAATCAGTCTTTTCCATACAATCAAAATTTGTGCCCCAAGTTGGGCGCCAAAAAGTGTAATATTTTTTTTAATGATAGTCCTAGATCCGTCCTCGAAGGACCTTATAAATACGTTATTTTATCTACAATCGTAATCTAGAATATGTTGTTAACTTCGCAACTCTCAAAAATACAAAAAAATACGAAAAAAAACTACTTTTTATATAAACCCAGGACAAGCCTGAGTTTCGAAAAAATATTTTTCCATATAATTAAAATTTTTGACCTACGTTGGGCGCCAAAATGTGTTCCAAGTTTTTCTATTTCACTTTTTTTTATTATTTAAAACAAAATCAATCTTTTCTCCATACAATAAAAATTTGTGCCTCACGTTGGGCGCCAAAATGTGTAATATTATTTTTTTAATGATAGACCTAGATCCGTCCTCGAAGGACCTAATAAATAAATACGTTATTTTATCTATAATTAAAATTTAGAATCTGTTGTTAACTTGGCAACCTCACAAAAATACGAAAAAAAACTACTTTTTATTTAAACCCAGGATAAGTCCGGCTCTCGAATTAATATTTTGCCATATAAATAAATTATGTGCTCCATGTTGGGCGCCACAATGTGTAACAAGTTTTTCTATTTAACGTTTTTTTATTATTTAAAACAAAATCAATCTTTTTTAATACAATCAAAATTTGTGCCCCAGTTAGGCGCCAAAATGTGCAATATTATTTTTTTAATGATAGACCTATAGATCCGTCCTCGAATGACCTTATAAATACGTTATTTTATCTATAATCAAAATTTAGAATCTGTTGTTAACTTGGCAACCTCTCAAAAATACGAAAAAAACTACTTTTTATATAAACCCAGGACAAGCCTGAGTTTCAAAAAAATATTTTTCCATATAATTAAAATTTTTGCCCTACGTTGGGCGCCAAAATGTGTTACAAGTTTTTCTATTTCACGTTTTTGTATTGTTTAAAACAAAATCAATCTTTTCTCCATACAATCTAAATTTTGTGCCCCACGTTGGGCGCCAAAATGTGTAATATTATTTTTTTAATGGTAGCCCCAGATCCGTCCTCGAAGGACCTAATAAATAAATACGTTATTGTATCCATAATTAAAATCTAGAATGTGTTGTTAACTTGGCAACCTCTCAAAAATACGAAAAAAAAACTAATTTTTATTTAAACGCAAGACAAGCCTCTGGCTCTCGATTATATATTTTACCATATAAATAAAATTTTGCCCCACGTTGAGCGCCAACATGTGTAACAAATTTTTCCATTTCACGTTTTTACTGTTTAAAACAAAATCAATCTTTTCTCCATACAATCAAAATTTGTGCCCCACGTTGTTCGCCAAAATATGTAATATTATTTTTTTAATAAAGGCCCTAAATCCGTCCTTGAAGGACCTAATAAATAAATACCTTATTTTATCCATAATTAAAATCTAGAATGTGTTGTTAACTTGGCAACCTCTCAAAAATACGAAAAAAAACTATTTTTTGTTTAAACACAGGACAAGCCTGAATGTCGAAAAAATATTTTTCCATATAATTAAAATTTTTGCCCTACGTTGGGCGCCAAAATGTGTTACAAGTTTTTCCATTTCATGTTTTTTTATTATTAAAAACATCTTTTCTCCATACAGTAAAAATTTGTGTCACACGTTGGGCGCCAAAATGTGTAATATAATTTTTTTAATGATAGACCTAGATCCGTCCTCGAAGGACCAAATAAAGAAATACGTTATTTTATCCATAATTAAAATCTAGAATCTGTTGTTAACTTGGCAACCTCTCACAAATACGAAAAAAAACTATTTTTTATTTAAACACAGGACAAGTTTCGAAAAAATATTTTTCCATATAATTAAAATTTTTGCCCTACGTAGGGCGCCAAAATGTGTAACAAGTTTTTCTATTTCACGTTTTTTTATTATTTAAAACAAAATCAATCTTTTTCCATACAATGAAAATTTGTGAACCACGATGGGCGCCAAAAGGTGTAATATTATTTTTTAATGGTAGCCCCAGATCCGTCCTCGAAGGACCTAATAAATAAATACGTTATTGTAACTAGCGTCTAGATCCCAATTGCAACTCGAGTGCCCACCGCTGTTGCCAGGTTTAAGTGTTTCATTGACGAAAAGAAAAATATTTATTTTATTAAAAGAAGTCTTGACTATCTAAATCTACTTGTGTATTAAAAAAAAATAAATAAATAAAAAAATTCCTCGGGATTCGAACCAGGAAGTTTTATGTGTAAAGCATTCACTCTAGCACTGGACCACTTCGTATCACAATAATATATAATCAAATTTTCAAGTTAACATACAAAACAATGGGAACAGCGGTTGGCACTCGAGTTGAAATTGGGATCTAGACGCTTCTGTTATTGTATCCATAATTAAAATCTAGAATATGTTGTTAACTTGGCAACCTCTCGAAAATACGGAAAAAAACTATTTTTTGTTTAAACACAGGATAAGCCTGAATGTCGGAAAAATATTTTTCCATATAATTAAAATTTTTGCCCTGCGTTAGGCGCCACAAAATCAATCTTTCCATACAATCATAATTTTCTGTTCCACGTCGGGCGCCAAAATGTATAATATTTTTTTAATAACAAACCTAATAAATAAATACGTTATTTTATCTATAATTAAAATCTATAATTTGTTGTTAACTTGGCAACATCTCAAAAATACGAAAAAAAACGACAAGTCTGATTGTCGAAAAAATATTTTTCCATATTATTACAATTTTTGCCCCACGTTGGGCGCCAAAATGTATAACACGTTTTTCTATTTCACTTTTTTTTTGTTTAAAACAAAATCAATCTTTTCTCCATACAATCAAAATTTGTGCCTCACGTTGGGCGCCAAAATGTGTAACAAGTTTTTCCATTTCACGTTTTTTACTGTTTAAAACAAAATCAATCTTTTCTCTATACAATCAAAATTTGTGCCCCACTTTGGGCGCCAAAATGTGTAATATTATTTTTTTAATAATAGCCCTAAATCCGTCCTTGAATGACCTAATAAATAAATACGTTATTTTATCCATAATTAAAATCTAGAATCTGTTGTTAACTTGGCAACCTCTCAAAAATACGAAAAAAAACTAATTTTTATTTAAACGCAAGACAAGCCTCTGGCTCTCGATTATATATTTTTCCATATAAATAAAATTTTACTCCACGTTGAGCGCCAACATGTTTAACAAATTTTTCCATTTCACGTTTTTTACTGTTTAAAACAAAATCAATCTTTTCTCAATACAATCAAAATTTGTGCCCCACGTTGGGCGCCAAAATGTAATATTATTTTTTTAATAATAGCCCTAAATCCGTCCTTGAAGGACCTAATAAATAAATACTTTATTTTATCCATAATTAAAATCTAGAATCTATTGTTAACTTGGCAACCTCTCAAAAAATATAAAAAAAAACTACTTTTTATTCAGGTCAACCAAAAAATAGATTTTCACTTTGATGCGATTCTACAGGAACTTTAAATTTACCCGTTACTTTTGTCCGTTTATTTGTTTGAAAAAAGAAAGGAAATGAAAATATGGATGGTCGAAATTTGCTTATAATGAAATTCGTTAAAAGGGAAATATCGTGAAAATTTCAAACATCTGCATACCTTGTCTAGCGGATGTGGAAAAGAAAATAAACATTATTCTGTTATTAGAACTGTTTCTGGCCTCGCGGAACTAAAACTATTTAAAAGTGTTAATTGGAATTTTCTTTAACGAGATTATTACTAAATTTTACTATACTGCATGTACCAATCAATATATTATTACAATACAACTACATTTTGGAAGTGAAAATACGTTTAACTTGGATATTAATAAATTTTTCGAGTGGAAGAAGAATAATGAGAAGAAATAGAAGAAAAATAAGAAGAAAGAAGAAGGAGGCGTATAAAAAGAACAAAAAGAAGAAAAAGTAAGACAAGGCGATATCATAGAACTACAAGAGCAGAATATAAATGAAACAATTTTAGGAAAAAGTGATGGAAAAATACACAATAAGAAAACAAGGATAAATGAAAACAATCCTATATTAATAATGGTACAAGTCCAGTATTAATAATGGCAGTATTAATTAAGAAGAAGTCCAGTATTAAATTATATCTGATAAAACTTACATAAGTCCATTATTAATAATGGCACTATTAATAATAGTACATGTCCAGTATTAATAATGGCAGTATTAAAAATGGTATAAATCCAGTATTAATAATGGTATTATTAAGAATGCTGTAACTCCAGTATTAAATTATCGATGATAAAACTTATGTTTCCTCTGTATCTTCAATTTTTAATAAAATTTTTGAAAAAAATCACATTTTTAGAACTTTTATTGTTCTTTCTAATTACATAAGTTCAGTATTAATAATGGTATAAGTCAAGTATTAAATTAAAGTTGACGAAACTTATTTTTCCTCTCGTATCTACAATTTCCAATAAAAACATTTGAAGAAATTTACATTTTTAAAACTTTTAATGTGCTTTCTAATAACATAAGTCCAGTATTAATATTGGCAGAATAATAAATGGTATTATAAGTCCAGTATTAAATTATAGTTGATAAAACTTATTATTCCTCTCGTATCTACAATTTCCAATAAAAATTTTTGAAAAAATTCAAATTTTGGGAACTTTTTAGGTTATTTCTAATTACATAAATCCAGTATTAATAATGGCAGTATTAATAATCGTATAAGTTAATTATTAAATTATAGACGGCAAAACTTATTTTTTCTCTCTGATCTACAATTTCCAATAAAAAATTTTGAAAATATCAAATTTTTAGAACTTTTTATGGTATTTATAATTACATAAATCCAGTTGTAATAATGACAGTATTAATAATGGTAAAAGTCCAGTATTAAATTATAGATGGCAAAACTTGTTTTTCCTCTCGTATCTACAATTTCCAATAAAAAAATTTGAAAAATTCACATTTTTAGAGGTTTTTATGGTATTTCTAATTACATAAATCCAGTATTAATAATGGCAGTATTAATAATGGTAAATGTCCTGTATTAAATTATAGTTGACAAAACTTATTTTTCCTCTCGTATCTACAATTTCCCATAAAAGAATTTGAAAAAATTTACATTTTTAGAACTTTTATTGTGCTTTATAATAACATAAGTCCACTAATAATAATGGCAGTATTAAAAATGGTATTATAAGTCAAGTATTAAATTATAGTTGACGAAACTTATTTTTCCTCTCATATCTACAATTTCCAATAAGAAAATTTGAAAAAATTTACATTTTTAGAACTTTTAATGAGTTTTCTAATAACATAAGTCCAGTAATAATAATGGCAGTATTAAAAGTGATATTATAAGTCAAGTATTAAATTATAGTTGACGAAACTTATTTTCCTTCCATATCTACAATTTCCAATAAAAAAATTTGAAAAAATTTACATTTCTAGAACTGTTAATGAGCTTTCTAATAACATAAGTCCAGTAGTAATAATGGCAGTATTAAAAATGGTATTATAAGTCCGGTATTAAATTATAGTTGACAAAACTTATTTTTCCTCTCGTACCTACAATTTCCAATAAAAAATTTTGAAAAAATTCACATTTTTAGAACTTTTAGATTCTTTCTCATTACATAAGTCCAGTATTAATAATGGTAATAGTCCAGTATTAAGTTATAGATGTCAAAACTTGTTTTTCCTCTCGTATCTACAATTTCCAATTAAAATTTTTGGAAAAATTCATATTTTTAGAACTTTTAATGTGCTTTCTAATAACATAAATTCAGTATTAATGATGGCAGTATTAATAATGGTAAAACTCCAGTATTCAATTATAATAGTTGATAAAACTTATTTTTCCTCTCGTATCTACAATTTCCAATAAACAATTTGAAAAAATTCAAATTTTTAAAACTTTTTATGGTATTTCTAATTACATAAGTCCAGTATTAATAATGGCAGTATTAAAAATGATATTGTTGACAAAACTTATTTTTTATCCCGCATTATTAATTTTCAACCAAAAATTTTGAAAGAATTCACATTTTTAGAAATTTTTATGTTCTCTTTAATTAAATAAGAACAGTATTAATAATGGCAAAAGTCCAGTATTAAATTATAGATAGCAAAACTTATTTTTCCTCTCGTATCTACAATTTCCAATGAACATTTTTGAAAAAATTCACATTTTTAGAACTTTTTAGGTTCTTTCTAATTACATAAATCCATTATTAATAATGGCAGTATTAATAATGGTAGAAGTCAAGTTTTAAATTATAGACGGCAAAACTTATTTTTCCTCTCGTATCTATAATTTCCAATAAAAAATTTGAAAAAATTCAAATTTTTAGAAATTTTTATGGTATTTCTAATTACATAAGTCTAATATTAATAATGGCAGTATTAAAAATGGTATTGTTAACAAAACTTATTTCTTCTCCCGCATTATTAATTTTCAACCAAAAATTTTGAAAAAATTGACATTTTTAGAAATTTTTATGTTCTCTTTAATTAAATAAGACCAGTATTAATAATGGTAAAAGTCCAGTATTAAATTATAGATAGCAAAACTTATTTTTCCTCTCGTATCTACAATTTCCAAAAAACAATTAAAAAAAAATTCACCTTTTTAGAACTTTTTAGGTTCTTTCTAATTACATAAGTCCAGTATTCATAATGGTATAAGTCAAGTATTAAATTATAGTTGACGAAACTTATTTTTCCTCTCGTATCTACAATTTCACATAAAACAATTTGAAAAAATTTACATTTTTAGAACTTTTATTGTACTTTCTAATAATATAAGGCCAGTATTAAAAATGGTATTATAGGTCCAGTATTAAATTATAATTGACAAAACTTATTTTTCCTCTCGAACACTCAACTTTCAATAAAAAAATTTGAAAAATTTCACATTTTTAGAACTTTTATTGTGTTTTCTAATAACATAAGTCCAGTATTAATAATGGGAGTATTAAAATGGTATTATATGTCCAGTATTAAGTTATACTTGACAAAACTTATTTTTCCTCTCGAATCCTCAACTTTCAATAAAAAAATTTGAAAAAATTCAAATTTTTAGAACTTTTTAGGTTATTTCTAATTACATAAGCCCAGTATTAATAATTACCAGTATTAAATTATAGTTGACAAAACTTATTTTCCAATTAATTACATGAGTCCAGTATTAGTATCTGCCGTATTTTAAAATATAGATGCCAAAATTTATTTTTCCTCTTGCAAATACAATGTAACAGAAATGACCGACTTTAAATAAATACTGGGAGTAATCAGGATGTTTTTTATTTTGAATTTTCAATTAACTTTAAGAAATTATTTGGACTAGTTATTAAATTATAACAATTATTATTTATAATATCAATAAATAATGGTGGCGTCGAAAACCCACATTTTTATTTTTAAAACTGCTTGCATAAAATTTATTCGTAGAAACGGAAATAATATATTACAGAGCGCTGAAAATTTAATTAGAATCTAAAATTTAGCTCCTGAAACAGATTCTGTGAATGTGTATCTGAGTCATGAATCTAAACAAACAGGAAGTCTTTAATATTTTATATGGGGGATTAATTTTATATAAAAATATAACTCACCTAGATTTGTTCTTTAATTAATCACTATTAAAATAAATAAAAAAATAACACGCGTTGTGATATGATTTGGGTTTATGCGCAGCACAGTTTCAGCTGTGTTACTGAAAGACCGTTCAGTGAAAAACTAATGTTATTGGATTTCTCGTACACTCTTCTGTTTAGAGGATGCCGAATGGCTGACTGGCTGAGTGCTGCTGGGCTGGTTTGTATTGTAGGAGGGGACGGCACTCGGCACTTCTGAAAAAAAATTTAAGTAGGTTCCTAATAAGATGTCTACTTAAAAATAAGGTGCATATATACGAATTGTGAAAGATGATTGATGGTTTTTTTTTTATCAACAAGAAACTAAACAAAATTTATAAAAGTTTTTTCTAGATTGTATTAAATTTTCAATTTAATTTGTATCAGATTGTACAATTTTTGAGGCCAAGCTTGTTGGTTTCAGTGCATTTCCTGGAATATAAATTTCACGACGCGTGTCTACTATTTGTTCTTTTTTATTTATTTTACAAATTTTAATTTCTATTTGGAAAAAATATCGTAATTTATATCATCAAGAATTTGAGCAAAATTTATTAAAGCTACAAAAATTTAACCGTAACAATTAAATATTTTTTCCGCTGCACACCCTGTATTTTTAGTTTTGATTCTTGATAAAAGTAGCTCAATTTAATTTTGATAAAAATGGATCAAAAATATGTTATCAATAAAAGATAACTTTTTCCTTTGCACACCCTGTATTTTTAGTTTTTCAGAAAATTTGATTCTTGGTATAAGTTTCTAAATTTAGTGCATTTTTTTAAAATTATTAAAAAATATCAAAAATGTGTAGGGTGATTCACAAAGAATATGGTAATTATCAATTAACGAGAACTTTTTCCTTTGCACACCCTGTATTTTTAGTTTTTCAGAAATGCGTATCCATGATAAAAGTTTCTACATTTAATAGATTTTATTAAAATTAATAAAAAATATCAAAAATGTATAGGGTGAATCAGAAAAAATAATAATTATCAATAAAAAGGAACTTTTTCCTTTGCACAATCTGTATTTTTGGTTTTTCAGAAAATTTTATTTTTTAATAAATTTTCTAAATTTAATAGATGTTTTTATATTAATAAAAAATATCAAAAATGTATAAGATGATTCAAAAAAATATGGTAATTATCAAAAAAAGAGAACTTTTTCCTTTCCACACTCTGTATTTTTGGTTTTTCAGAAAATTTTATTTTTGATAAAAGTTTCTAAATTTAATAAATTTTATTAACATTAATAAAAAATATTAAAAATATGTAGCGTGATTTAAAAAAATATGTTAATTATCAATAAAAGAGAACCTTTCCCTTTGCACACCCTGTATTTTCAGTTTTTCACAAAATTTGATTCTTCATAAAAGTTTTTAAATTTAACGGATTTTATTAAAGTTAATAAAAAGATTAAAAATGTATAGGGTGATTTAAAAAAATATGTTAATTATCAATAAAAGGGAACTTTTTCCTTTGCACACCCTGTATTTTTAGTTTTTTAGAAAATTTGATTCTTGATAAAAGTTTCTAAAATTAATAAATTTTATTAAAGTTAATAAAAAGATTAAAAATGTATAGGGTGATTTTAAAAAATATGTTAATTATCAATAAAAGAGAACTTTTTCGTTTGCACACTCTGTATTTTGGATTTTTCAGAAAATTTGATTTGTGATAAAATTTTCGAAATGAAATAGTTGTTATTTATATTAATAAAAAATATCAAAAATGTATAGGGTGATTCAGAAAAATATAATAATTATCAAAAAAGAAAACTTTTTCCTTTGAACACCCTGTATTTTTAGTTTTTCAGAAAATTTGATTCCTGATAAAAGTTTCTAAATTTAATACATATTATTAAAATTATTAAAAAATATCAAAAATATATAGGATGATTCAAAATAATATGTTAATTATCAATAAAAGAAAACTTTTTCCTTTGCACACCCTGTATTTTTGTTTATCAGAAAATTTGATTCTTGATAAAAGTTTCTAAATTTAATAGATTTTATTAAAATTAATAAAAAATAAGTAAAATGTATAGGGTTTTTTAATAAAATATGTTAATTATCAATAAAAGACAACATTTTCCTTTGCACACCCTGTATTTTTAGTTTTTTAAGAAAATTTTAATCTTGATAAAAGTTTCTAAATTTATTAGATTTTATTAAAATCAATAAAAAACATTAAAAATCTTTTGGCTGATTTAAAAAAATGTGTTAATTATCAATAAAAGAGATATTTTTCCTTTGCACACTCTGTAGTTTTGGTTTTTCAGAAAATTTGATTTTTGATCAAATTTTCTAAATTTAATAGTTGTTAATTATATAAATAAAAAATATCAAAAATGTATAAGAGGATTCAAAAAAATATGATAATTATCAAAAAAAAGGGAACTTTTTCCTTTTCACACTCTGTATTTTTAGTTTTTCAGAAAATTTTATTTTTGATAAAAGTTTCTAAATTTAATAGATTTTATTAAAATCAGTAAAAAATATCAAAAATGTATAGGATGATTCAAAAAAATATATTAAATTATGAATAAAAGAGAACTTTTCCCTTTGCACACCCTGTATTTGTAGTTTTTCAAAAAATTTGATTTTTGGTAAAAGTTTCTAAATTTTATAGATTTTATTAACATTAATAATAAATATTAAAAATGTATAGCGTGATTTAAAAAAATATGTTAATTATCAATAAAAGAGAACTTTTCCTTTGCACACGCTGTATTTTTGGTTTTTCAGAAAATTTGATTCTTGAGAAAAGTTTCTAAATTTAATAGATATTATTAAAATTAATAAAAATTATCAAAAATATATAGGATGATTCAAAATAATATGTTAATTATCAATAAAAGAAAACTTTTTCTTTTGCACATCCTGTATTTTGAGTTTTTCAGAAAATTTGATTCTTGTTAAAAGCTTCTAAATTTAATAGATATTATTAAAATTAATAAAGAGTATTAAAAATGTATAGGGTGATTTAAAAAAATATGTTAATTATCAATAAACTAGAACTTTTTCCTTTGCACACCCTGTATTTTTAGTTTCTCAGAAAATTTGATTCTTGTTAAAAGTTTCTAAATTTAATAGATTTTATTAAAATTATTAAAAGATATCAAAAATATATAGGATGATTCAAAAAATATGTTATTTATCAATAAACTAGAACTTTTTCCTTTGCACACCCTGTATTTTCGTTTTTCAGAAAATTTAATTATTGATAAAAGTTTCTAAATTTAATAGATGTTATTAAAATTAATAAAAAACATTAAAAATCTATAGGGTGATTAAAAAAATTATGTTAATTATCAATAAAAGAGATATTATTCCATTGCACACTCTGTAGTTTTGGTTTTTCAGAAAATTTGATTTTTGATCAAATTTTCTAAATTTAATAGTTGTTAATTGTATAAATAAAAAAATAAAAAATGTATAAGATGATTCAAAAAAATATGGTAATTATCAAAAAAAGAGAACTTTTTCCTTTCCACACTCTGTATTTTTGGTTTTTCAGAAAATTTGATTTGTAATAAAAGTTTCTAAATTTAATATATCTTCTTAAAATTAGTAAAAAATATCAAAAATGTATAGGGTGATTCAAAAAAATATATTAAATTTTGAATAAAACAGAACTTTTCCCTTTGCACATCCGGTTTTTTCCATTTTTTCACAAAATTTGATTTTTGATAAAAGTTTTTAAATTTAATAGATTTTATTAAAATTAATAAAAAGATTAAAAATGTATAGGGTGATTTAAAAAAATATGTTAATTATCAATAAAAGACAACATTTTCCTTTGCACAAGCTGTATTTTTAGTTTTTCAGAAAATTTTTATCTTGATAAAAGTTTCTAAATTTATTAGATTTTATTAAAATCAATAAAAAACATTAAAAATCTATAGGGTGATTTAAAAAAGTATGTTAATTATCAATAAAAGAGAACTTTTCCCTTTGCACACCCTGTATTTTTAATTTTTCAGAAAATTTGATTCTTGATAAAAGTTTCTAAATTTAATAGATTTAATTCAAATTAATATAAAATGTTAAAAATGTATAGGGTGATTTAAAAAAATATGTTAATTATCAATAATAGAGAACTGTATTTTTATTTTTTCAGAAAATTTGATTCCCTAAAAGTTTCTAAATTTAATAGATTTTATTAAAATTAATAAAAATAATATATAAGGTGATTCAAAAAAATATTATTTAAAAAAATTTTGTTTGTATCAGACCGTCCTTTTTTCGAGTTTAGTATTGTCCTATTTTATTTATGTTTACCATTCCAACAATTATTTAAAACAAACTCATTTGTGGTTTGCTAACGTCACAACAAACATTTATCTGGATGTTGTTGATAAAATTTAACATTGAAATTAGCATTCCATGCATTTTAAACTTAAAAATTTAAAATTCTAAACGCGTAAAGCCGTAAAATTCAACGAAATTCGATATCTACATCAAATATTTTAGTTTATTAATTTGTATTTCAGCATTGTTTTATTACAAACTAATAATTAAATTGTTGTAGAAAAAAATACGAAATTAATAAAAACTGTAAACCCTTTTTTTAATATAAAAAGATCAAGAATAAAAAAAATTATATATATAGATATAGTAATCGTGACCGGCCCTGGTTTATCCCATCGCATCGATCTGTGTATTCCTCCGGACCCGCGCAAACCGCGAAATCCGCGCACGCGCATACTTTTGATGTATTCAAAACAAAATTCTCGTTTTCTCACAACGTTGTATTGTATAATAACAAATTCATATCAACTAATTATTTCGATAAGTTAACTTTCACTTCCAACAAATACATAACAAAATTGAAAATAACCTTGTCGCCGATTTTACTAGTCTGGTAGACAATTTTTTGTTGTTGATTGTGGGATTTTTTTTTGTTTGGGCATCCCGGATTCCCGTGGGTCAGTTCATTTGGAATTTCGCAGTGTAATCCAGTAGGCTCTTAGTGTTAGGCATGACAAGTGTTGGGGAGATTTTGGATTATAAAAAAAAGAATGATGAGGATTATTACTCCATATTGGGATGTAAAGAGGATTCTACAGTAAGTGAAATTATTATTATTATTATTAATTTTTATAATATTTACGTTTTCTTGAAAGTTACTATTTTTTTATTTTTAATATAATAAAAAAAATCTTATTAATATTTTACGTATTCTTTGAAACACCCTGTATATATTTAATTGTCTCTATTAATTTTAATAAAATATATTTATATACTTTTACCAAGAATAAAATTTTCTGTAAAATTAAAAATACATAGGGAGCAAATTTACGTATTGTTTGTTTCGCCCTGTATATTATTGATATTTTTTATATATTTTTGTAAAATATATAAGATTTGGCCAATTTTATCAGGAATAAAATTTTTTGACAAAATTAAAATACAGGATGTGCAATGGAAAATGTTCTATTTTTTTAATAATTAACATATTTTTTGAATCACCCTATAACATTTTTAATATTTTTTTTTCATTTAATTACAATATATTAGATTTTGAATCTTTTATCAAGAATCGAATTTTCTGAAAAACTAAAAATACAGGATGTGCAAAGGAAAAAGTTCTCTTTTATTGATAATTAACATATTTTTCTAAATCACCCTATACATTTTTAATATTTTTTATTAATTTTAATAAAATGTATTAAATTTAGAAACTTTAATCAAGAATCCATTTTTCTGAAAAACTTAAAATACAGGGTGTGCAAAAGAGAAAGTTATCTTTTATTGATAATTAAAATATTTTTTTTAATCACCCTATACATTTGTGATATTTTTTATTAATGTTAATAAAATCTATTTAATTTAGAAACTTTAATCAAAAACCAAATTTTCTAGAAAATTAAAAATACAGTGTGTGCAAAGGAAAAAGTACTCTTTTATTCTCTTTTATTGATAATTAACATATATTTTTTAATCACCCTATACATTTTTGATATTTTTTAATAATCTTGATAAAATCTATTTAATTTGGAAACTTTAATCAAGAATCAAATTTTCTGAAAAATTAAAAATACATAAGCAAATTTACGTATTGTTTGAATCACCCTGTATATTATTGATATTTTTTATATATTTTTGTAAAATATATAAGATTTGGCCAATTTTATCAGGAATAAAATTTTTTGACAAAATTAAAATACAGGATGTGCAATGGAAAATGTTCTATTTTTTTAATAATTAACATATTTTTTGAATCACCCTATAACATTTTTAATATTTTTTTTCATTTAATTACAATATATTAGATTTTGAATCTTTTATCAAGAATCTAATTTTCTGGAAACTAAAAATACAGGATGTGCAAAGGAAAAAGTTCTCCTTTATTGATAATTAACATATTTTTCTAAATCACCCTATACATTTTTAATATTTTTTATTAATTTTAATAAAATATTTAAATTTAGAAACTTTTATCACGAATCAATTTTTCTGAAAAGCTCAAAATACAGGGTGTGCAAAGGAGAAAGTTATCTTTTATTGATAATTAACATATTTTTTTTAATCACCCTATACATTTTTGATATTTTTTATTAATTTAAATAAAACCTATTAAATTTGGAAACTTTTATCATGAATCAAATTTTCTGAAAAACTAAAGGGTGTGCAAAGGGAAAATCATATTTTTTTAAATCACCCTATACATTTTTGATTTTTGTTTATTAATTTTAATAATATCTAATTAATTTGGATGTTTTATCAAAAATCAAATTTTCTGAAAAACTAAAAATATAGGGCGTGCAAAGGAAAAAGTTATCTTTCATTGATAATTAAAATATTTTTTTTAATCACCCTATACATTTTTGATATTTTTTATTAATGTTAATAAAATCTATTTAATTTAGAAACTTTAATCAAAAACCAAATTTTCTAAAAAATTAAAAATACAGTGTGTGCAAAGTAAAAAGTTCTCTTTTATTATCTTTTATTGATAATTAACATATATTTTTTAATCACCCTATACATTTTTGATATTTTTTATTAATCTTGATAAAATATATTTAATTTGAAAACTTTAATCAAGAATCAAATTTTCTGAAAAATTAAAAATACAGGGTGTGCAAAGGAAAAAGTTCTCTTTTATTGATAATTAACATATTTTTTTAAATCACCCTATAGATTTTTGATATTTCTTAATAATATCAATAAAATCTATTAAATTTAGAAACTTTTATCAAGAATCAAATTTTATGAAAAATTAAAAATACAGGGTGTGCAAATGGAATAGTTCTCTTTTAATTGATAATAAACATATTATTTTAAATCACCCTATACATTTTTGATATTTCTTAATAATTTTAATAAAGCCTATTAAATTTAGAAACTTTTTTCATGAATCAAATTTTCTGAAAAACTAAAACTACAGGGTGTGCAAAGGGAAAAGTTCTCTTTTAATGGATAATTAACATATTTTTTTAATCACTTTATACATTCTTGATATTTTTTTTATTAATGTTAATAAAATCTATTAAATTTAGAAACTATTATCAAGAATCAAATTTTCTGAAAAACTAAAAATACAGGGTGTGCAAAGGGAAAAGTTCTCGTTTATTGATATTTAACATATTTTTTTAAATCACCCTATATATTTTTGATATTTTCATCAATCGAAATAAAATCCATTAAATTTAGAAACCTTTACCAAGAATCAAATTTTCTGAAAAATTAGAAATACAGGAAATAGTTTCCTTTTATTGATATTTAACATATTTTTTTAAATCACCCTATACATTTTTGATATATTTTATTAGTCTTAATAAAATTTATTAAATTTAGTAATTTTTATCAAGAATCAATTTTTTTGAAAAACTCAAACAACAAGGTGTGTAAAGGGAAAAGTTATTTTATTGATAATTAATTTGGAATCACCCTGTAAATTTTTGAAAATAATAACGAATTTGTATAAAGCAATAGATATAGAATCATTGTTATTAATTAAATTTCTACATCATTAATTATTTATTATAATTGTCGGGAAATACTGATTATTGGGAATTCCTTTACTGGTATGACTCATATTTATCTAATAAAATAATTTTATATGACACAAGTACTTTTCTTAATCCTTTTAATTTTTTTAATTTTTTTTTATTTTTTTTAATTTTACAATTTTTTTTTTCATTTTTTTCTAATTCTTTCTAATATTTTTTGTTTGTTTTTCCGTCTCACAGATTTATAATAAATAAGCCGCACCGAATAATCATATTATAGTAATTTAATTAGCCCCAATTTTATTCACGAAATTACTCACATTTAAAAAATATTTTTTATTTGTTTTTTTAGGTCGAACAAATAAATACTGAGTATAAAATTCGAGCTCTCCAATATCATCCGGACAAAAATGAAGGGAATCTAGAAGCTCAACAAAAATTCCAGCTTTTAAAGGTAAACTATAATTAAAATAAATTCTATCGTTTTTCCATTCCAAAATCACTTATTGATTTTATCGAATGGAAAAACTGTCATGTTTATGCAATGAGGTTCTTTTTATTCCGGTTGAATGGTTACTTTGATTTCTCATACAGACACGTGTACACTTGCACCCAGCACATATATTAGCCCTTTTTTATTCTAGCAAAGGGTAGTGATCGAACCAGTAATTAAAATAGTTAGTTGGCAACATTTTATTTCAATATTGTTAAATTTTTGAACTAAAACTTTGTTTATTTAACGATGAATTACAAATTACAAAATCCATTAAAAAAATCGAACTATAGCAAAAGTGTCGTGACGGTTGAAGCCTTACATTTTTTTCGGCTTATCTCTAAAATGCAGCGGTCGGGAGATGGCTACACTGTGAGCACTAATCCATATTAATATTTTCAGGAAGCCAAAGAAGTCCTGTGCGATCCCCAAAGAAGATCAAACTACGACAAATGGAAAAATAGCGGTATAGCCATCAGTTACAAACAATGGTTGGGCATGAAAGAACATGTTCATCAGGTAATAATAATAATAATAATAATAATTATCATATTTTTATTTCTATAATTTTAATTAATTAGTCGATGCATTGGAGCAGTCCGAAAACTAAAGATCGCATGTTGGAATCGGGAGGCAATTCGGGTCCTTCTAGTTTAGGAGCAGCCACTACGTCGCCCGCTCATAGACGCGCGTCAGAAGGTGGAGCAAATCTCCATTGGGGCGGCCGCGGCGGTACTGGATCGGCATGGGGTGCGGATCCGCCGAGCTCAGTTGTCAATAAGTTCCGTAACTATGAGATATAAGTAATCATACTTCCGCAGGAACAATATACGAATGTTTCCAATAAATGTAGGCAACCAAATGTACGTTGTTTAAGTATGTTAGATTGCCTATGGTTTAAATTTGTATGTTGTTCTTTAATGATGCAAGAATTGCCCTGACTGTATTTTAAATATTAAGTCCCCCCACATAATATATGGATTGTTCCACTAAATGTTTGTTGTGACATATCCTCGACGATGTCTTTAAAATAGTATTCGATCATCAAAATAATCTTCTACATGCTATATTATCTAAAAATGGGATCAAACTATATGATTATTTTCCAATCAGTACTTAAAACTTAAATAGGGAATAGGCATTTATTAATTCATTAAAAATTAACATAGCAATTTTGATTAGAATCGGATCATAATCGCAAAACTCGTCCGCCATCTTGAATTGATTAATTTTAATAAAAAATTCATAATCTCCGACCCTAAAAACTCCTACATACCAATTTTTAATAGAATCGGTCAATAATCATAAATATTATCCGTCATTTTGGAGTCGCCATTTTGATTTTACTAATTGTGACCACAAATTCATAATCTCCGATCCCAAAAACCCCCGCATACCAATTTTGAATGGAATCGGTTAATATTCACAAATATTGTCTGCCATCTTGTAGTCGCCATCTTGAAGTTATTAATTGTGATAAGAAATTCATAATCTCTGACAATAAAAACTCCCGCATACCAATTTTTAATAGATCATAATAATCATAAATATTATCCGCCATCTTGGAGTTTCCATCTTGAATTTATTAATTGTGACAATAAATTCATAATCTCTGACCCCAAAATCTCCCACATACCAATTTGAAATAGAAACTATCATTAATCATAAATATCGTCCGCCATCTTGGAGTCGCCATTTTGAATTTATTAATTATGATAACAAATTCATAATCTCCGACCCTAAAAATTCCTACATACCCATTTTGAATAGAATCGGTCAATAATCACAAATATTGTCTGCCATCTTGTAGTCGCCGTTGTGAGTTTATTAATTGTGACCACAAATTCATAATCTCCGAACCTAAAAACCTCCGCATAATAATTTTTAATAGAATTGGTCAATAATCATAAATCTTATCCGCCATCTTGGAGTGGCCATCTTGAATTTATCAATTGTGAAAAAAATTAATAATCTCAGATTCTAAAAACCCCCGCGTACCAATTTTTAATAGAATTGGTTAATAATCATAAATCTTATCCGCCATCTTGGAGTTGCCATCTTGAATTGATTAATTTTAATAAAAAATTCATAAGCTCCGACCCTAAAAACTCCCACATACCAATTTTAAATAGAATCGATCAATAATCATTAATATTGTCTGTCATTTTGGTGTCGCCATTTTGAATTTATTAATTGTGACAAAAAATTCATAATCACCGAACCTAAAAACCCCCGCATACCAATTTTGAATAGAATCCATCAATACCTAATCATAACTATCGTGCGCCATCTTATAGTCGCCATCTTGTATTTAAAATTCAAAATTGATTTCCTGCACATCTAGACACCATAACGAACAAACTTTTCAAATTTTTTTATCAATATAAAGGGCTATAATCGTAGCAAACAGACAAAAAAGCAAACTCAAGAAAAATATATAACAAGGATAATTGACATTTGACTATTGCAATTTGACTATTGACATTTTGACTATTGACATTTGAGTATTGACATTTGACTATTAACATTTGACATTTGACATTTGATTATTGACATTTGACTATTGAAATTTGATTATTTACATTTGACTATTGACATTTGACATTTAAAATTTTACTATTGACATTTGACACTTGATTTTATTGACGTTTTATCCATATTTTACTTATTTATGTATTAATTATATTGACTCGATTGACAGATGACATCAGTAGCGCAGTTGCCGTATTTCGAATACACATATATCACTCAAAATCAATCAATCAAAATAATAAATAAACACAGTGTATCGTACTGATTGGAGAATTATGAACCTTTTAATGACTATTGAATGAATGTGATACCAAATATGTCTTAAACTGAAATTAATTTATTTCTTTATTATATACCTTCTTATGTATACATAGCTGCTTCGTTAGTAGAAACAAAGGAATAATAATAAGCATAAACAAAAAGTAGTTGTTTATAAAATATTATCAATAAAAAAAAACTGTCGAGGGAATAAAAAAATACAAATGATACGAAGTGTGGAATTAAAAATGGTGTATTTGAACTATTAAAAATTTGACAATTGAAATTTGACAATTGAAATTTGACAATTGACATTTGACAATTGAAATTTGACAATTGAAATTTGATAATTGAAATTTGACAATTGAAATTTGATAATTGACATTTGACAATTGAAATTTGATAATTGACATTTGTCAATTCATATTTGACAATTGAAATTTAACAATTAATATTAGAGGCGCCTGCCTGCAGGTTCCCACTCCGCTGTTGCCATATCGTTCACTTGACGCTTGACAGAGTGTGTAATAATCTAACCTCATTTTTGTGTTTTATTTTTATATTTTGACGGTTTTTCTAATTTTGACTTGTTGAGATTTATTCTACAAAATTTGTGCAATGAACCCAAATTTTCTTATTCACTGTGACTACACACGTTAACCTGAGGATAATTTTAAAAATTACCCACACATGGCCTTATATTTTTTTAAACACAGGCTAGATTTAGATAGTCAAGACTTCTTTTAATAAAATAAATATTTTTTTTAAATACACAGGCTAAATTTAGATAGTCAAGACTTATTTTAATAAAATAAATATTTTTGGCAACACCTGAATTCGTCCCTGCAGACAGTGGCTTCTAATCTGGCAACAGCGGAGTGGGAACCTGCAGGCACCTCTATTTGACGATTGTCATTTGTCTGTTGACATTTGTCATTTAAATGTTGACAATTAATAAGATACAATTTGCCTTTTGAGTGGACCAAATATTCAAAAATTGATATAATTTACATTTAGCAGCTCTGTATATATTTTACTCAAATATACATGATTCAATTTATTTCTATAAATCTTATTCTAATTCTTCTATCGCTTGTGATTGATTAAGGTTATGTACATTAGTAACAATAGACGAACGAAAAAATATTAAAAGGAGAAAAAAATGAAGTTTTTGTAATTTTTATTACTGATCAAGATATCATAAAATGCAAAATCAGGTACACTAAATAAGCGTTTTTTTTCTGTAGTTACACCGTCCAGTAGATGGGCAGTAAGAACTAATATTTAAATACTTGTCAATTAATTATTTATAGGTTATTTTAAAGACATATGACATAATTGACAGGATGACTTAAGAGAAGTTAGGAATGAAATAACAATAAAAACATTCTTCTTTTTTTATTAGTATTAATGCAATAATAAAAGATTCTTCTTTAAGCAATAATTATTCTTTGTTCGATATTATTAGTTAGTTGTTTGAATAAAAACCGATTGAAATCTATTTTGTATTCTGAATAAAGCAATATTTTAACTAGATGATAATTTTGCATAAACGTTACAAATGAACATTAACCTTATATCAAAAAAAAAAAGAAGAAAAGATGGTTGTGTAATTTTTTGTTTTCGAATAATCTAGTTACACTGATTGTTTTTTTTGAATTCTTTAAGAAGCAGGGTAACCACAAACGTTTCCATATCGTTAAATCCTTTTAAATAAATGTATTTTGATAAATGTTGAATATATTATTATATCTTAGAGAAAAAAAACCTATTTATGAATGTTTAAACTAAATAAAATATTTAAACGCTTTAAATCATTCTTCTTTTCAGTAATTGTCTCTTACTTCTGTCAGATTTATCCTTCAGTATTTTTTTCCTGATACAAGAGTCTCGGAACAGGAATGATTTGGCTGACAACGTTGCAAAATGGATTTATTTGACTGACAGCTGACAAGTCTATCACATAACGGCAAGCGGGAAATTGAAAGTACACATACAAGAGTTTTTTATACTTAAATATGTTATCGCAGTGAAAGAAACTTATTTGAGAAGACGCGGACGGTAAACTAATGGCAGGGTAGAGAGAGAGAAAAAACAATTTTAAATGTATTTTTGGCAATGACAAAAAAACGATTACAAAGAAACGATTTAAGCTTCGTTCTTCTGCAAAAACTAGATAAAAAGAAACAACGAACTAATAATTAATGAAACAGAAATCAACAGATTTATCTATGAACTGAACTGATATAAAAATCTGAAAAAAATTGGCTACTATGAGTTATTATTTTTATGACAGCATAACACTGACTATTCAGAATTTATACGCGAACGAATATTTATAAATGGAAATTTGACAACCTTGTCAGCCAAGCCATTCCTCTCCCGAGACTCTTGTTCCCTGGACCTCTATTCTGTAACTCGGGAGTGCTCGTGCACGACTACTCATTGGTAGGAGTTTGGAGGGTATAGAAGGAGGCACATCTCAACGTTATAAAAAGTGGCCCGATTTTGGAAGCCAGTTGGTGGCGCTGTTGATCGACTGTTGATGACAGTTTTGACATTTCCTTTGATTTTTTTCAAATAATAATTTTAATTCATTACGTAAAATTTTAAAAGATATGTATTTTATAAAAATTGGGTGACTCATTAAATAAAAACCGTTATTTGAGACTATGGATCTAATCAATCTACAAACAGTTTTTCAACATACGATCGTCAGCGCCACGTCGGTAATTTATGTACCATTAGTTGCGTATAAAATGTTGGCCACATTTTAAACGTGTTGTCCATTAGAGATTGCCCTCCTTCTATACGCTCCATAGGTAGGAGTAATCTCTCACTTATTGTTCCATAAACATAACCACACTTTGTATCACAGAAGACAATGTGCGCAAGTCCATTCTCTCAAAATTTATCAATTCTCTTGGTTTAACCCAGGGACCCGGACCGAAATGAAATTGACGGTTCGGTTCCGGTTCTTGTCACATTTAAAAAAATCCGGTCCGGTACGGTTCCGGTTCTTAAAATTTCGGTTCGGTTCGGTCCGGTTCTACCAAATTTTTTTCGGTTCGGTTCAGTTATTTCGGTTCGATTAATTTTTTATAGTAGGTATGTACAGGGTTGTTCATTAAAATTACCCACCCCTTATTATCGTTATTGCAAGTTGAAAAAAAAGTTTCAAATAAAAGTTGTGTGGTTATAACTGTTTTTTGGTAAAATGTTATCAAATGTACAGTAGCGTGCAGATTTTCGGGGATACAAAAAAATTATATTTTTTTAAACGGAATACCCTGTATATTTTTACATTTTTATAATCTTCTCAACGAGCTCATTTCAACGATGAATCACACTTGATGTCTAATCTGGATAATTGATAAAGATCTACAGCCACCTGAAAAATCAGGTAGGCGGGCTATTGGGCGGAAAGTGCTCCACATTATGCACATGCGTTGTTAATGTTGAATTACATTTTTTTCTGATTATTTAGAATAAAAATAAATAAAAAACAAAAGTACTATCGGAATCTAACCGGGGTTAAACATTAATAAAAAATTTCATTTATTTTTGCATTTATTACTCCAAAAAAATATTTTTATGTAGCACTTTCCTCCCAATAGCTCCTCCTGAAAAATCCCTTCAAATCATCTTTTTTCAGCTGTGTGGTTTTATTATTCAGCTACTTTCAGTCATAAAAACTATGGGGTTCAGTGAGTCTTATTGGTCACGTGAATCAGCTATTCTAGCCAACAAAAAAAGCTTATAAAAAGGGGACAAGAACCGAAAAAAACCGAAAAAACCGAAAAAAATCATTTTTATTTCGGTTCGGTACGGTGCGGTTCATAATAAATATTTTTAATAAAATATCGGTTCGGTTCGGTTCCGGTCCATCTAAAACATTTCGGTTCCGGTCCGGTTTTCGGTTAATAACGGTTCGGTCCGGGTCCCTGGTTTAACCTAGTAGAATACTCTCATGCGCAGTAAAGCTAAATTGTAAGAGAGAACTCCTATACAAGTTAGTGAATAAGGGTCCTGATAGTCCTCTTCTTCTCCTTTTTCCAGGTCTGACACATATAAAATTATTCTTCTTTACTTCTTACATGTTGCGCTACAGCATGAGCAGAGTAGTCAAAAATCGAATTGGAATTTGAACAATTTTAGTTCGGCTACTATAGGTCCAGAAGAAATATTTATTTTTTACGTCGATATAGTCTAAAAAGACAGTGAATTTATATCCAAAGGAGTACATCAAAAATTTACATAAAGGGTGAGTTTTTAAAGATTTCCATCATGGGTGGTACTGGACGGGGTTGAAATTTCAAAAAAAATCATATCTTTGCTAATTTTGATAATATCGAAATAAGTCATTAGACTTTTTTATGTCTTATTGTTAATAAAATTAATTTGTCTGAAACTTTTTTTATCTGACCTATAGGGACGAAACGGGAGGGGGTTGAAATCTCAAAAAAATCATATCACCGCTATTTTTGTACATATTGAAAAAGTCATGAGACATTTTTTTTCCTAATTATTATAAAATTAATTTGTTTAGAACTTCTTTTCATTTAAGCTACGAGGGCGGAACGGGAGGGGTTGAAATCTCAAAAAATCATATCTCCGCTATTTTTGTAAATATTGAAATATGTCAACAGACTTTTTTTATACCCTATTATTATAAAATTAATTTGTTTAGAACTTTTTTTCATTTAAACTACGGGGGTGGAACGGGAGTGGGTTGAACTCTTAAAAAAATCATATCTGCTATTTTTGAAAATATTGAAATAAGTCATGATAGTTTTTTTATATCATAATTATTATAAAATTAATTTGTTTAAAAGTTTTTTTCATTTAAGCTACGTGGGCAGAACGGGAGGGGGTTGAAATCTCAAAAAAACATATCTCTGCTATTTTTATAAATATTAAAATAAGTCATTAGACTTTTTTATGTTCTAATTATTATAAAATTAATCTGTTTATATTTTTTTTTTCATTTAAGCTACGGGGGAGGAACGTGAGAGGGTTGAAATCTCAAAAAAATCATATTTTCGCTATTTTTGTAAATATTGAAATAAGTCATTGAACTTTTTTTATGTCCTAATTATTATAAAATTAATTTGTTTAAAACTTTTTTTCATTTATGCTGAGGCGGACCGGGAGGGGTTGAAATCTCAAAAAAAATCATCTATACTATTTTTGTAAATATTGAAATAAGTTATTGGACTTTTTTATGTACAAATTATTATAAAATTAATTTGTTTAAAACTTTTTTTTCATTTAAGCTACGAGGGCGGAACGGGAGGGGTTGAAATCTCAAAAAAATTATATCACCCGTATTTTTGTAAATATGGAAATATGACATAAGACTTTTTTATATCCTAATTATTATAAAATTAATTTGTTTAGAACTTTATTTCATTTAAACTATACGGGGGCGGAACGGGAGGGGGTTGAAATCTCAAAAACATCATATCTCTGCTATTTTTGTAAATATTGAAATGAGTCATAAGACTTTTTTTATGTCCTAATTATTATAAAATTAATTTGTTTAAAACTTTTTTCATTTAAGCTACGGGAGCGGAACGGGAGGGGGTTGAAATCTCAAAAAAATCATCTCCGAAATTTTTAAGAATATTGAAACAATTTTCGTGACTTTTTTTATGTCCTAATTATTATAAAATTAATTTGACTAGAACTTTTATCATCTCACCTACAGGGGCGGAACTGGAGGGGTCGAAATATCAAAAAAGAACATATATCCGCCATTTTTAAAAACATTGAAACAACTCATCACACTTTTTTTTTACCTATTATAATATTAATTTGGTTGAAAGCTTTTTCTCTCCGATGGGTGGAATGAAAGTTTCAAATTTAAAAAAAAATCTGCTTTTTTTCACCTGTAAATTCCGCAGACACGATTTTTTTTACTAATTAATGATTTTGATTTTTTGAATCTTAAAGGTCTACGAATAATAATTGATTTCTACTTGTATTATCCAAAAGCAACTAATAAATATGTTTACGTTATACTAAAAATTAAAAAAAGAAATATTATTGTCTATGAATTTATAATGATGTGTTTTTGTTATATATTTTTATCACATATGAATCATTAATATATTTTTTATTAAACTTATATATAGAAAAAATATATTTTACTTATAATCAATAAATGTCTATCCAAACAATTTTAAATTAGTGACAAAAAAAATGTAAGTAAAAGTTTCTTTTATAAATGCACATCGCGGCTCTAATAAATTTAGCTTGAGGATTGTGCCTTCGCTGGGTATTAGAGAGGTCTTAGATGGGTAGTAATATTTTTATGACATTTAATTATATTTTTTTAATTTTAAGGCACTTATTTTTTTATTTACTTTTATTAAAATAAAGTCTTAGAAATGTATTTATAAAGGTGATAAGTAAACACTCTTTAAAAGGTATTTGGCACCTGTATTACGCAATTTGCTGATACAATTGATATCAGTTCTTTTATTTATATAAAATTAGGATATATAGAAGATTAAGTTAAATAAAATTCACGTAACAATTTTGTTGTCCAAACACTTCAATAATTTGATAAAAATCTAATTACATTATAGTCCTTTTATATATATATGTGATATTATTAATAAATAGTAGAGGTTTATATCCACAGGTAAGTTAGTTTATTCTATAATCATTACTTAAATTCTGTAAAAAAAATTATTATTGTCTTTGTTGCAATTATTTTTCTTTCAAGATAATATTTTCTTGTTTATTTACATAATTATATATTGTTACTTGTTTAATGAAGGTCAACGTGTTTTATTTGGACTTGTCTCAATTAAAATCTACCTTGAGATTATAAAATAAAAAAAATAATAAAATCCAACCCCAAAGAACAAAACAATATAATTTTTTTTAATTTCACGTAAGTAGTCTTTATATGCACGCCAATGAAATTTAAAATTCTTAACAATAAAAAAAGAAGCTCAAGTTTAATTTTTTTCTTTTTATGGTCCAATTTATTTTTACCCTACTTTTTTACTGTTTTCTTTTTTTTGCCATTTTTTTCCTACTTTTTACTGTTTTATTTTATTTTAAAATTTATTTTTCCAACTTTTTTTCCCATTTTTTCCCTATTATTTTCTTTATTATTCAAACTTTTTTCCTACTTTTGCTACTGTTTTTTTTGTTTCTAACGTTAAGTTTTTTTGCCTACTTTTTTATAGTATAATTCTTGATTTAAAATTTTATTTTTTCAATTTTTTCCTCTACCCCTTTTCCTATACTTTTTTACTGTTTTCTTTATATTTCAAGTTTTTATTTTTCCAATTCTTTTCCCCTCTCTTTTTCCCCTATTTTTTACTGTTTTCTTTATATTTCAAACTTTTATTTTTTGAAATTTGAATTCCCACTTTCATCCTCTATTTTTTATTATTTTCATTGTTTAAAATTTTTATTTTTTCCCACTTTTTCTCCTTCCCTTTTTCTCCTCTATTTTTTTATATTTGAAACTTTTATTTTTTCTATTCTTTTTCTCCATCTCTTTTCCACTACTTTTTTACTGTTTCCTTTATATTTTATACTTTCATTTTTCCAATTCTTTTTCCTATTTTCTTCCCCTATTTTTGTTATTATTTTCTTTGTTTAAAATTTTTATTTTTTCAATTTTTTCCCACTTTTCCCCTACTCTTTCTTCCTCTACTTTTTTACTGTTTTTTTTTATATTTCAAACTTTTATTTTTCCAATTCTTTTCCCCATCTTTTTTCCACTACTATTTTACTGTTTTCTTTTTTTGAAACTTTTATTTGCTATTTTTTTCCTCTATCCCTTTTCCCACATTTTTTTCTCTACCCCCTTTTCTCCTACTTTTTACTGCTCCATTAGTATTTATATTTCAAAATTTTACTTTTCCAATTCTTTTTCCCACTTTCTCCCTTATTTTTTGTTTCAAATTTTATTTTTTCAATTTTTTTCTATCTTTTTCCTATTTTTGTTCTATTTTTTACTGTTTTTTTTTATATTTCAAATTTTTATTTTTGCAATTCTTTTTCCCCCTTTTTCCAGTAATTTTTTACTGTTTTTCTTGTTTGAAACTTTTATTTTTGCTATTTTTTTCCTCTCCCTTTTTCCCACTTTTTTTTCTCCGCCCCCTTTTTCCCCTACTTTTTTACTGTTTTCTTTATATTTCAGACTTTTATTTTTTCAATTCTTTTTTCCACTTTCTTCCCTTATTTTTTATTGTTTTCATTGTTTAAAATTTTTATTTTTTAGATTTTTCCCACTTTTACCCATATCTCTTTTTTCGTCTATTTTTTTACTGGTTTTTTTTTATATTTCAAACTTTTATTTTTCCAATTCTTTTTCGCCTACTTTTTTACACTCCTATTTTACTGTTTTCCTTGTTTAAAACTTTTATTTTTGCAATTTTTTTCCTCTATCCCTTTTTCCCGATTTTTTATCTATCCCCCTTTTTTCTCCTACTTCTTTTACTGCTCTATTTATATTTCAAACTTTTGTTTTTCAAATTCCTTTTCCCATTTTCTCCCTTATTTTTTGTTTAAAATTTTATTTTTTCAATTTTTTCCCACTTTTTCCTATTCTTTTTTCCCCCACTTTTTTACTGTTTTCCTTATATTTCAGACTTTTATTTTTTCAATTCTTTTTTTCACTTTCTTCCCTTATTTTTTTATTGTTTTCAATGTTTAAAATTTTTATTTTTTTCAGTAATTTTTACTGTTTTCTTTATTTGAAACTTTTATTTTTGTCTAATTTTTACTGTTTTTTTATATTTCAATCTTTTATTTTTCCAACTCTTTTCCCTCCTCTTTTTTCCATTACTTTTTTACTGTTTTTATTTTCTTTCTTTGAAACCTTTATTTTTGCAACTTTTTCCTTTATCCCTTTTTTTCCACTTTTTTCTCCACCCCACTTTTTTCTCCTACTTTTTTGTTGTCTTTATATTTCAAACTTTAATTTTTCATTTTTTTCTTCACTTTCTTCCACAATTTTTTTATTGGTTTCCTTCTTTCAAATTTTATTTTTTCAACTTTTTCCCTCTTTTTCTCTTACCCTTCTTTTTCCTCCATTTTTTATATTTCCAATTTTTTTTTTCCAATTAATTTCCCTTTTCTTTTGTCCATTACTTTTTTACTGTTTTTTTTGTTTGAAACTTTTATTTTTTCTATTTTTCTCCTACCTTTTTTCCCTCTTTTCCCCTACTTTTTTACTGTTTTTTTATATTTCAAATTTTTATTTTTCCGAATTACTGAGACCCAAAAGCCTTGGTATTAGTTTCGTGATAGCGAAAAAAATCCTTACTCCACTTTTTGTTATTATGTCTGTCTATCTGGATGTAAACACTGTAATTTTTGAACGAAAGCTCTAATCGAGTTCCGGTTTTCACTTTACCTAGTTAGTTTTGTCTAAGGAAGAACCCAATTGAATTTGAGCAGGATCGGAGCGGCCCTTCCAGTACCCGCCATACGTCAGATCATGTATAATAGTGTTCTACATGTATTAAGCGCCAATGCTTCACAGCATAAAAATAATCGCTCGATGGGCCGAAGTCCCAAAACGGTGCATCACCGTTTGAGCGTTTCTAGAATTTAAAATTTTGTTTTAATACTCATTGTACCTTAATACTCATTGTGCCTTATGGCCATCTATCGGAAAAAAGTTACAAACAAGTTTTCTTTTATTTTCATATTTTATTTCAAACAATTGGTGATATTTGGTTTGAATAACTCGATCTCACAGGTAATTAATAATTAATAAATCTTTACACGGGTATTATTTTATTTTACAAAATGATATTGGTTAAAAAAAATAATTTCTATTTATATTCACCCTGTATATATTAATGATTCGAAAGTAAAAATGTTATTAATTAAACACATGATAATTCTGAGTTACTTCAGACGAAATGAAGCAAGAATAATATAATTTGACCATGATATTTAAACAGGAGGGATATATTACTTTACATTTAACGTTTTCTTGAAAAACAGATGTGCCATATTCATTGTCATTGAGTTAAAATTCTTTCAACATTTAAACAATAAAGTGCGTTTTTGTGTACTTTTAAGTGATACGTTGTTGTTTTGTATAAATTAAAAGGTAAATCGAACAATTTTTTATTTTTATTTATTTTATTATAATATGTCGTATTATTTGAAATTAAACAAATTAGAATTATGAATGAAAATAAATAAAAATTTGTTATAAATTATCTAATGTATTGTGATGTCAACTATAAAAACAAATTTAATGTTATAAAAATCCAGGTATAAATAAGTCTTCAACCTCTTCAAGGTGATTACAGAACCAGTCCTGTTTTTCGATCCAAAATATCTCAAAAACTACTGAATGAAAATAAATAAAATTTTAGGACAATAGATAAGAATAGATTATCTAGGGCATCTGGGAAAGAAAAGAACAAAATAGCTTAGAAATCTCTGAGAAAAAAGAATGAAGGGGCACTAAATATTAAAATGGATAATAAAATTTTAATCATCTTGATTTTTAATAATTTTCCAAAATATTGTAACCGATTGATAGCGCCCCCAAGCGGATTGCGGTATAAGAGATTCTTCATAACAGTTGTTCCATTCATTAGAGGTGGAATCAGTGAAACCTTTAACTTGTGTTACTGAGTGTCCGTGCGCAAATTGTTTTCTTTTATCTATTACTTAAAACTCATATTAGAAGGCAGCACAGGTAAAAAATAAACTAATAAAGCGATTTAAATAAAATTTTACATGTAAATAAAACAGAGGGACCTCTTTTATCTCATACAAACTCTTTGGTGTAAGGATATATTTCAATTCAATGTTTTGAGTTATAATTTTTCAATTAAATTTTTGTAGAGAAATGTAACATCTCGGTTATTAAATGTAAAATTCCGTATCCGATAATATATAGAGAAGTTTCTATTTTAGCTCCGTGAAGTTAGCCCCCAAAGTGTCATTTTTTTTTCAGAAATTTCCCGTTTGTTAGTGCTTCATCAGTGCTTCTTAGTGCTTTAACACTTGTGTGAAGTTAGCTCCCGGAGCTGGCTCCCAAAATTAGCTACTTTCTCCCTCCAGGAAGCCAAGTTCACCTAAAAGGTACTTTAATTTCTAAAATTTCACCGAAAATGAAAAAAACATTACTGTTTACGACAAAGTAAGCTTCATGTTAGACTTCCATTATAAGGATTGAAAAGTACTCAATTATGTCTATCTTTCCAGAAAAAACAACTTCCTAAAACCCTGGCGTCATAATTAAAAATCATCCCCTTAAAATTAAAACGTGACAATAGTACAGATATTAAAAAAACGAAAAGCCTGATAAAAAAACATATTTGCAAAAAGTTGTAGAACAAATCAAAAATTATTTCACCAAAAAAAAAAAAACATAAAATCTTTCGTTCTTTCTGTAAACCTTGGACACCTGAACAAAAAAATTTAAAATAGTAAAGGTACTAACAAAATGATATTAAACATACATACAATTGAGTACTTTTTGGGAATTCTAATCGAAATCCGTCATAAAGCTCGCTGTGTCGTAAAAAAATTTCTTATTTCATTTTAAAGGGGATGATTTTTAATTATAACGCCAGGGTTTTAGGCAGTTGGTTTTTCTGGAAAAAAGATATACATAATTGAGTACTTTTCAGTCCTTGTAATGGAAGTCTAACATGAAGCTTACTTTGTTGTAAACAGTAATGTTTTTTTCATTTTCGGTGAGATTTTAGAAAGTTTATTTTTTCGTTAAAACTAAAGTACCTTTTAATCCCCCTAACAGCTATATTATTTATTTTTTCTATACGAAATGACTTTTTGTATGAAAAATATGTTTGCTGAAGTTAAAGACATTTTTTTAATCAGGAATTGTTGTCAAACGACAAAAATTATAAAAGTAATAGATACTAGGTAAAAATTTTATTTGAGGTGATTTTTAACTGTTCAGCCTTATTTAAGAAAAGTAAGCTCCATTACTAATGAATATTTAATTTAAGCTGTGTGAACTTGGCTCCCTGGAGGGGGAAAGGAGCTAATTTTGGGAGACAGCTCCGGGAGCTAACTTCACACAAGTGCTTTAACTATGTTCGTTAGTGCTTTTTCCGTTTTCCGCATATTAAGGATTTTTTTATTTTAAGGTCAGTCCTGACAATCTACCAAGAAATTTGTTACTTTGATTTAGTGCTTCTTAGTGCTTCAAATAGTTTCAAAAGTGCTTGTCTATTTTTTTTAGATAATTTAGATTTTAACTTAAACGTCAAGAAGAATTACATTTTAAACGCCTAAAAAATATTACACCATATGATGTTTTAGTACTTCGGCCCGAAAAATTTACTTTAACAATAATCACAAGAACTATACGCAACACGAAATTTATGGCCATAACGATTGTTTACGATTTTCACGCTTTTTCATGATTTTTTATGACTTTTTACAATTTTTTACGATTTTTACGGTTTTTTACAATTTTTTACGATTTTTTACGATTTTTTACGATTTTTTACTATCATTTACGGTTTTTTACGATTTTTTACGATTATTTACGGATTTTTTACGATTTTTTAAAAATGGCGGAGATATAATTTTTTTTTGATATTTCAACCCCCTCCAGTTTCACCCCCATATGTCGGGTAAAAAAAAGTTTTATACTGTATTTGAAAAATGTTTCCTTTGTTGTCATTAATTTTTAGGTATTATTTATAATTTTTGTTGTTTTTCATCAATTTAAGTTATTTATTTTTTGTAAATTTATTATTATTTATTCGTTAATTAAAGATGAATATTTTTTGTGGATTATTTGTCGCAAATAATAAAAAAATACTTAAACTATTAAAATTTTACCAATTTAGGTTAACAAAAGTCTTCATTAAAACTAAATCACATAAAAAAAATAGTTTCAGTTTTGGGCTCACACAATTCAAACCATTTCAGAATTCCAACTTAAAATTTTACAAGAAAAAACATTTTGCCGAAAATGCAAAGTATATCACTAAATTCATTTTTTCGTGATCTTTGCAAATACAAAATCTATTTTGGAAAAATCTGATATACAGGGTGTTGTTTTTATGTCGGAATATTTTATAATATTTTCTTTAATCCGGACCTGAATTTATTTTATTGTAAATTTATTGGTCGATTGGATACTTTAAACAAAATATGCCCGCCAAATATCATGAAAATATACAGTGTGGTTATAAAGTTATGAACCATGAAAGAAATTGGCAAAATAGATAAAACACCCTGTATCTTGCTTATTAAAGTAGTTAGACCCATTAATGGGTTTTTTGAGATCGCCTAGGTGTCTTCTATCTGTAGTTAATGTATGTCACTTTCCCAATGAAACACCATGTATAAGGGAAGGTGGCTTTGGACGCTCTGAATAGGGTAACCCGTTTATAAGGGACACTACTTTATATCAGAAACTAAAAAGACAGAGCAAAAAGTTATTGGCCTGCTGTAGATTTTATTTTTAATTATACAAGGCGAGTCAAGTTGCCGTGGCCACTGACCTTTTTATTTTAATGAAACATCCTGTATATTTTTCAATTTTTGTATTCTTCACGTACTTCTAAATGTTTTTTATGTAGCACTTCTCTGCTTCCCTATATTTTTAGTACATTTAAAAAGAATTTGGGTGCAAATTTGGAAACAAAAAATACTTAGTAATCAAAAAACGGAAAAAGCATTAAGAAAACTATCTCAAGCACTAACGATCGTCAAGAAACGACTCAATCCCATATGATTTGAGGGCTGGTTAGTGGTGACGATATTCTTCAAGATAGTTGAAAACCAAAGATTCCAAATTTTCAATTTAAGTTAAAAATTAAAAGTTAAATATCTCGAAAAGGAAAGAATCGTGATTGCAACTTTTTGAAGCACTAACGAAGCGCTAAAAACTGGTACCAAAATTGAGTCAATAGGAAAATGTTTTGGGGTTGACGTTGAAGTTAAAATCTAAAATATCTAAAAAAATAGACAAGAACTTTTGAAACTGTTTGGAGCACGAATAACTAACTAAGCACTAAATCAAAGTACCAAAGTTCGTCCATTTTGGTAGATTGTCAGGACTGACCTTGATATTAAAAAATCGTTAATATGCAGAAAACGGAAAAGCACTAGCGAAAATAGTTAAAGCACTAACAAATGGGAAATTTAAAAAAAAAAATTAACACTTTGGGCTAACTTCACGGAGCTTTCGATTTTCCAAAAAAAAAATTATAATTAACGGTATACAAAAAATATGACATTATATATATAAATTCAATTTCTTCACAAATACTATACCTACCTATTAATTGATTTTTTTCAACAATAAAAACACAAGAGTATAAATTTCTCTTTGTAACAAAAAATTTTGACAATCAGTCATTTTACCAGAAAAACTGATTTGAAGAAATTGTGAGACCGGTCGAGTAATTTTACCAAATTTCAGATTTTCGAGCAAAATTGCTGATGGAAAAATTTGAAGTTTAAAAGAAATTTATTCGTAAAAGAAAAACTCTGAATGTTAGAAACGAACTGTTGGTAATATTGAAATTGACAAGAAAAATTGACGATTTTATAGAATACAAATCTCGAACAACGAAAGTTTGTAGAAATATTTATACCTGTAATGCTTACACATAGGAATAGGACTAAATCTAAGTAGTAATAAAGAAGATATCAATCAATTAGTGTAGGTGTGTTTTTTGACAATTTGTGATCACCAATTTTAACGTGAAAAGGATATGTCCTAAATCAGGTATACAGAATTAATTTCTGAGAATATTAAATCTCAAAAATTTATATTTCTCGAAATTTGTATTCTAGAAAAAAAAGTTATGTAACTTGCAGTACACAAGTTCAGGCATTTTCCGCGTGAAAAGTGGCGCTTTTTGGTTAGCATTTTTAACAATTTATACAACCAACATTACAATGAAAGTCATGAGGAACTATGAACTGTCATTTTCACTGTCACCAGACTATTTTGTGAGATTATAGAATCTTTTCGTTTATTTTGCAACATATTTTAAACTATTTAAATAAAACAAATTAGTATTAACTAAAACCAGTTCTTCAGTTCAGAATATTTGGATGAACAACAAAAATAATTATCTTTATTGAAACAATTAAATTATTTTTTTATTATTATTATTAATTTGTTATTTATCTTTCATGTTTTAATATACAAAAATTAATTTTTTGTTTATCACATCTCAGTTATTTTTTTGTGTCAGGTAAGACTAGAAATTTCCAACCAGATTTATTAGTTTAGTTAACAAGTTAAAAAAAACTAATAGCGTTAAGAATAATTTAAAAACAGAAGAAAAGTACAAAAAAAATCCTAATTTACAAAGTTATATCAAAATTATTAATATCAGGATCCGATCCAGGGACGGACAACCCGGAAATTTGTCCGGGGAGGGAAATCTAAAGAGCTGTGAATGTGACAATCGGGATGTATTAGGTAAAAATTTTAAATTAGCACTTACAAGTTTATTATCAAATATGCCTATAAAAAAAATTTATAATGTTTTTAAACCCATATTATATTAAAAAAAAAATTAAAAATATCTACATTAATTGATGAAAAAAGAAGAAAATTGTTGTATTGTTTTTATTTTCGCTATGATTAGAAGTACATCGGATGTACTCGTTTATATCTTACATCAGCGTTCTTGAGCTTTACGTCACACAAATATATGAAATAAATAGACAGTGGTGTAATATCAATGACGGGGTTGCTCATTAGGTATTATATCCTAATATAACATGACTTATATCATCAGTCTTTCTTTTGCGTACATTACGCGACTGGCTAGGCGTTACATGTTCTGTTATCGTAGTACTTTCCTTAGTTACTTTTTTCCAGACATTTGCTTTACAATTGATAAGACACATTAATGACATATAATGACATTTAATAAGTATATGATAACATTTCAAGGAAACTACGACACTGGAGTTTGTACAATGACTGGTGAGATAAGATATAATTACGTAAATTGACTTATTATTAATATTATTAATAACAAACTTTTGTGAATACAAGTCTCATGTACGACCCAGATAGCACAAGTCAATCCATTTTACGTCCATTGATAGACACTGCAACTATCCAATGGACGTCCGACTTATGTAAGTTAGACATCCTATGGACTCCATGAAACATTCATACATGGATATTTCATGGACTTACTACTTATGGACACGAATTTTTGATTATAACTGACCATTCTGGACATTGTGAAAGGTAATTAAAACAAAATTGGAAAATAAAAGTATTTTATTTAAACAAGTCAAACAGTTCTATTCATTTCCTAGTCACCTTATATGCATTTCTTCCAGTACTTCTTCGCAACCATTTTCTAATAGTTACTATATCGGCAGCAGCTGTAAAAAAAGAATATTTCATTTTCTTCTAATAACAAAATTAAAGTTGCACTTACATAAAATAAAGAACAGATGATGCTGTCTTTTAACGGTTTTTTGTTTTGGTCCCATCAAAGGTAGGTTCTTTCGTAAATGCATCTGACAGATTGGCAATAAAATACCTTTTAATAACATAATATGTGGTACCTACTGAATCTACAAGCATGGTTACTTCTGATGGATTTATGTCGTTATGGTTAGTGAATAAACGTCTAGCATGTTTATCAAAGACTATAGACAAATAGCTACTTACTTTAAACAATAATGAACTAAATTCTAACCAAATTATGTGTCAACACGATCTAAATAAATTACTTCTAGATGCCGTTCCAATTTTACGTTTACCTAGTAAGCCAAAAAAGATTCCGTTTAAATACATATAAGAATTTGATTAGATTTTATTTTAGAGGTTTTTAATGTTATAATAAATACAACCATCATATATCATCATCATGCAGTATGTATAAATTATTTAGAAAGAAGATTTTCTCATATCTACTACCGATTCATTTTTATATATTTAATTTTATCCTTTTCATACCTTTAATAATGTATACGGAGTTAGGGACAAGTTTTGAGAACAAAAATTGAAATGGTGCAGAACTTACGCGCAACTCTGTATATTTTAGAATTCCATTGCTTTAATTTATTTTAATGAATTATAGTATCAGATTGTAACAAAGGTATAAATGGTGTAACCATTAAAATAAATAGATAAATATTTCATTATAGTTTGTTACGCTGATTTGAAACATTTTAAATTTCCCAGTATTCTTCGCAGATGAATAATTTGAAAACAGAGCACCAGATGGAGACAACTTTATTACCAATCTAATAAAATTTTATGTTTTATCATTCCAGCCAACCTAAATTTAATTTTTCGTACTGACAGAGCCATCTAGGGCTCTGGTCCCAAAATACAAAAGTAAGTTTATCATAAGTCCTTTACGTGGAACTTCAATAGTAGATGGTCTTTGATGTATATAATACTTGTCTTTAATTTTTGGCATTTCTATTCAAACATGACTGCTCGAGAAGGCGGAGACTACTCATATCAGTAGCGGAGGATTTAGATATTTGTCGCCTAGGGACTGATTGTACATTGTCGCCCCCCTTCTCCACCAATATGCACATTCTAACCCTCAGCCTCCGGTAAACTGGCATAGCGCCACTGCCTAAACCAAATATACCCCGAAAATTCACAGGAAAGCTCCAATTAGGTCATCTCTTTGTCGGAAATCATTTTGAGGCGAATCTGATTCTTTTTCGGATATGACTGGCACATTCCCTGGTTACCGTCAGTTCTTCCCCCTCTCATTTTGTTTCCTTGGGGCACTTCGACAAGATCTTGACAACAAGGTTATTCGTGTCTAAGTCTTTCTTCAATCTTTAATGTAATGCAATCAATTCCTAACAAATAAGTTTACTTTTTTCATTATTATTTTATTTTTTGAATTTGTTATTATCATCATTATTTGAATCACTATAGATAGCGTGATCCTAAACAATAAAACAAATCAAATATGGCAGGAGACAGTAAAACAAAATCTAAGACATTTCAATACAATACACACAGATTAACATTTGTTTTTATGTTTTGTTCTGACCTAAGTGAAGCGCGGACAACCATCCCTGCATCTACTCATGCTCACAAGTCCAGTGTCGGAATAAATAAATTACCATAACTATATCTATACTGTAGCCTACTCACCATTTGGTTCATCAAACAGACCAACAACAACTTGAACCGTCACTTCATCTACTCTACAACAAAAATAATGAATACCACCACCATCAAACATAACCAGTGATTAAAACAGTAGTGCCAACTGCGCATAGGAGGACCGCGAGCGCTGCGTAGCGGCAGCTCATTCCCACGATCTATAGTAAATTCGTAGCCTGCAACACTGCCCACTCCGGGACCCAATTCTTGAAATCGTAGGAATCGATTCTCATGAGGAATTTACGTCATTTCCTCTAGATTTTGTATCTATTCTTGATATATTTCGTAGGAAAAAATTCTCCAAAAGTTAAGAGTGCGAGGAGTACGTGTTTTTGGGAATTAAAATTGAACATTATCGGTTTTTTGTTGTTAGCGCCATAAATATTGTTAAAATGAATAATTTTGTACTTCAAGCTATCGTTTTAGATAATTTAAAACAGGTTCATCTCGAAGCCGCCAATATTAGACAGAGACGATTAATAAACAGAAATGTTCATGAAACATTAAGTGACGAGTTGTTTAGAAAGCATTTTCGTCTATCCAAATAAGCCTTTGACGATCTAATGGAGCACATTGAGCCTCTTTTGCCACTACCAAGCAGATTTTGAGAATTAACCAAAAGAGAAAAAGTTTTAGTAACTATCTTTCCTTTAAGAAGTTCGTTTGGCCATCGCAAATAAAAATTGAACAAATAACCCGCAGTCAATAATAAAGAATAATCCACAATAATAGGATAATATGTAATTATCTAACTTACTAAAATAATATTTGAGCACAGAACTAATAGCTCTGTGTATTTGATTGATTGAGTTCATGAAATACTTGGATTTGGTAAAGACATACGTCACTTTTTTTAATTCACTAGAATTTCGGTTCCGACTCATTCAAGAATAGGACTAGCGATTCTCAAGAGAATTTTTTTTGGGGAATCAATTCTCTGGAGAAATAATTCCTACGATTTCAAAAATTGGGTCCCTGGAAGTCATTGTTATCAAATAATTTTCTCATAATTATGACTTAATCATCAAGTTGTCACTTATTCAGATGAATACTTTTGTAGCATGGTGCATACCTCACTCAAAAAAACACAACAGTGTAACACAACAATAGAAAAAAGTCATAAAAGAAAAAGGAAAAAATTTAAATTTGCCGCCCCCTCGAATCCTGGATTGTAAACCCTTCAGCCCCCCCCTAAATCCGCAACTGACTGATATTAGTTTGGACATTGTATATAGACTATATACAATGGTTTGGACATTCACTAACATACAGCGTATATACAGAATATATATATACAGAAAAGTATATTTTTTTTTATTTGAATATCGGAGTGCTGGTTTTCCCGCCTTAATGGTTTTTTCATTTTAACATTTGAACATGAAATTTCTGATTAAATAACCTTAAAAGAAGTAATAAAAATGTTTGGAGAAATAAAAGTGAGAAAAAAAAGTTTCTTGTTACTTTAGTTAATGTTTACTTTCATTTAGTTTTTATATGATATAAATTTTGCTTGTGTGATTGTGCAATAATAAAAATGCACGTGGTTAACAAATTGTAATTTTAAATTTAACATGTTTTTTCTCTAAATATACATTATAATAATTTAAAACCATTTAATTTTTATATTAAATAAGACATATATATTTTTAAAATGGGTAAATTTAAGGGGCGGGCTTTTCACTGTTTGTCCAGGACCTACTTAAATACTGGAGCGGACCCTGTTAATATTTTTAATTAAATGCTAAAAATACTGGTACAATTTTTTTTATATTATTAATTTATTTTGAACTTGTAAACTAGCCTATTAGATTATTCACTATAAAAACGACAATTTGCTCAGTTCAATGTTCTATAATTGTTTGAATTTTTACTTAAGCCACTGTGTGACCACAAATGATTAGTAATAAAAATTAAATTAATACAAAGTTACATTTTACAATCTTTTTTGTCAGGAAGACTAATAATCCATAGAATTTTGTCCTTGAACTATACAATGTTAGAATTTCAATTTACTATTTGGTAGGAAATACTTTCAGTATTCAGGAAATGCTGTCTGATATCATTTAATCGAAATTGTCATTTAATATGCAATTTTCATACTAAGCATGTTGTGATTGTTTTTTTATTTAATTATTTATAAAGGTAAGTTTTAATATAATTTGTTTTATTAATATATTTAATAATTTATTATTTTAAAAGTAGTGTATGATCTGTTTTAGTTAAGATTTAAAGCAATCCGCACACTACTTTTATATTTAAAATTCATTATTCTTATTTACATTTAGATTTTTTCTAAAATAAAATTAACTATAACAATCAAAACTATGTAAAAAATGTACTTTAATTGGCCTAAAAAATATTTAATTTGAGAAAAAATAGAATTATTTAATTATAAAAATATCTTAAATTTTAAACATATTTAGTTTAGTTAAATTTAAAGCACTCCATATACCAGAAATAAAAAATTGAAATTATTTGTTTAAATAAATTATTTTTATAAAGTGTATGATATGCTTTAGTTAAAATCTAAAGCAGTCCGTACACTGTTTTTAACATTAAAATTAAAAACAAAAAACGTATTTATTACAAATATTTAATTTTTTTAAATATATGATTTCTGGTACAATAAGTGTGTTTAACTTCTTATCAAAGAAATGTGAAAAAAATATTTTAGTCATCCTATATAAAAATTAAAAAAAGTATTTAAACATAAATTATTTAATTTTTCTAAATATATGAGTTCACCCTATATACATATTTTAGGAAAAAAATAATCGAATAGAATTATTTAACAATAAAAAATATCATAAATTTTAAACATAGTGTATGATCCACTTTAATTAAGTTTAAAGCACTCCATATACCAGAGATAAAAAAATTGAAATTTTTCATTATTTATTTAAATATATTATTTTTATAACGTGTATGATCTGCTTTAGTTAAAATCTAAAGCAGTCCGTACACTGTTTTTAAAATTAAAATTAATTCTTCTTATCAAAGAAATGTGAACAAATTATTTTACTCATTCTATATAAAATTTAGAAAAAAAGTATTTAAACATAAAAATTGTATTTAATTAAAACTATTTAATTTTTCTACCCTATATAAATATTTAATTTTAGAAAAAAAATAATTGACAAGAATTATTTCATTTTGAAAAATATCCTAAATTTTAAACACAGTCTTATGGTCCACTTTAGTTAAATTTGAAACACTCCATACACTAGAAATGAAAAATTTTAATTTCCATTATTTGTTGAAATATATTATTTTTATAACGTGTAAGATCTGCTTTAGCTAAAATCTAAAGCAGTCCGTACACCGTTTTTAAAATTAAAATTCATTCTTCTTATCAAAGAAATGTGGAAAAAAATTACTCATCCCATATCAAAAATTAAAAAAAGTATTTAAACATAAAAAATGTATTTAATTAAAATTATTTAAGTTTTTTAAATATATGAGTTCACCCTATATAAATATTTAATTTTAGAAAAAAAATAAATGAATAGAATTATTTAATTATAAAAAATATCATAAATTTTAAACGTAGGGGATACACTTTAGGTAAATTTAAAGCACTCCATACACTAGAAATAAAAAATTAAAATTTTTAATATTTGTTTAAATATATTCTTTTTACAAAGTGTATGATCTGTTTTAGTTAAAATCCAAAGTATTCCGTACACTGTTTTTAAAATTAAAATTCATTCTTCTTATCAAAGAAAAGTGAAAAAAATATTTTACTCATCCCATATAAAAATTTAAAAAAAAGTATTTAAACATAAAAAATGTATTTAATTAAAATTATTTAAATTTTCTAAATATATGAGTATAAATATAAATATTTAATTTTTGAAAAAAAATAATTGAGTAGAAATATTTAATTATAAAAAATATCATAAATTTTAAACATAGTCTATGATCCACTTTAGTTACATTTAAAGCACTCTATACACTAGAAATAAAAAATTAAAATTTTTATTATTTGTTTAAATATATTCTTTTTATAAAGTGTATGATCTGCTTTAGTTAAAATCTAAAGCTGTCCGTACACTGTTTTTAAAATTAAAATTCTTTTTTATCAAAGAAATCTGAAAGAAATATTTTACTCATCCCATATAAAAATTAAAAAAAAAGTATTTAAACTTAAAAAATGTATTTAATTAAAATTATTGAATTTTTCTATATGTATGAGTTTGCAATATATAAATATTTAATTTTGGGAAAAAAAATTCAATAGAATTATTTAATTATAAAAAATATAATAAATTTTAAAGGTAGTGGATCAACTTTAGTTAAATTTAAAGCACTCCATACACTAGAAATAAAAAATTAAAATTTTTTAATATTTGTTTAAATATATTTTTTTATAAAGTGTATGATCTGCTTTAGTTAAAATCTAAAGCAGTCCAGTCCGTACATTGTTTTTAAAATTAAAATTTATTCTTCTTATCAAAGAAACGTAAAAAGATTATTTTACTCACCATACATAAAAATTAGAAAAAAAGTATTTAAACAAAAAAATGTATTTAATTAAAATTATTTAATTTTTTTTAAAAGATGAGTTTACCCTATATAAATATTTAATTTTAGAAAAAAAAATAATTGAATAAAATTATTTAATTATAAAAAATATTATAAATTTTAAACATAGTGTAGTTAAAAATATGAAACAATCCATACACTAGAATTAAGAAATTAAAATTTTTATTATTTTTTTGTTTAAATATATATTATTTTTATAAAGTGTATGATCTGCTTTAGTTAAAATCTAAAGCAGAATTTAAACATAAAAAATGTATTTAATTAAAATTAATTATTTTTTCTAAATAAGTATATGAGTTCACCCTATATAAACATTTAATTTTAGAAAAAAAAATAATTGAGTAGAATTAATAATCTATGATCCACTTTAGTTAAATTTAAAGCAGTCCGGACACTAGAAATAAAAAATTGAAATTTTCGTAATTTATTTAATATTATTTTTATAAAATGTATGATCTGCTTTAGTTAGAATCTAAAGCAGTCCATACACTAGAAATAAAAAATTAAAATATTCATTATTTGTTTAAATATACCTATTATTTTAATAAAGCTGATCTACTTTAGTTAAAATCTAAAGCAGTCCGTACACTGTTTTTAAAATTAAAATTAAAAACATAAAAAACGTATTTTATTATAAATATTTATTTTTTTTAAATATCGTTTGCTGAGAAAGGCACATATGATTTTTGATACAATAAGTGTGTTTAACTTATCATTCCCGCAAGGACGTGTTGAGTTCTTAACACAATAACAGTATTTTAATTTTTTTACAGATTTCCAAATGATGATTTTTCTACCAATTTTACTCTTACTATTACCCGGATTATTTGCAGATGAAACTGCATATCAAGTCGGTGTTGGAAGAGCAGATTGTACAGGACCAGCTGCAGAAATCACATTTGTAAATTTTTACATTAAATACATCAATATAAATCAATAAATTGTTTATAATTTTAGATGGGATATGCAAAAGCGACACAAAAAGGATGCGGTCTTCACTTGAGACAATTTGCTCGAGCTTATATTTTCGACGATGGTACTACTAGAGTGGCTTTTGTTACAATTGATGCTTGTATGATGAACCATCCTATTCGGAAAGCGGTAAATTAAACAAAAATAAAAAAATCAATTATCAATTACTTACCTGAAATACCCATTACATCACCACTCATTGATTTTTTTTAAGGTTCTTGAAGAATTAAATAAAACGTACCCAAATATATACACTGTGGATAATTTGGTACTGAGTGGTACTCATACTCATGGAGCTCCTGGTGGTTTTCTTAAAGATGTCATGCTTGATATTCCTGGTTTTGGATTTTTAAAGGAAACTTTTGATGCTTTAGTCGATGGTATAGTTCGGGTAAGCTTTTAATTATATATTTTGTTTTTCGATTTGTTTCATATTTTGTAGATTTTATTCGGTTTTTGGCTTAACGCGACTTGCCGGTAGGATTTAACAATCAGAAATTGTAACGTAACGAAAAATAGAGATGTTGAAAAAGTAACTATTCGTTCGGTAGAATCATAGATTTATTTATTATTTTAATTTTATAATGAAAAAATAGGGAAAAATTACGAAAAGTAAGAAAAATAGGAAAACTAGTGAAATATAGGAAAAAATAAAGTAAAATTAGTAAAATAAAGCAAAGTAGGGACAAATAGAAGAAAATAGAGATAAATAAAGAAAAATGGGGAAAAATAAAGGAAATAGGGATAGGAAATAATATGGAAAAATGCGGAGAAATCGTAAAAAATTAAGAAAAATCGTATAAAATTAAGATAAAATAGGGAAGAATAAGAGAAAACTGGGAAAAGGAGGGTAAAATAAAGTAAACCGAGAAAAAATAATGTAAAAAAGAAAAAAATCAGAAAAATTTGAGAGAAATATGAAAAAATTGGAAAAAAATACAGAAAATAGGGAAAAATAGGAACAAAAACATCCAAATATGGACGAATAGGGAAAATAGGAAAAAAATAATGAAAAAACAGGAGAAGTACAGAAAGTAGGCAAACATGTTGAAATATAGGAAAAAAGGGGAAAAATAGGAAATATAAGAAAATATGGACAAATACGAAAAAATAGGGAATAATAGGAAGAAGTAGAGAAAAACAAGGAAAATAGTAAAAAAGAGATACAATTAGGGCCAAATAGTGAAAAGAAGGGAAAATATAAAAAAATAATGAAACATTGGACAAAATAGGAAAAATAAAGAGGAAAGGGGGAAAAAAGGGAAAAGTAGAGAAAAATAGGCACAAATAGGGTAAACAGGGACAAATAGGGAAAAATAGGAAAAAAATTTGAAATAAAAGAAAAAATAGAAAACCCAACCGCACAAACTTTTTTTTACCAAAATCTAAAAAATAATTCCTAAGATTGCTATTTATATTATTTAAAACAAAAAAACAGGATTGGTCTAAGGGGTATAGGTTATATTGAGAAGTACATACCTGGGGGGTTGGTCGCTTACAGTACTGATCAGAAATATACATATAATTTTTTTTAGGATACATATAAAAATTACAAACATTTGTAGATGCACAGAACCGAATTGAAAACCAATTAAAAAATTTCTAATAACATTGAAAAAATATAAATTTGACAAGAAGTATTTTTTTCGATTTGTTTCGTTGTTTTGCCGATTTATTTCAGATTTTTTCCTTTCGCTGCGTATGAGTGAGAGAGAGAGAGACTTTCTAGCTCCCAAAAACAAAAATTGATACAGTGTGACCCATTTTATTTGGAACCACCTCTGTAAAAATTTTTATTTGGGTGGTTTCAATTAAAATAAATTACACTGTAATAATAAATTTAAAAAAACTTTAATCCAAGCTTTCGAAAAATATTCTTTTTCATCATCAGGAAAACTAGATTTTAAGATTTATAAAAAATTTCTTCTCGTTTTCTTTTATTCCCCCCTATAGTTACATTTGCACTTATCCAGTTCATTGTTTTGTCTAATCCTGTAGAAAAAAAAACTATTATGTGGATAAATAGTTATTCAAAGAAAATTTTTTTTAGGCTGTAAGTCGAGCTCATGATAACATGGAAAATGCAAAAGTCTACATTAGTTCTGGCGAACTTCTAGAAACTAATATCAACAGAAGTCCAGCTTCTTATGAATACAATCCTCAAAAGGAAAGAGATACGTAAGGATTAATATTTATACTTTTAAGATTTAATATTATACAAATTTTTATGTAGTTTTGATTTCAACCCTTTCAGCAAGTGCCACATTTTTTTTTTCATTAAATAGATGGGGTAAAGCATACAGTTATTGGACAGATAAGTTTTTTGCTTCAAATATCTGTAAATTGGTCATTTACCATTTTTTTAAGACCAACTTTTAAGATTAAGATTAATTTAACGCTATATTGGACAATTGTGACAGTGATTGAACATACATATGACAGGTATTGGACAGCCACTAAAATAAGCAATAAATAATGAAAAAATATTATTTTTTTTGTAGGTGTAGGTATTTTTATTTTTTGACGAAAACAAGTTACAAACAAATTTTGTATTTCTATAAAACAAAAATTCACTTATTATTTTTATGGAAGCATTGATGGTGGTGAGGTTTTCCGGGTTTTCCTGCACTAATAGCCAAATGGCGCCATCAATCCTCAGTAAGTCGCCCCGGAGCGCCACGGCAAATAATAATAGCCGTCCCTTCCCCGCACAAGCCATTGGCTTCTGGGGTTCACTCGTAAGGGGGTGAAATGTAGGGCGAGTATTATTATTATTATTATTATTGTAATCATTAAAAAGTTTATCAAATTGCGAATCAGAATGTAGACTATTGTTTGATTCTGTAGATGCATCACTATCAGTAGATTCTTCTTTGTAGCATAAATGACAAAGAAAAATCTCATCTCTATCTTCTTTTTATCGACAATAAATTGCTTGTGCTTTTTTTATGCAGTATGCATGAAAAAAGCATTTACAAGTATCACACTGAATTATATTATTTCCTGCTAGGACAGTATTCTTACATACAAATCATTTTTTATTTTCTTGACGCTTCTTTTTTACTTGAACATTTTCCTTCTTTTTTGTCATTTAATTTTTCTTCTCGTTTCCGTTTTCTTTCTTGCTTTGCCTTTTCTTCTTTGTCTTTTAATTGGAGCTTTTTTTCAAACATTTCTTGACATCTTCTTGATGTTATTGCGAATGGAATTCTTTCTACATTTCTCTTTCCTTTTCTCTTGATGCTTTCTGGAGTATTGCCCAAATAAAGGTGAATAATTAATTATACGATGCTTGTTTGTAAATCTTTGGTCGAAATATATTCAGTCGAATTTATTGAAACATCTTCAGCCATCTCCGTTGATATATCTTCAGTTTTCTATGTTGAAATATCTTCAGCCGTTTTTATTGAAGTATCTTCAGTCGTTTTTGTTGAAACATCTTCAGTTGTATTTATAATTAATGATTTTTTTCTATTGGTGCGTGAACCAAAACATCCACTGATATTATATTTATGGAATTAATCCCTGGTGAGGCTGATCTCTCAGGTGAAGCATAACGAATCTATTATATTAATAGAGTTTTCGGTAATAATTTCATCTTGATCCATAATTTTAGTTTGATTTGAATTAGTAGTTTCATCTTGATTACTGTTTTCATTTTGTTTATTTTTTTATTTTTTATTACAATACTCTACAGGTCAAACACAATTACAGAGTAGGAATTGACAGTATATAGTGAATACATAATAATAATAAAAACTTACATGTTCTTCCACAATTAAGTAAATCTTTGAGTCAGAGATCCTTTGTTTATCTTGCTCCAAAAATCTATAATCAGTTACCTGAAACATTCAAAACAATTAATAACAAAATAAAATATAAAAAGGACCTTAAGAAATTTATTTTTGAAATTCCTAGACAAAACATTAATGAACTTGTAGAAGCAAAAATACTCACCTTGAATTCACAATAGTTGTAAGCATATACCCACCCTATTTTCCTATTTTCGTTATTGGAGATGTTCAATCATCACTATTACCTAGAACTTTATTTATTCATTCCTTCATTTCCATTTCTGTTTTTATTATGGTTAATTCTAAGTTTATTCAAGTACTTATGATTTTATTTTTAACGAAACAAGTGCACATGCACTTATCGTTTGTTGTTTACTCTATTCACACTTGTATTTGAAAATTGATTTATTGTTTTTATATGCCCTTTTTGTGAATAAAGTTATTATTATTACATAATCGATTTTGAACATGAATATTAAAATCACATAATAATAATACAACGATACATAATAATTAAATTTTCCTAAAAAGCAACTAAACAATCAAGATAAAAAGTGGGATTTTATGTCCGACAGCTTACAGTAAAATATATCCAAATCATTACTAAGAGAATTTGTCATTTTACACATGGTATGGAGCGGAGGATTGTCCAGAATATTTGTGCGAGATGTATTTACATAAAAAGTAGTGGGGTATCTGGAAGAAATTCTGGGAATGCAAATATTAAATTTTTCCAATAAGGTTGGCAGTCAATAATACTTTTAATAATTTTATAAGTCAGTACTACAGTATAATATTCACGCCTTCTTTCGAGACTGCAAAAATTATGCCTTGTAATAACTGAGAGTGAGGTGTGCCTATTGGTGGATAATTGCCGTCAGTTTTTAGGCTAAGCAATTTTAGAAATCGTCTTTGAATGGCTTCTATTCGATCTATATTGGATAAATTTCACTGGAATATTATCCAGAATTTACAAACTAATTTCTATTTCTTTTAAAATTAATATATTTATTATTTCGGTTCATACTTTTGATCACCACTTAACAATTTATTATTCTAAAATCTAAAAATAGATTCCAAATCAACAAGTTTCATCAAATATCTGTCCACGTCATTTATCGCGTGATGTAAAATGGTACAGCTATACCAAAAGAATTATTTCTAAACAAAACCGTTGAAACTAACAATCGTCTCTTTCTATATATCATTCTCGTAGAGAGCGACAAGCGCAGTTGAATCCGAATATGGATATCGCGCCAAATTATTGTCCACCACATATTCATTAGCTTCTTGATCGTTCGGAAGAACAGACGTCTCCCGACGAGAGCTTTTCAAATTTAACTATTATGATTAGGCTTCTAGATCGCCGATGAGCATGTGTCTCACGGCGAGAGCTTTTTAATTACATATTGAACATTCTGAGATTTCAAATTAATAAGTGTTAATAATGTTTATTTAAGTTTAATGAAGTTAGAGCTATACTCTACACGTTGTGTTAAAAAAGTGTAAATTCATTTTATATTTTAATTTAATAAATGGGTGAGAAAATAACCCTTAAAAATAAATACAATCGATTCTTTGTGTTAAATAATGTGTCTGATGTGCTAATCAGACTGGTCCTTCGAGAACTAGTAAAACAATTTCCAAATGGATATGAGTTCTTAATTCATATTTACGATGATAAAACGGACTCCACATAACTGAAGCATATTCTAACTTTGATCTTATAAAAGCGTAGAATAAGGTTTTTAAGGCCGAGTTTTCTTTGAAATCACTACAACTACGTGCAATTACTCCATACATGCGATACGAAGAGGATACAACATTATCGATATGTTTATTAAATGATAGTGCAGTGTCAAAGGTGACGCCAAGATCCGTAAATGTTTCCGATCGCTCAAGTTCAACGTTTTCTATTGTATAATCAAAGAATAGTATATTCGTTTTTAAACTGTAAGACATAGCTTTACATTTATCCGGATTTAGTGGCAAGTTATTACGGTAACACCATTCAACTACACGCCTTAAATTTTCCGAGAGGTTTTCGCAATCACCTATATTCTCCACGAGGCAGTATAGTTTTAGATCATCGGCATACAAAAGGAAATATACATCTATAACTTCAGCAATATCATTTATAAAGATAATAAAAAACAATGGCTCCAGGTTCGACCCTTGTGGAACACCGGAAGAAGCGGTATATTCGGCAGACTTAAAACCATTGAGCTGTACATATTGCTTTCGATCCCATAGATAGGATTGAAAGAGTGCAATTAAAGATGGAGATAATCCAAATACAACAAGTTTGTTAAGCAAAATGCCATGGTCAAGTCTGTCGAAGGCCTTAGAGAAGTCTGTGTAAATCACATCAGTTTGGGCTCTGTTGTCAATAGATTCAGCAATATATTGTGTAATGGTCAAAAGGTTAGTGACTGTTGAACGACTTTTCATAAAACCGTGTTGATTTATACTTATATTGCAATTTACATGTCGACTTATAACTCGCTCCATAAGGATTTCAAAAACCTTTGTAAAGTTGCATGTAATAGAGATAGGCCGATAATTTGATATATCTCGCCTATCTCCTTCCTTAAAAATGGGACAGACCTTTGAGGATTTCCAAATCCTTGGTATTGTAGCCAATTTTAAACAAATGTTAATTAATACCGATAGAGGACGAGCAAGTACAGAAGCACAATCTTTTAGAACGAAAGCTGGAATATCATCTGGTGCGGTAGTCTTCTTTGGCTTAAGTGATCTTAGTGCATCATAAACTTCCTTTTCACTGAAGCTGCCTAATTTTAAAGAGAGAAACAAAAAATGTCACTGCCATCCGGAATCTGCTCATTTAACATTATAAATTGGGTTATTTTGTCCTTGCCTACAATTTTGCTAAACGTTTCATAATCCATTACTGGATTCGGCCGTATTTGCCTCCAAACACTTTGACTAGTCTATTGCATTTGGGTTAAATGGATAAAGTCCACAAGCTCTAAATCCATTAACTAGAGTTTCCGGTTTTATACTTGACTGAAGAGCTTTATCTAGCACAGGTACAAAAGTAACTTTATTGAGGACTTCTCCTTGATATTCCTCATCCCATTGTATAATAGTTCGACGAGAAACCTCTTTTAGTGGCCGAAAAACAGCCACATCGCATGGCTGTAAAATTCGTGTAGCATTTGGGTAGAGCGCAAATATCTCTATTTGTAATTCATATCGGTCGGTAGTTGTATTTCAAAGAGTAGAAATCTTGTTTCTGGAATTTAAAACTAGAATGTCCAATAACTATTTACCCTATAGTTTATCAATATTAAATTAAGAATGGAAACGTCCCCTATTAAATATTTTATTAGTTGACCACATTTGAGAATATGAATAACCTTTTGGACTTATTTTTGTCTATTAGATATAAATATAATACTGATACAAATATGGTCCAAGTAAAAATCTACAAAATATCAGATAATTCTCTAATGGGAGCCATCAACTGGTACGCCATACATCCAACGTCCATGAATAACTCTAATTGTCTTTTAACATCCGACAACGTTGGATACGCTTCCATTCTCTTAGAATCCAGTATAAATGAAGGAGAATATCCAGGACAAGTAAGCTAATACTGCAAGTGCCAACTACGAAGAGGTTGTATTCGTCGTATTTCGCCCATAATGCGCGGCTTTACCTCATCCTAGCTACAAGAGTCTAGAGAACCATCGTCCACTTTATCTCCCAAGTTTCCGCATGCGCCGCGTGTGCAAAAATTGTCTTGAATTTGATAAATAAGAGAGGTTATAAAATGAAATAAATGAATTAACCTGTGTATTTTAATTTAATTTATTAAAAGAAGTCTTGACTATCTAAATCTAGCCTGTGTATATTAGGCAGTAGGACGGTGCGCATGCCGAAGCACGAAATGCATGCTGGCTCTCTAGACTCTTCTATCCTACCTAGCTACAATTTATGGTTTTATCTCTTCTTAGTTGGCGTTTACTGTAGCATCCTAATAATTGAAACAATTGTATTATATTGATATATTTTTTAGGGAGCGTTTGTTGGAGCTTTTGCTTCCACAAATTTAGGAGATGTATCTCCAAATACCAAAGGGCCAATATGCATAAATACTGGTTTACCTTGTGATTACGAACATAGTACTTGCGATGGTTTAAACAAATGGTGTATAGCTTCTGGTCCAGGAAAGGATATGTTTGAAAGTACAGAAATAATAGCTAATAATATGTTCAAAAAAGCCACGGTAATTATAAATAAAAATTTTTTACCATATCTCAAATTTGGTATAATATAAAATTTTTAATGTTAAGAATAATGGATTAAGCGATAGGTTTACTAGGAGTGTTCGGAAAGTTCGGTAGGATTACCCCCTCTTTATTAACTTTTACCTTACCTTTTCCACATTTGTAATAATTCAATGTTTACTCTATATTTTGCCTGAAGATAAGCTGAAACTAGTCGCCGTCCTGTTTTATTTCCCTATTTTAAATTAAATATTAACCCGAATAGTAAATTATATTTTAATTAATTTTAGGAACTTTTAGCTAATGACAGTTCAGTTGAGGTAACAGGAAAAATTCAATACATTCATAAGTTTGTTGATATGCCTGAGCAGAAAGCTACAATCCAATTAGAAAATAAAACAACTATAGAGGTAATTGTTATTGTTTAAAACATTGTCTTTGCTCTGTCAAATTTTGTTACAAAATACATTTTTTTTAAGGTTCGAGGATGTTTACCAGGCATGGGTTACGGTTTCGCTGCCGGTACCACTGATGGTCCTGGTGAATTTGACTTCAAGCAAGGTAACAAAAATACAAGTAACATCTTCTGGAATATTGTTAGAGACTTCATTTTTCCTCCTACTCCCGACGATGTAGAATGCCATAAACCAAAACCGATTTTAATTATGACAGGAAGGGTAAGTAAAATTGATCTGAGATAATATTTTCTTTAATTTTTTCTCTTTTTAGATTAAGTTACCTTACGAATGGCAACCGCGAGTTGTAGCTACACAAATTTTAAAAATTGGTAACTTAGTATTAACCGCAGTTCCTGGAGAATTTACTACAATGTCTGGTAGACGTCTTAGAACTGTTATTAAAGATGAAATTATTGCTAACGGTGGAAGTGATAATACCGAAGTTGTAATTACAGGACTTAGTAATGTATATACATCTTATATAGCTACTCCAGAAGAATACAATGTAAGTTTAAAATCATATAATCCGGACTATTAATTTATTTTGTATTTTATTTTACAGCTTCAAAGATACGAAGGCGCGTCTACAATTTTTGGTCCACACACTTTAACTATTTATTTAAAACTCTACAAAGAACTCGCGAATATTTTAATGACGGTAAGAATTTATTTAAAACCAACTTTTTTATCCAATTATTAAAATAATTTGTGTTATAAAAGGTTTGTAACTTATATTATTCAAAAGGTATACTGCGGTTTTTAGTTTTAAAGTTTGAGTATAAAAACAGTATTTTTACAGTGTTTTAGTGACGACAATTTATGTGTCAACATTTTACTATTACTATAAAAGGTGACTTTAACATTGACCTGTTATCAAATAATACACAAGACTAAAAAAAATACATATCAACATTAAAAACATTGAACCCTACAGATACAGAGGTGGTACTCATATATTTGGTGTTAATCAGGGCTAGTCTAGCTTCATTTGGGGCCCTCAGCTACAACTGATTATGGGACACCCCACCGGGGGATCAAGAATGAATAACCCCCAGGGGGAGGTGGAGTATTTTACGCTATTCTAGCCCTAGTTAAAAGTCAGTAAGAATTTAATAAAAAATTCAGTATGTTTGTACTTACTGAAGTTGTTTTTCAATTAGTTTTAACTGTACTCTTGACACTAGGTGCTGGGAGGGTCGTTTTCGACTGAAATTCGGATTCAGCGCCCAAAAAAACGCACCTAAAACGATTTTCGGGTTGTTTTTGGCAATCTTGTCAGGAAAACTCTCGGGCATGACGTCCATCGGCATTCCTGAGCTCCAGGTCGGCTTTGGGTCAATTTGAACATCATAATCGTGATCAGCGAACTCGAAAACTCAGAACCCGATTTGGGCCAGTTTTGATTCTTATTTACAAAGTTCTTTAATCTTCCAAGAGCTGTCTCAAAAAACGCATTTTTTGAATGCAGTTTTGGCTGCAGCAATGCAATTTCCGGTTTGTAAAAGATTAAAAGTAGGGACATTTTTTTTAAAAAAATTTGATCGAATGCAAAAAACCGCATTCCGATCCGTCTTAGTACGGAAAAAACCAAAATTTTGGCCTTTTTAGTGGTTCATTACCTCGAATATTAAGTATCTTTAGGATTATAAGAAAGTATAAGCATATTTTGAGATTCAGACGAAACCACAATTGTGTTCCAGCCATAAAAACTTGAAAATAACTTGGTACCGTAAAGAACTTTTTCATGAGGGAAAACTGAAAACGTATTTTTAAAAAAATAATAATACGATCTACTATTTAAAAGAAATCATTTTTTACACCACGAGGAGCGAAACTAGTACTCTAGGTCCTGAATTCGCGGGAGTAAAGTACCACTTTTACTCCCTTGGGAATATTTTTTTTTAATCCCAGGGGACTAAATTTCTTTAGTCCCCTAAAAAACACAATTGAAAACAGTCACCTTGTTTATTCTAATTTAATTTAGAACTGTCAAATACTTCTACAAAGGAGTATAGGAGAAAATTTTACACCTAAACATTTTCGACCAATTAAAAGCCTGTATTTTGTAGAAACTAAAAACACTTCCGGAAATTTTTCTTCTCTTTGGAGTAAAGGAGCATGAAATTACAGTGGAAATTTTTTGACGTTTATATTAAAATGACATTTACATTTACCATCAAAAACCGTCATTGTCCTAGTATTTTTTCGGTGTGAAATTTTCTTACCGAATCCCCCACGTGCTTTATTTAATTGCGGGAAATTTTTCTCGTACATGAATTTTTAAAGAAAAAAAAATCCGGCAATAATTCATGTCCTAGGGAAATTATAAGTGACAATTTTCGGTAGTACTGTATTCAATTTTTTTTCTCTAACACCATTTTACAAGATCGTCTTAAGCTTTTTCATATATTTTTTACGATTTTCCGCACACCACGTGACTTTTGTGGTTGCCGGTTAGATGATTACCCAAGGAAAATGTACTTGTATTCTATTAAATTGAGTGTAAAAATTGTTTTTTTAGTATTGCCTGCTTAATGTAAAGTAATCCTACCCTCTAGTCCAATTTTTTCTGCGCAGAACACGGTATAGAGCGCCATAAAACATAATTATTCGTTTTTGGACGAGAACTCGCCTAATATAGCAGATAAAAATATGCATTTTTTTCATGATATTTAAAATATTTATCAGAAGAGCGGTACTACTTTTTTCAAATTTTTCTAGAGAAAAAAGTTGATAAGTAGTATTGTCACTTTTACTAAAAATAATTTAAAAAAAGTGCCACAGACGCGCTCTAAAGAATTAACTACAGAATCGATTGGTGAAAACCGCAGCTTCCTATTTTAAAATATTAACGGAGCGCCTGTCCAAAAACGATTTCAGGTATAACATGGTATTGGCGCCTCTTAATATATTTAAGAATAAATTAAAGTCGCCTGTTAAAGTTAAATTAAATTTTAAACAAGTTAATAAAATTTCTGTTTTTATGTGATCAGTTGTAAGTGTTAATGTATGTTTTAATTATTAATTTTGCATAAAGTTATTTACTATGTACTTTTACCCCTTTTATATGTATAGATATTAGTGTATTGTAATTAGTTATTTATGCTAAATAAACGATTCTTATATTGTAGGGTAAAAATGATAATTTGATTAAGGAAGCAAGCCCGTATGAATTTCCCAAGGATTTGCTCTCTCTAGTCACTCCTGTTTATTTCGATACTACTGGTAGTTTTGTTAACGATTTCGGAACCTGTATTATTCAACCTAAACAAACTTATAAAATTAATGAAGTTGCTTCTGCTACGTTTGTAAGTATATAATAAGAATTTTAATGGTTTTAATGTAATTATGGTATAATTCGCAGATAGCTGGTCATCCTAGAAATAATAACATGCAAGAAAGTACATTTTTAACTATAGAAAAACAAGACGGCGAAAAATGGATAGTTATTGCAAGAGATGGAAATTGGGAAACAAGGTAATAAATAATAAATTATTATTAAATATTTATAGATTATAAGTAATTAAATTAGTTATACTATTTATGAACTATAAAATATTATATGAAAATATGTTATTTTGTATTAAGATTTCATTGGACTAGAACTTCAACATTTAAAGCTAGTAGTAAGGCGGAAATTCAGTGGGAAATTAGAGAAGGAGTTGAAGCTGGGACATATAGAATCCGACATTTTGGATATTATAAATATATATTAGGGGGTACATACCCTTATTCAGGTACATCAAGATCGTTTACTGTAACAGTATAAATTAGTTTATATAAGTAAATAAATTTTTATAAATTATTATATTTGTCTGTCTGTAGATATTTTCCATATTTTGATTTTAAAATCTATCTTAACCCTTATCCAGAAGTATGTGTATGATAGACACTTATGGATTTTAGTATTACTGCTGTATCCACACCAAATGTGCCACATACCCCTCCCAGTATACTTTAGTTGCTTATTGTTTTATGGTAAACCAGGTATATTTTCAACTTACAGTGTGTGAGGGGCACGTACTTCTAATAGCGTATATTAAATAACGATGTACACTGGAGACGTATTTGTAGAATTCGAAAAGAAACGAAGATGTCTAAATAGAAACACAAATTACACATGCACGAATGCCAGAAATCTATTTGTTTGCAATACTCGAAAACAATTTCTAACTCATGTTGTACAGATTTATAATTTTTTAAATTATCTTTATCTTCACATCAAAATACTAGTAATATTTGACTAAATAATGCTATTGACAATACGGTGTCTCTGAGGTACGTACTTCTGTTTTAATATGAACCTGATCGAAATGAATTCCAGTAAATATGTAAATATTGCAGAAAAAGATATTTTCATTATGTAAAATTCAAGGAGATTCAAAGTGGTTCCTGGCACTCACTTTACGTTTTTTGTCTGATGTTTGATTAAAACTTTGGTCCATATAACATCTAGTTTAAAACAATCACATCTAATTTATTTAAATTAAACATTAAACAATCACTATTTTGAAATTTTATAATAATTTTTATAGGTTAAAATTGAAATACAAAGAAGATTTACTAATCTCTGGTCTCTGTACAGGGCACGTTCCGAAATACAGAGTACGTTCCGAAATACAGAATAGAGTACAAATATTACTGGAGCGTTTTTCCGTGATTGAATATTGAGGAGAGTGGGCTTTTAATATATTTTCAAATTAAAAAAGCAAATGCTTATTATTGGCAGTAACAGGAATAATTATCAGTGAATTTGAGTTTTATATGCCATTATGTTAAAATTCCGACCTGTGAAGGTTTCCCACAAATTTTATTAACTTCTCTTTACGTCATTTATGATAAAATGGTTGTTTAAGAAACAACATCGCCCAAGTGATATTATTATTACGTATTTCGATAAAAATCCAACAGGTTCAACAATAACAACATTGGAAAAGTTTTCTTAGCTCCTGAAAAATTTACTTTTTGTCACATAAACAGTGTTGTTTCTTAAGTGACGATATTTAAATAAAGTGTAGTGAATTTTGTTCGTTTTTTACAATAGCTTACAAAGATTAGAGCGTTGTCTGTATAATCAGACAACGATTAGAGTCATGACTCGCTAAAAAGAACATTGGAAATTGTTTATGGAAAATAACAGAATGGTCCAATTATATCAAATAAATAAAAAGAAGAAGAATTTAACTTTTTCAATTTTGACATAAGAATAAACTTAACCTTAGATAACAAGTTTATTTAATAATATTTTACGATCTCGTTATGTTATTTAATAAGAAAATATGGGATTTTCTGTGTATAAACGCTTATTAAAAAGTTTGTATGGAGATCGGAAAATGAAGAAATGAGGTCAATTCAATTAAAAGCACATTAAAAAACTTTCAATGGTAATTATAATATATGGTATTAACTACATTTAATGATTTATAAATTTATTTTATTTACAGAGGAAGATTTAATAATTATTATCCGGAATCAAAAAGAATGATATTAAGTACTATCTGAACAGAAAGAACCAGGTTAGTAAAAAAGTTTGATCATTAATTGAATTTAAGAAACTATATATTTGATTTGTATTAAAACCTTTAAAAGAGTAACCATATTCCAAAGCTATTATACATATTTTTATATCTTGATTGATGTCAATCATTCATCCTATTAATAATATACCAGATTTAATAGGTCTTTAGCTGAATATTATTTTATTGTCCTTCAAAATCAATCGTATTATATCGACTAGCTCTAATTTTTACCGTTTTGTCATTTGTGTTCTGATATTTTTCCCCAATAAAATTTTATAACAATCATATAAAAATTATTATAAACTGACTTGTATTCTTATTTATTTGTTTACCAACAAACTATTCAATAACACAGTGTTGATGTAAAATAGCGGATATGGAGAGAAAAAAATCACTTCCTCAATTTACCCAAACGTTGGATTTAGTAACATTTAAATATATATTTATCAAATCTAATTATTTCATAACTAATCTCGATATTGCCAGATTTTTAAATATGATATCATGACGGAAGTAATTGTCAGTTTTTTGTGTTAAAAAAGTGGTTAAATTATCTATTTGCAACCAGTAGCGGTTCGTCGAGGGTAAATGAAATTGTTTACAATTTTACATTGATGAATTCGTTGAAATTGTATTTTTAAATACAATTTTTTATATAAAAAAAATTTCCAGCCGATGTAAATTTTAAACACAGTGTACAATCTGATTTAAAAGTAACAAAAAATTGCTGCTTTAATAAATCTATAAAATTATTGTTTTTTTTTTTGTTTTTAATGGAATTTTGATCATCTGTCAAGGTTTAACATGTATCAATTGTTGGAATAATAAAAATGATAATTGGTTGACTGTTATTAACACATAAAACTATACATTTTTTTTAATGGAAAAATTTTAAATAAGTGATTTCAATCAATAATTCATTGTTTAAAATTTTAATAAGGTATAATTAAATCCGATTCCTAAAATATTAATTAACTTGTTGTTTTTAATTTTCTCTTAAAACTTTTATTATTTTTAGTCGCAAATGAATACTTTAATCCATCACTTTTTGTTGAAAATAAATACACTGTAATTATTAAATTTGTTAAGGTCATGAAGCAAAAAACTGAACAATATTTTTTACTGTCACTCATTTTTTTCTTAATGAAAATATTTAAATTGGATTAAATTAATATTGAAATTGTAAAATATATTCAAGTAAAAAAATCGTTTAAAACAGGTCTAGAACCAGAAATATGCAATGGATAGGTCTTTCTTATTTGACCCTGAAAAACAAAGTCCAATACCATATGTAAATAACAATAAATTATTAGTATTAACAAGTTTTTTTTTAAATAAAATATAATTATTAATTATCTTTCATTAATCATTGAATTGTTTCCAAATTATCAATGTCAATTTTAACCATCAATGTAAAATATTTTTATGATTGTGCTTTTTATTATACAATTTGATTTGTCGTTTTTTTTATCTCGATTAATGTATTTTATAACAATAAATTATTATTAATATTAATATATCTATAAAATATTGACAGACTATAAAAATTTTCTATATAAACTCGAGCCCCTATTAGTAGCTCAGAAAAAAATTAATTAAGTACAAAACAAAATTTTGTTAATTATAAATCCAAACAAATTCCAGCTTATTCGCTCAGAAAAAAATAATTAAGTATAAAATAAAACAAATTTGCTGCGCAAATTAATTATCTGTTTAAATTCAAGCATAGTAGCTCAGAAAAAAATTAATTTATTAAATACTTGTAAATTGATTCTTTCAAATAGATTTCAACATGATTTATATATTATAAAAAAATAAATGGTTTAGAAATGATTTACATTTTTATTTTCTTGGACCAAAACCGTAAATTTAAAAATTTTGAAAAAAATTGTGGATGTTTATTTCAATAAAATAAAATATTTCACAAAAAATAGTTGATATTGATAAAGTACTTCTTTATTTTTATACTTGAAAAAAAATGTTTTTCTTGATTTTTTTTTCGAAAACTACATTTTGCTGAAAAGGACCACGCACTTTTCTTATGGAAACGAGAGCACCGTCAAATTGTCTGAATTTTTAATATGATTGCGTACCAAAATGTCCCTTTTGAATATTTTTGAAAGTTTTTGGCTGATATATGGAGCCAAAATACATACTTAATGATTAAAATAAAAATATTGATAGTTACTGGGTGATTTAAGCTGTCACAGACTTTTTTTTTGATAAAATATGTATTTTTACATTACAAATATAGCGTAAAATAACATAAAAAAAATCTCCGTCAAAGTTTCCGAATATTTGATATAGGATACATCTCAACGTTCTCTTTCAAAATTCCTAATGGTAAAATTACATCATATGGCTACTTTTCGAAATATCAAACGTTTAGTCTATAAAATATCAATTTTTATAACTAAAAATAATTACGAAGTAAGGGGAATCTTCATCCAAGAAAAACCTATTTGTAGATTCTGTAACGAGGCGGACGAATCAGCCTCTTACATGATCTTCGAATGTGAAGGACTCAGATGGTGGAGATACAGACACTGAGGAGCCTCAGAGCGACCATCCCGCTGTTTCGAACAAGCATGTGTAGAAGCTGAAAATCTAGCTTTAAGAAATGGTCGCCCCGGCAGAGACTATATAATATGCATGTTCCTGAATTTCCTCGGTTAGATTTCAATTATCTAAAGGATTTAGTTGGTCCTTATCATCTTTATTTAAGCCCATCATATATAAAAAATAAAATACAAAGAAACGTACCTTATGTTAGAGAAATTGATGAATTAAGAGAGGAACCCAATTTTTTACGTTTTAGAATCTACTCTAGATTTAGAAATGCAACTAAGTATATGTTGTGATTAGCATACCAAGATACACCTAATGAAAACAGTTTTCCAGTTTTCTACCACTACTGCAAGTGTCCATCCGGTGCGAGAACTTTAGGTACTTGTGCACATATTGCAACAATTTTGTGGTTTTTTTGATATGCTGGGCATCAGAATAATACTGGATTTCCGTCAACATGTCTACTAAATTGTGTTGACGATGCTGTAAATTGTTTATTACCAGAAAATATTGTCTCGGTCCCATAATAGGAGATCTTTAAAGTGCAACCAACATAAAATATTGTACATGATTCTTTTGTTGATTCTTGACGACAGTTCAACTTGTAATCCGATCAACTTAACAGACATTTCTGCATCTACCACATAGGTAAATACGAGTGATTAGTATAATCTTTGATTTTATCTTCATACTTTAAACACTTTTTATAATGGAGTATTGAATATCCTTGTATTATGAAAACTCAATTAATAAACCATATCGAAAAGTAAGCTTTTTTATTATAAAATAAGTAAGTAGGTAATATGTACCTAGTTTCTATTATTTAGCATCTATTGTGGATTTGTGGAATTAGTAATCTTACAAGTGAGATCACCCTGTAAGTATGACTTTTTTTAGTCTACCTTAAAATACAAAAATAGTACTATAATATTGAGCAGTATGTGGAAATAATTAATTTATAACCTTTCCCTTGGTTGGTTGGTTGGTTTGATTCAAAACAGCGAGATGGTCGCTCTGAAGCTCGCTCCTATGTGTCTGCATCTCCACCATCTGAGTCCTTCACATTCGAAGATCACGTAAGAGGCTGATTCGTCCGCTTCATTATAGAATCTACAAATAGGTTCTTCTTGGAAAAAGATTCCCCATACTTCGTAATTATTTTTTGTTAGTATAAAAATTGATATTTTATAGACTAAACGTTTAATATTTCGAAAAGTAGCCATAGGATGTAATTTTACCATTAAGAATTTTGAAAGAGAACAAATATTCGGAAACTTTGACGGAGATTTTTTTTAATCTTATTTTACGCTATATTTGTAATGTAAAAATACATATTTTCCCTAAAAAAGCTCTGTGACAGCTTGAATCACCCTGTAACTAGCAATATTTTGATCAATAGGTAGGTATTTTCTCTCCATACATCAGACAAAAACTTTCAAAAATATTCAAAAGGGACTTTTTGGTACGCATTTTAAAAATTTTAGGATCTTGAACTTCAACGCCCTGTATATCGAGAACCAGCCATAGGATGGAATTTTGCCCATGGAGATTTTTGATCAGGATATCAAATACTATAACATATTAAAAATTCAGACAGTTTGACGGAGCTCCCGTTTCCATATGAAAAGTGCGTGGTCCTTTGGGAAAATACTACTCTAGATATAATATATATATTCATGATTTTTTTTTGTAATTTTTGAATTTGTATTTAATTTTTCCGGGGGTCAGCTTAAACTTTAAATTACTTTCTTGGCCCTTAAAATATTATTTCGTTTTATTTGTAATTTTTACGTTATTGTCTTGCTTTTCCGCAATTTTTTTTGCATAAAAGTTTATATAATTTTTTCTCTGAATTTTTGTATTTCTACGCGATACGCTTTTTGTGTTTAAAATTCAAAATAATAATTATTATTTAGTTGTATATTGGTTGTACATTTAATTTACGTTACGAATCTTACTTATTAATTTATATACACATCTTATGCTACTGCGCAATAGGAATAGAAAGAGTGAAAAATTAACGTATTTTTTATCATTTTTTATCCTTTTATTACTTTATCGATTATCTCAAATGTGGTCTACTGATGAAGTAATAAATAAAAAAACTCCAAATCGAGTATCACAAATTTTATTACAGAGGTGAAAAGAAGAGGGTTGGCAACTAGTTTCTTCAAACTGCCATCATCAGGCCAGAAAATATTTATAGTATTTTTTTTTAATGCCATGGACTTTGCTTTTATTTAAAGTAGGTGCATTGAAATTACTTAATGAAATTGCGAAGAGAAATTAAAGGGAGGAAAGTTGTGCTACAGGAAAAGGATGGAGTAATAAAATGTTAATATATTATGGAGTACATGTTAACAGCTGAAAGGGTAGTTTAGAACTAAAGATGGTATTAACCTTTAACCATTTTAACTTCCCTTTTCTCCAGTGCGCACACTATTCTTTAAGCAATTTTAATATAATAATAATTTACCTACTTTAAATAATTTCTGGCCTGATGATGGCAGTTTACCGAAACTAGTTGCCAACCCTCTACATTTCAACTTTATTAAAATTTGTAGTATTCGACTTTAGAGTTTTATTACTTTATTTATTATTCATTCTAAATATAATACTAATAATAATATTTTGAAAATTAAATATAAATCAACATTGATTTTCATATATATTTGTTTCATTGGACGTGATCCAAAGTTATGGGTTTTTTATTTTAAATCAGTAAAGTCATATTTATTAGGGTTTATTGATGAAATCCGGAAATCTATTTTAATGTTAAAATGTTTAAAGTCCGTGTTGCCAATTTACAAAAATGAATCTATATTCAATTAAAAAATTAAGATCTTTTAAAGCCCCATTTTAATAATAAAAAAAAAATAGCATTACATTGTTCTAAAATTTATGTTGATGCAATTTAACCTTATATAATATCTATTGTTACCATTGTTAATTTTGGTACTTTTTAAATCGTAAGTATTAGTTAAAAATAAAAATTTATACCAAGTAGAATCTTTAAATCGCTGAAACTTTGACAACAGCGTAAAAAACAACTTGTTGTAATTGAGGTCTCCACTAGTTAATGTATACAAACCCGTCAACGTTAACGAACGATTCGTTTAAATCTTAAAATTGTATCGGTTAAATTCAAACTTTTTTTTATTACAAATGGGTTAAAATGGATTCGGAGTGCCGAGAAGAAGTGTTTGGACCTAAACGAGATTCGTTATACATCGTGATAATTTTAACAATTGTGTATTTAATAATTTTTATTAGCGGCTCAATTGGAAATATAAGTACGTGTATTGTGGTAGCTAAAAACAAATTGATGCATACAGCTACAAATTATTATTTATTTAGTTTAGCTATATCAGATCAATTATTATTAGTGTCTGGATTACCTCAAGAAGTGTATAGTTTTTGGTGGAGGTATCCGTATATTTTTGGAAGTACATTTTGTTTTGTACGTGGACTATTCGCAGAAACCAGTGGAAATGCTACAATTTTAATCATTACTGCTTTTACAGTAGAAAGATACTTAGCTATATGTCATCCATTTTTATCATACACTTTATCAAATTTATCACGAGCAATTAAATTAATTATCGCTATATGGTTGGTATCCATTTGTTTAGCAATTCCACAAGCTTTACCCCTAAAAGTTGAATTATTAGATGGAACTTGTCGACAGTGCGTTATAAGTAAAGACTCGAATATACAACCACTTTTCGAATTTTCTACATTTTTATTATTTATAATTCCAATGACTATAATTACTGTGTTGTATATTCTTATTGGGATAAGATTAAAATCATCCAATAGTATCAATAAAGTTAATTCTCGTGATAAGATACAATGCAAGTCATCGAAGAAGATTGTTAAAATGTTGGGTAAGTTAATAACAAAAAACAATCAAAATATTATTATTATTATTATTACAACAGTAGGAACTTTAAAATATTGACAAATGATAAAAATTGTATTATAAAAAAATAAATAAAAATTTTAGTGTATGGACTGCTTTAAATTTAAAAAAAGTAGATACGTTTAAAATTCAATTTTTGTAGAAAAAGTTCCTGAAGGTGCAATTTGGGAAACTCCAAATTTTTAAAATAATCAATTTTTTTCATTGTTCAATTTATTTTGGTTCCAGTAGATTTAATATATGTATTATTGTTTTCTAATTCCAGTTATCGAGTAAAGTTGAAAATAGTAAAATGGAATATTAAATATTGCATATTTTTCAATACATTTCATTGTATTAATAATTCAGAATATGCAAAAAATATAACCCTCGTATTTGTAATTAATTTTTCTTTTTCAATGCGTTGATTAATGTATCTATTAAAAACCTGTACATAATTAATCGTTATAATTAATTTTATCTTGAAGATTTCGGTGAATTAATTATAATTAAAAGGTTTTTCGAATTTTATTTTTCATTGACTCAAAAATAATTTGTTGGTGATACTTGCACTTTAATAATTATTTAATTAAAAAAAAAACAAGCTCAGACGAAAGTCCAGATGTTACAGGTATATTACGCTATCATTTCATCTTAAACACAAATAAATGTTATAATTAGATAATTATAAATGCCAGTGATTCAAAAATTTAAAACACTAAATATTATAGACAGTTTATATTTTTATTTTTTGCATGTCATTATTAAAATAATTGAAAATATTAATAAATATTATTGTATTTTTATTAAACTGGTTAAAAAAATTAGTTTACCAATAAATAATATTTAAACAACTTAAAAATAAATAATAGTTTATAAAATGTTGATAACATAATGTCTGTTATTATTTTTTAAATTTCTGCACCTGTTAACTAAATTATTATTATTTTTTATCAATTTAATTACATGCGACCTTAAAAACAAATTAAAATGTGTTATTATAATGAAGTAATAAAATAATATTTTTTGCCTCAAAAAAAAATATAATAAAGATAAGAAACTAAATTATTGTTTATGTTATATTTTTCAATTTAGCGCCATTTTAATGTAAACTTGGATGTTGGTAAACCTGTGTGTTATTTTTAGAGGTTAGATACTAGACAAATTATTTTAGGCTTTGAAACAACTTATAATAAATTATGTTGTATAAAAGTTAACAATTAAGCTTTATCAGTTATTTTTTTGATCGCACATGTTGAATCTATCAATTTGTTGTTAAATTAATAAATGCAAATTATTCATTAAAAGCAATTACTATTGAAGCAATATCTTGTAAAATTTATTATGTACACTAACTACATGTCGTAATCAATCAATATTTTAATTTACAGGGTGTTTGCGAATAATTCAAATAAAAGCCAAATTGTATTTAATTTTAGTTGCTGTGGTAGTGGCGTTCTTTATTTGTTGGGCTCCATTCCACTTACAGAGGCTCATTTCTATTTACCAAATACCAACGAAAGAAACTAGACCTACACATTTAAAAATATACGAAGTCATAACTTATATTAGTGGTATCTTATATTACGTTTCGGCTACTATTAATCCTATTCTTTACAATATTATGTCTGCCAAATTTCGAGAAGCCTTTAAAGTAAGTAAAATTGAATACTTACTTAATTTAGCAATGTAAACATGGCTTTTGTAGAAATTATTAGAGATGGGAGTACCAGTTCTAGTCAAATTTATTTTTATTTTACGTAAAAATAAATCTAAAATTCTATTTTTAATCTATTATTAATTTTTTATCCAAATTACAATTAAAATAGTGTTATTATACAGAGCTGGGGCGCTACTAAAAAAAGTAACGCTTTACTTTACCGTTACTTTTGCTAAAAAGTAACGCGTTAGATAAACGTTATACCGTTACTTTTTTTAAAAAGTAACGCGTTACTTTTCTATATATTCTTCTCGTTCTTTTATTGTCCATCTCCACATTTATCGCCGTTATTATTTCACATACAAAGAAAATTTTCAAATAAAAGTTTTATGATTAAGCTTGATTTTTTAAAATTCTATCCAGGACGCAGTGGCGCGCGAAATCGACGGGGTACAAAAAAATAAAAACATTTCACATCAAACAGCAGAAACAAAAGAGAAAAACCTTAGTAACGCGTTACTGTAACGAAGTAACGATTTTTACAAAGTAACGCAATTACAGTTGCTTTTCGCCCACTTTAAAAAGAAACGAAATTACTAGTAACGCGTTACTGAAAAGTAACGTTTTAGTTTCATTACTCCCAGCTCTGTTATGATATTAATCTTTTAACAAAATTACAATGTTACAAAACTACCACATCTCTATTTCAATTCTAATCTCAATTCCAAAACGTAACTGTCAAAAAACACAATGCACAATACTAAAAAAATATATCGTTTTCATTAATTTCAAAACTTTTTTAGGAAACATTCTCCTGTTTAGGATTTCAAGAAAAGAACGTAAAATCACAAGGATCTTTTTCAGTTGTATCTAAATCTAATATGAGATACCCTGAATCAGTTGATTCTGCAAGTCAAGATAACTCTGTACAATCTTTTATGTTCTCAGTACATAAAACCTCGATAGAATCGGCAAATGGTTATTTATTACGTAAGTAAGTACAGGTACAGAATGAATAAAATAAAATCACCATTTTAAGCGTCTTTTATTTATATTCACTACTTTTTAACAATAGTTATTTTTTTAATATTTTTGTTAGTTGGCAGCAATGTACTGCCACTTGGGGTTATTCGTTCGGCATTGTTGCTCGCAGGTCAAAGCGATAAGATATCCATAAAACTTTAGAACTAATATTAATAATTATTTACAGTTATCATTTTATATCGTAATCATTTATTTAAAAAATAATTATTAATATGCATTTTTAAAAACTTTATTTTCCTTTGACAGGTCACTGCTAGAGAAAGAGTGTTCAGAAATGGAACCTAATAAAGAACTAGTTTAATCCAAACATAACCTCATTAACAGTATTATAAAGGAATTGGATCTGTTATTTTTTATACCTCAAGAAACTAGATCGTATATTTCTGGATAGGGTGTATTAACTACATATAAACCAATGATTAGTACTAAAATAAGATACAATATTTCAAAAAAGAACTACAAAATGTATATTTAGTTATTAAATATATTTGTTCTAAAATATAAATATTTGTTTTTACTTATGGTTCATTTCATTACTATGATTACTCTTTCATTTTTTTAAATTAACAAAAATGATATCTACTGTGGTGTCTTTCATTGATTAGAGCTAAATCGTCTGTCGCAGAATCTATCGGATTGTTCCAGCCAAAAATTTCTGAGTATGTTTTAAAAGGTGTAGTCAGAGCCACCGATATCGGTGTAATGGGGGGTTTTCCCGACCTAGGTAGTCTTTGGAGGGCCTGCGAATTTTCAAAAAAAAAAAACAAGTTTTCTTTCACTCTATTGAATAACATGTATAACTTCCAATTTTTTAACAATTCGTTGATCTCTTCACTGATTTCATATTTATTGGTTTAATATTCACCGAAAAAATTGAAACTTGTAATATATATCTGAAAAAAAATGAAATGTTAAAATTATCGAATCATATCCATAAATAAAATCTGATTTTCTCTCGGCAGCAATGGTCGTAGTTTATCTAATGATAATCAAACTTAATTGGCGCAATGGAATCTTGATATGCTTTTTATTCGCATTGACTTGAAATATAATAAAAACTATTAAAGCGAAAAATTCTCTCAGGTGTAAAAACGGAACGCACTACAACGTTGGTAAAACTGTAAATGAGAAATTGACAATAAAGTAATAAAGTGACATTTATAAATTGACATTTATGTTGCAAGGAGGATCGAGTTAATTGTGAACGTGAAGTGTTAAAAATAGAAAATGAATGAATATAACTGAAGTTCGTCATTAATTCCAAACTATTTTAGTAAGTTTTTACATAACATTTTATAATTTAAAATCGCAATTACAAATCACAAATTTTTAAAGCCATAAAAAATGACCTCAACTCACGATGCTATGGAAAATTCCATATCATTGTGATGACGATGAGGAAAAAGAGAGAGTAGATCAGCTGTCTCTTTCTAATGCAGTACGCTTCACGAGTGATCAATATTTCTTTTGATTACCAAGTTCTTTGTTTAATGTTTAATATTAAATAAATACTTGTAAATATCATTTGATTTTTTCAGAAGTGAAATATAGTTGAAGTATAACTAATCTTTATGAAATGCAGGGCCAACAGGTCGTAGTAAATACCCAAAATCAAATAAATTCGTCAAATAAGGGACTTGCACTTGGAAGCCAGGTGATACTTAAGATGAATGATTCAATTCCAATATCTTCTGTTGGTAAGTTATACATTTTATATTAACCCTTAACTGGTGACCATCTTGTTTGTTTGTCTACGCGATTTCAAAGGGATTTTCTTAAAATTTAGTCCACAGATTCTCCTTGGACTCCTTAGTACAATAAGCTATCGCACATGTCTCGGAAAATTATGTACCCCGAGATATGGGATGGGGAACGTGAATTATGAATTAATATACGTAGTGTACTCGTACGAACTGCACAATTTTATTCATACAACAGACGTACGAATTACATGAGTTTATTTGTATGACAGTCGTACGAATTATAGGATTTTATTCGTACGACAATTATATTTGAAAGAAAATTTTCGATGCATTGGCTGATGATTAATGTAAAAAAAATCGATTTATCGTAATAACAATTTTTAGGCCATCATTGAAATTATTTATGAACATAATATAGAGGCTAGATTTAGATAGTCAAGATTTCTTTTAATAAATTACATATTTTTTTTAGGTTATATTTCAGGACCAACTTCATGTAAGAATAATAACTCGTACTGCTTTTAGCCACGCCTGGTTTAATCAACCCAATGTCTTTATTTAATCTAAATCGTTTTTACATTGCCACATTCACAAAAATCATCAGCTTTAATTTTTTTAATTTCCATGATTAGTTTCCAAGCATCTGCTGTAAAATATTTTTCTATTAACGGCAAGTTAACGTCGTCGTCAATAATGGCCCATGGGATTTTTCGCGATTGTACTTTTATAGATTCCTTTTCAATTATGTTATTTTTAGTAACTGCCACGTGTGCTCACAAACCTAGTTACAGGTTTATTGTTTATTTTTCACACAAATCACAGTTTGTAGCTTATAAAAAAGTGCACCTTTTGGAATTGCCCTAAATGTAAGCAGACTGTATGAAATGTTATTTTATTACAATATATATGAAGGGTTACTTGTTATTTTAGTATTTGTTTAAATCTCTAAAAGGGCCGTTTGCACCAACGAGACTTAAATCCTTAAGTTTTCATAAATATGTTGCACCAAACATTTAAGCCTTTCTTAAAGTACCAAGTATTCCTAAATCTTAAGCTGCCACTTTTGTAAGCTTAAATATTTAAGAATGCATTTCTAACCTCTTTTAATCAAAACTGGCTGTCAGATAAAGAAGCATATACTGCACAGAGTACATAAAATAAAACCAGTTTGAAATGGTGTTGAATATTTATGAAAGTGATGTTCTAGAGGATCCCTATAGAAACATTACTGCACCTAGTACCACGACATATAAATCTGCGAACCTAGCATTTGAATAGCATGGGAAAGGTAGTTTTATATATTTTTTCGTTTACCGAAACAGTGTTGTTGATCTGCTTGCGCAGATATAGCATTTTCTGAAACACCCATCAGACCGGTAAGAAAGATTTGAACATTATTACCTACATATATTATATATACATCCCTTGCACAACCTTACAGTTTCCTAAATATTTCAATATTTATCAATATTAAAAATTTCAAAATCAATGTTAAATTTATTACTTTACACTTTGAATTATTATTGTATAAATGATATTTAGTTAGCTACATCGTTTGTAATTGTAATTATAACAAATATGTTAGCTTGAATAATAAAATGTTTATAATTATTATTATTATACAATATGTATGTGATTTATTTCCAAATTAATAATGTGGAGGTATAAAGAAGTAAAAGTGAATATATCTAAAAATTCTGGTTTACACACAAATTAAATAGTTATACTGTGCTTACTTAAGATTCCAGTCATAATGTCTGATGCAATCAACTTAAATTTTAAGAGCGTCTTACCTTAAGATCAACTTAGATAAGATCGCATTTTAAGAATCGTTGGTGCAAATGGCCCTAAAGAAATAAATATATATATATATATATATATATATATATATATAATTTTTATATTTGCAACAAACTTTGATTTATGTGAAAAATATATTATTATGTTCATAAATAATTTTGGTGATAAATGAAGCCTAAACATTTTTATTACAATACCATTTTTGTACATTAAACATCAGCAAAAGCATTGAAAATTTTATCTTTCTAAATAAAATTGACGTACGAATAAAATGGTGTAATTCGTACGACTGTCGTACGAGTAGACGCGTCCATTAATATACACAAACTTGTACTACAATTCTTGATCTTCATAACAATTTTTAAGTTTTTTATTGAATTGTTACCAGTTAAGGTTAATTAGTTAAAAAATATTTAAAATTACAATTATATCATGTTATAGGATTATTAGAACTTGCTCACCGCGAATATCAAGCTGGTGATTACGAAAATGCTGAAAGACATTGCATGCAATTGTGGAGACAAGATCAGACGAATACAGGCGTTTTATTACTATTGTCTAGCATTCATTTTCAATGTAGAAGATTAGATAAATCTGCTCAATTTAGTACTTTGGCCATAAAACAGAATCCTCTATTAGCAGAAGCTTATAGGTAGGTGTTTATTGTTTTATAATTATGAAATTATAAGTGGAAAAATTTAATTATTTGTTTGCTACATTTAGATAAGAATGACTAATTGATAAACATTTCATTTTAGTAATCTTGGAAATGTTTTTAAAGAACGAGGACAACTTCAAGAAGCATTGGAAAATTATAGGCACGCCGTAAGACTAAAGCCGGATTTCATTGACGGATACATTAATTTGGCTGCTGCACTTGTAGCTGCTGGCGATATGGAACAAGCTGTACAGGCATATATAACCGCTTTGCAGTATAAACCAGTTAGTATTAAATTTATTTTATTTTTGCACAGTGGTTTAACATTATTCTGGGCTTCAACCATTTTTAAATTTGTTTTTTTCCTTCCTAATTTGATCTAGTTTTTCACTTTGTATTAGTACTTTGCTACTTTTTTTTACTTCTCAGTTTGTTCTTTTTTTTTCTTATAAGTGAGTATTAGAAATAGAAATTATTTAAATTTTATGTTTTCCGATTTTATTGATAATAAAAAAAATTTATTTCAGGATCTCTACTGTGTTCGTAGTGATTTGGGAAATCTTCTAAAAGCTTTAGGTCGTTTAGACGAAGCAAAAGTAAGTTAATGTTTTAAAAATCTCTATTCATTGAGACGAGTTGTTTTTAAAGTCCATTTCACTTAGCTTTAAGGACAACTTCGATCATTCATTTACATCAATTCTTTTCGTTGATATAAAAGTATTTGGCTGAAGATTTTCTGGTATGATGCAACTTTGCGTAACATCCTGTAGTGTGCGTAAATTTTACTTATTTTTACTGTTGCGTAATTTTAGAAAAATTATTTGATGCGTATTTTTTATTTTTGATACTTATTTTCAGGATACAACAATTAATAATTACAATAATATTTTTTTGTATAGAAAGTAATTATTGATTGTTAAAATTCTGTTATAAGCTGTGCGTAACTTTTGTAGATTTGGATTATTTTTTTTAAAGAAAATAATCAGCTAAATAATTTTTTTAAGTAATATAATAATAAATTATTAGTTTGTTTGTCAATATATAAAGCATCAAACCATTATCATTCCACATATCATGTACTTCCTTAAAAAAGGATATCACCTAATCCCTATAAGTGGATAAATCAATTAAAATTTCATACATGAGGTAAGTACTGATACCTAATTATGCATATTAACTCTATTATTTAAAAAAAAAAATGGGGACCCCAATAGAAATTTTTCATTCTTTTTTCACTCATCTATTTTCATTGTAATCTTCTTTTGCTTAATTTCAACTTTCTATGAGGAAAAATAAGGTTTTTCGTATTCTTCAAACTCCCTGAAACCTTCAAGCGAATTTTCTAAATATTAGCAAATATCGGAGATTTTTTTTATTTAATCTGTTATTAACCAATTATTGACCTTTTCTTTAATCCATTTATCAATATTTTCCACATTAATTTGAATATATTACATTCTGTAGTTAGTGGGTTTAAATTTGAATTGTGAGAAAGTGATCAGTATATCAACATAGTTAAATAATAGTTTATATGCAATTTTTTTTCTTTTTTTTTACAAAGTTATGGTGACATCCCATTTTGTGGACGTAAAGGGTATTTTACGACGAGTTTTGATTATTTTTTTAATACAACAAAATTATTTCTTCTTAGTGTCAGTTGATCCATTCCAGGGTTTCTATTCGGGTGTGACTTAATTGCACTTAAGTACTTCTAGAAATTTTATTTGGTGGATCTGTGATTTTTTTCTACTAAATAAAATAATATATTTTGTTTGGGTTACATTTTTCTAATTAAGAGTTCTTTTATGCATAAATATTCTTTTGGTGATTGTTACGAATCTTTCCTCAGGCCGAATCTTGTCTTTAGATCAATTATATTTGCCGTATATTTGTATAGAACAAAAATTTGTTGTTTGAATGTGTTTTTAGATCATAATTATAAATATATTATTTTACAAAATAATTTTGCAGGACATAAAATTAAATTAAAAATTGGAAACTCATCGTAAGTTATCCTTATCGTTTATGTTCGTCAGTATAAGAATAGACATTATTAACTAATGGTTATTACTATGTTGCTGTATGATAATATAGGTGCGTGGCAGATTTGGTCGATTTTGTCAACAGAGGGCAGGCATAACCGTATACCGATTGGCTCAAGAGTCAGGTAAAGTAATGCAAGTGATGGATAGAAGTATGATCTTTGTTTTTAGGTAACGGAGAAAAAGGGGACCTCTGAAGCGTAAAATCACCGCTTAAGCGTCAATTATCATTCTTTTATATATTGGCGATTTATTGGTATAGTACTGGCAATAGTATTTGTAGTGGGAAAGTTACAGGGGAACGGGATATTATTATGATAGGGCGAAATAATAAATATTATTTAATGAATTATTTATTTTTTCGTTATTTTTTTAATTTATTGCCATTTTTTATATTTAGAAAAAGAATTACTATAATTTTATATAAATTTGACATTAAATAACTTTCACAAATTTTTACAACTGATTATTATAAGTTTTAACAAGTTTTCTGAGAATATGAACCTAATTTGAAAATTGAAATGTTGAAAAAAGTTAATGTCTTTAAAATCGTGATATATTACAAAAGTTGGTTCATATTCTTGGTAACTACATAAAAAAAATACGCCTTTAAGTTTTTTAACGATCGAAATTCATTTTGGTGAACAACAGTCCATAACTTCGTCATTTTTGCCAATAATGAGTTGTAATAAAAGTTGTTCTATATGCCAATAAAATAACGTCAAATTTATATCAAATTCCAATAATTTTCCTTTGATTCAAAAATAGCGCTTGAAAATTAGATTCCTAAGATAATAATGATTTATTACTGTAATTTTAAAGAACAACAGGCTGAAAGTAAAATTATTTCAATTTAAAATAAAACACAAAGATCGGCGACATGTTTCGGCCTCAACGGGCCATCATCAGGCCTAGAAAACCAAAATTACATTGTTGGATAAAGTAAATCTTACAGGTTAAAATGACTTACAATTTGTAAAGAGTGATCACTAATAACAAATAATTATTATAAAACTTGAAATCATGATAGATTGTATAAATGTGGTTTTTTATTTATTTAAAATTATTGGATCACTCCCTTTCTGCTATTTCTAATCTGAAATTTTTCTGTTTATTATTCCCAGTATTTTTGTATAAATGTTTTTGTGTAAATTGATCTCATTTTAATTTCCCCCACAATCTTCTGGAACGATTAAATTTTTGTTACATTCAGTTTCTAATATTTTTTTATAATCCATATAAAAGTAGGATGAATAATCTATCTCGTCTTTAAAATTTATTCTGTATTATCCACTTTCCTCGTTATACAATAAGTCACAACCAACCCAAACATTATTACAAGCAACCCCAATAAATATTAATTAAAACATTTAATATATTTTATTTACAAAAAATAGAAAACATAATTAACAAAAACTGGCACAATTAATCCCGGAAAATTCTTCCCGAGACTATTATTCTGGACAATCTTTCCCCTTGACAATCCTTCCAGGACAATCTTTCCCCGCGGCAATCCTTCCCCATGACAATTCATTCTCGCTACATTCTTGTTTCACGACAATACTTCCCCCAAATAATTATTCCCCAAGGCAATTGACCCACAATTTTATGTAGCGAAGGAACTTATTGGCTTAACAATGTCTGTCTGTTCATCTGTCCCTGCGATAACTTGAGAATGGTTGCGAATTTTGGAACTCTGTTTTCAGCAATCGATATCTACGTCTACGTAGCTGGAATACCCCCTACAGCAGAATTTAATGGAAATGGAAAAATTTGTGCTCTTTTCTTTTAAAAATTACAAGTGGTTATGCTGGCTTCAGGCCAAGCTGGAATACCCCAGGCCAAATATTTTTTAAAATAAAAATTGAAATATATTTTTGTTATCTCCTATTTATGTGCGAATTTCGCACGCCAATAAAAAAATTTGTGCTCTTTTTTAAAAAATACAAGGGGATCTGCTGGCTTCAGTCCAAGCTGGAATAGCCTAGGCCAAATATAGTGTAAAATAAAAATTAAAGTACATTTTTGTTATCATGTGCTAATTTCGGATAAAAATAAAAAAATATTTGGAATACCCCAGGCCAAATATAGTAAAAAATAAAAATTGAAGTACATTTTTGTTATCTCATGTGCTCTTTATTTTAATAGTAGAAGAGGTTTTACCAAGCTGGAATTAATAATAAAGGTATAATTTGGTGTTTATTATATATTTTTATAAATTAAAACATGTGACAGTACTTTATTCTTTTTTACTATATTTGAATTTTTATAAAGGTCATCGTCGTTAATCCATTTTTTCCTTGTCTAAAGGCAAGTCCCATATAATGGCCACAATTTTGCCTTAAATTGCTCTTAGACAATGGTGGTCCTTTATATGTTACAACCCCAGTAAGTGGCATTTTTTATGTTTTTGGATAGCTAATATGTTCAGGAATTTAATCAAAGGGAATTGAATATTCGTGGTCATCGTGACTTAAATAGGCCACATCAAATAAAATGAAAGTACCTGTAAAAAGTAAATAAATTGAAAATTTATAACTGAGAATGAATTTTAAATTACAAATAACTTAATCGGGTCTAATTCAAGTTGACACAGCTACGGCAACAGGGTAGGTATTAGCCCAATTCCAATATTGGATTTTATTTTTTTTTGTTGTAAACTTAGTTTATAAGTAGATATCTAAGTATATTTGCTTTATACATTTAAAAGAGACACTCCTGCTTCCTTCAAAGTATAAGAAACAGATATGGTATTTTCTGCTTGTGAGTTCGACATTAGAACAAAAAAAATATTAGATAACAAAAATATATTTCAATTTTTATTTTTCAATAAAGGTCTGTGTTACTCCAGCTTGGTCTGAAGCCAGCAGAACTCCTCGTATTTTTTAGAAAAGAAGAGTACAAAATTGTTTATTGGCGTCCGAAATTAGCACATAAATAGGAGATAACACAAATGTTTTTCAATTTTTATCTTAAAATATATTTGACCTGGGGTATTCCAGCTTGGTCTGAAGCCAGCAGAACCACTTGTAATTTTCAAAAGTAAAGAGAAAATTTTTTATTCGCGCCCGAAATTAGCACATAATTCATGCGCATGTCCCATTACTGATTGTATTAATTTTGAGTATAAAATAAATAATTCTGTCCTTGAGCAACCTTACACTTTTACGGACCTGGGTGTTACGTTTGATAGAAAGCTTTCCTTTATTGCTCACATTGACACTGTTTATTCTGCTGCCAACAAAATGTATGGATTTATAGCGCGTAACTCCCGAAATTTTGCACATCCGGAAACCATGAAAACATTATATTATGCATATGTTTGGTCAAAAACTGAGTATGCGGATATAATTTGGAGCCCATTTTATGATACTCGTATTCAAAAATTGGAATCAATACAAAGGCGGTTTTTAAAACTCCTGTCATTTAGAATAGACCATGTTTATCCGTCAATTTCCATCAGCAACACTGAACTTCTTTCCCGACACAAAGTAACTAGATTAAGCCACTGGAGAGACTGTCATTCAGTAATCTTTTTACACAAAATCATCAGTAACAAACTTAATGATCCAAATTTTCTTCAAAAACTCGATTTTATTGTTCCAAGAATAACATCCAGAACATGTCAAACCGTTTACCTTCCCACTCCCCGAACTAATATTTTAAAATTTTCTCCCTTACATAAAATGTGCTCAAAGTGCAACACGATGAATTACCAGCTTGACATCTTTAATACTAGTATTTCGGCCATAAAGACGTACTTTTTGGGAAGCTAATTGTTAATTGTTATTTCTTTTTTGTATTTTTTTTTAATTTGCTAATGTGTACTCCTGATGATATGTAAGTATTTCTGTAGGTATTTTATACTGTTCATAGATCTGTTCTATAGTTGGGTGCAAACCTGTTTGAACAGTAAATAAATAAATTCTACCGTAAAGGATATTCCAGCTACATACACGTTCGATATCTGGTTACCTTAGCACCACCTACTATTTTCAGTAACTTAAATCAACTACAACCGTCTGTCTGTCCGTCTGTTCATCTGTACCAGCGATAACTCGAGAATGGTTGCGAATTTTAGAAAACTGTTTTCAGCAATCAATAACTGATCACAGGATTGTCATGGATTATCCCTACTTATTCTAATAATATCGAAATTACAAAAATAAATTGTTTTTAAAAACAGACAGAGTTTATTGACTGTTTTTTTTATTTCAATTTTTTACGCTATATGTGTCTAAATATTCAGGTGATTCGTAGGGATGATATTTTTCTCCTTTAATTTGAACCTGAATCCTGTCTTACACTGTTTCAGTTAGGTCTACTAAAAATCATGGCTTTTGGTCTTGGTCTTATTTCAGTAATTTTTCGCCAGTCCAGTTGTATTATTTTCAATACACTTTTTCATATTTCATCCTTCAAAAAATTTGCGGATTGAATGATTATTAATAATAATTACAGATGGTTTTCGTGAATTAGGAATTAACTAAACTGTTTCAAACTTGTTAGATTTTATATTATAATGATTAGTTCCTGGTTCCTTATCACACAAAATTATTCGATCATAATTTTCAGTATCTCAAAATTTATTTTTAAGATTTAGATCTTGGAAAAATGCATCATATTTCGATTTCCTTGATCCTTTATTCCTTCAGTTCCCATTTCATTTTCATAAACGCTTATATTTTTGTCTTAAATTCTATGAACCTTTATTAATTTTAATATTTAATTAAGTAATTTAAAATATGTTAACGTCCCTAAATAATCCCGTTCCACTATGAACTTATATTGCTAGCACTATAACTTTTGGCGTAATTCAATGCATTGTACTTTATGAATCGTAGATTTTAGTTAGGAAATTAAACTTGTAATGATTTTGAATTATATTTTCCTCAAAATCATGCTCGGTTGGTAAAAAATTTCAATCTGTATCAAATTATGTTTATTAAACTTTTATGATTTAAATTTAATCACCAACCGCAAGTTTTAAGTTTGTTGCGCGCATAGCGAGACTTGGCGAATTTTTTTCTGTGGAGGTCCCCCCGAAAGTGGGAGCGCTTGCGACTCTGGCAAATGTCAATAAGACTTGTGCCTAATACGGTTTATTTTCCCCCTATTAGGCATGTTACTTAAAGGCGATCGAAACTAGGCCGGATTTCGCCGTGGCCTGGAGCAATTTGGGTTGCGTGTTCAACGCTCAAGGCGAAATATGGTTGGCCATTCATCATTTCGAAAAAGCTGTTGGATTGGATCCTAATTTTTTGGACGCCTACATTAATTTGGGGAATGTACTCAAAGAGGCTAGAATTTTTGATCGGTAAGTAGATATTTAATTAAAAATGTAATGAAACTCTCTTAGTCAAGTACCACAATATATTTACGATAATTTCTGTGAAATTAAAGTTTCGGCGACAAATACCATCATCAGGCCTACAATACAACACGTTGTCTTATAATAAAATTTAAAATTGTGTGTTTTTAATTTCAATTTTAAATTTTATTGTAATACAACGTGTTGTATTGCAGGCCTGATGATGGTGTTTGTCGCCGAAACTAGTTGCCAACTTTACTTTCACTAAAATTATCGAATTATTTATCTTATAATCTCTCAGGTTTTATATTCGAATTCCTATTTTTATTTTTCATTTTAAAAGGTGGTGAAAAAAGTAAGGAGGGAAGTAAATATTTTAGAGTGCCCGAAAATGTCTAAAGACATCAATTATTTGTGTCTAAATTAGAAACTGAAATATAAAGTCGGTTAAAAAAAATTTCTTGAAGATTCCTGCCAAATATTTTATTTTGAATTATTTTTTTTTAACAAGCTGATACACTTTTTCAATCAAACCGTCACGAAAAATAAATTATTTTAAAATTCTTGATCCAAAATTAGATGATTTCCATGTAGAGGATTTTCCAAAATTTTGAGCCACTTAGAATAAAATTCGGACCCCTTTTTAAGCGTAAAGCGCTAACGTAGGAGTGTGAGATTTGGTATAGTTAAAGTTTATATACAGGAGGAGTGTAGAAAGCTTAAATTAATATATAATATGTGTTACAAATAAATAAATAAAATATAATATAACTTTCATTGTTTATCTTAGACTATTTTTTAGTACTATATTAATAATAATAATATTATAATAATACTTGCCCTACATTTCACCCCCTTACGAGTGAACCCCAGAAACAAAAGTAAAAAAAGAAAAGTAATAAAAATAGGAAAACATGTGAAATAATGGGAAACGGTAAAAAATAGGGAAATTAGGAAAAAATGGAAAACAATAGGGAAAAATGCTAAAAAATAAGCAAAAACAGGGAAAGATAGAGAAAAATAGGCAAAATGGGGAAAAATAGTACATAAAAAACAGTAAAAAATGGAAAAAAAGGGAGAGGCAATGAAAAAATCGGAAAAACAAAAAGCAATTTAAAAAAACTGGAAAAATCGAGAAACAATAGGAAAGAATGAAAAAAAACACGGAAATATAGGGAAAAATAGAAAGAAATATTTAAAAAAAAAACAACAAAAATAGGGTAACTGGGAAATAGTAAAAAATAGTGAAAAGAATCTGGAAATGGTAAAAACAGAAAAAAGTAAGAAACAGATAAATAGTTAAATATGTTTAAAAATATTAAAATATAGGTGAAAATAAGGAATATGGGAAGAATAGAAAAAATGGAAAAATATGAAAACATTGAGAAAAACTGAAACAAACGAAAAAATAGGAACAATGGAGAACAATTTGAGAATATTAGGAAAAAAGGAAAATAAGAAAAATTGGAGAAAAATATAAAATAGAAAAAAATATATAAAAAATAGGGGAACATAGAAAATATTAGCAAAAATTGAGAATATAAGCAAAAATTGAAAAAAATAGGAAAAACCAGAAGAAAAAACCAGGACAAACAGAAAATTTAAAAAGAACTAGAAAAAACAGGGAAATAGAGAAAATTAAAAAAAAAACAATAAAAAATAGGAAAATATAATGAAAATGTGAAAAAATGGATATAGACATAAACTTTTAAATTTAATGAATAACGGTCGAATTTCGACCACCAATTTATGATGATTACACATTTAAATTTATTATTAAAATCTACATAAATAATTTTATTACGACAGTTAATCCGGTCTTTATTCGAAAAGACGCTTTGGAAATAATAGGGAAAATGGAAAAAAACAGGGTAAATGGGAAACAGTAAAAGATTGTAAAAAAAATAGGGAAAAAAGCTGCAAATGGTAAAAACAGGAAAAAATAAGAAATAGAGATATATAGTAAAATATGTGTAAAAATGGGCGAAAATAAGGAATATGGGGAAAATCGAAAAAATGGGAAAATAGGGAAAAATACGACAAAATAGAGAAAAACAGGAACAGACGAAAAAATAGGGCAACATGGAAAAAAATAAAAAAAATTACCAAAAATTGAGAATATAAGCAATAAATGAGAAAAATAGGAAAAACAGAAGAAAGTGGAAAACAGAGAGAATTGGAAAAAAAAAACAAGAAAACAGGGAAATAGGGAAAAAATGGGAAATGATCGGAAAAAATAAGCAAAAATAGGAAAAAACTGGGAAAGAGAAAAATAGGCAAAATGGGGAAAAATAGTTCAAAAAAACAGTAAAAATAGGAAAAAACGAAAAAATAAAAAGTAAGTAAAAAACCGGAAAAAATGAAAAACAATAGGAAATTGGGAAATGAGGAAAAAAATTTAAAATAATAGGGGAAAAAAACAGGAAAACAGGAAAATATAGGGAAAAATAGAAAGAAATGGTAAAAAAATTGGGAAAAAAGCTGGAAATGGTAAAAACATAAAAAAATAAGAAATAGAGGTAAATAGTAAAATATGTGTAAAATATAGGTGAAAATAAGGAATATGGTGAAAATAGAAAAATGGGAAAATAGGGAAAAATAAAAAAATCGAGAAAAACAGAAACAAACGAAAAAATAGGAAAAATAGAGAATATTAGGAAAACAGGAAAAAATTGGAGAGAATTATTAGAAAATACAGAAAATAGGGGAATATAGAAAAAATTGAAAATATTAGAAAAAATTGATAATAAGGGTAAAAATTGAAAAAATAGGAAAAACAGAATAAAATAGAAAAAAAACAGGAAAAACAGATAAAACTGTAAAAAATAATACAAAATTTAGTATTAAAATCTACATAAATAATTTTATTACGACAATTAATCCGGTCTTTATTCGAAAAGAAAAACAAGCAACTTAACCTAACCCAACCAGAGCAACCCATCGCTTTGGAAATAATAGGGAAAAATAGAAAAAAAAACATTGTAAATGTGGAATAGTAAAAAATAGTAAAAAAATTGGGAAAACAGCTGGAAATGGTAAACACAGGAAAAATAAGAAATATAGGTAAATAGTAAAATATGTGTAAAAATAGTAAAATATAGGTGAAAATAAGGAATATGGGGAAAACACAAAAAATGAGAAAATATTGAAAAACACGAAAAACTAGAAAAAAACAGGAACAAACGAAAAAATGGAGAAAACGGGAAAAATTGAGAAAAATATCTGAAAATAGAGAATATTAAAAAAAAGGAAAACAGGAAAAAATCGATAAAAATAGGAGAAAATAGAAAAAAAATATAGGGAACATGGAAAAAAATAAAAAATATTGCCAAAAATTGAGAAAAATAGGAAAAAAGAGAAGAACACAGAAAAAACAGGAAAAAAAACAGATAATTCGAATAAACAAGAAAAAAGGGAAATGGGGAAAATTAAAAAAATAAAAACAATACAAATTAGGAAAATATGAAAAAATAGGTAATTAAGGAATAACGGTCGAATTTCGAACCCTAATCTACATAAATAATTTTATTACGACAATTAATCCGGTCTTTATTCGAAAAGAAAAAAAACAACCCTCCGCTTTCGTTGTAAAATACAACGAAAACAATCTTTAGCGGTATCAGTATCTATGACGCAATTCGCGTACTTATAGCGCAGCCTCGGGTTGCCGCAGCAACGAATGCGAAAAACCCCAGCTGACCTGGGGGTGCGTCACGAACCCTCAAACCTCCTCGGCCACGTAGTCGCAAACCTCACACCACTGCTTTAGTGCCTATAGAATTTAGTTTTTAGTGCCTCCTTTTAGTTTTACGTGACTTTTCTTAACTCTTCACCTATTTATAATTATGTTTTTTCTTTCTGTGACACTCGCGATGTTTTATTTCTTCTCTATTACTTCTTCAAAATAATTTTAACAAACAGGGTTAAGGAATGACTGATTATTGTATAAGATTCTGCCAATTTCGACAATAAAACTAGGATCATTTTATGGTGGCTCTATTAAGTATTTTCTTTTATTATACATATTAATTAATTACATCATTGATTTTTTATTTAATATACGGAAAAAATTTATAATTTAATGTATTGGTTTAATTTAATTTCATGTAATTAGTTTTTTTTCTAAATTTTTAATTTCTATATTTATCATGTAAGCAGATTTTTACACTATATGGTTTCAAAGGTGACTAAATTTTTAAGCTTTAATCTAATTTTAGACGATAATAAATAGAGTCAAGGTTTTTTGGATTTTAATAATCTTGTTTTAAACGCTTTCCAAGTTCGAGAATTATAATTAAGGTTCGAAATATATTAGAATTTAAAATACCGTTATTACGAACACATGTATTAATTCATAAGCTTGCCAAATAAAATATAGATCATCGAATAAGAATTTAATATAATTTTGAATAAATGTTTCGCAAAAGAAAATTTATAATATAATTATTTCATTTTATTGTTCGTTTAATAAAATAATATGACAATAAATCACATCCGGTACTGGCGCTTTTTATGAATTTTTTATTTAGTTGTTAAACGTCATCCTTTCTTGGAAATTATTCTCGGATTTATTTTTAAAAAGTTACATTAAAGCCAAACGACAGAAATGGTTGTAAAAGAAAATTGTGCCGGAAATTTAAAAAAAAATCAATTTCCTATTTTTTTAATTACCACTTTTTTAAATCCATGTTTTTCTCATTTGTTTACGTTCTTTTCAAATTGTACTTGTTCCCCAACTTCTTTTAACACTTTTTTCCTCATTTTTTTCCCACTTTTTTAAAATTCCACTTTTTCCCCACTTTTTGTACCCCAACTTCTGTTTCCAATTTCTTTTCTCCACTTTTTGTCAGTTTTTCCACTCTTCTACACTTTTTTAAAATCCCACTTTTTTCAAATTCCACATTTTTTTCGATTTTTTAAATCCCATTTTTTTCCTATTTGTTCCCCACACATTTTTAAATCTTAACTTGTTTAACCAACTTCTTTTTCCACTTTTTTAAAATCAAATTTTTTTTAAATTCCAATTTTTTAAGTCCCACTTCAGATCTTAACTTCTGTTCCCCACTTTTTTCCCAGTTTTTCCACTTTTTAAGTCTCACATTTTTTTCATTTTTTTCCCACCTTTTAAATTCCACTTTTTCCCCACTTTTTTAAATCCCCCTTTTGTTGCCCTAACTTCTGTTTCCAATTCCTTTTCTAAACTTTTTCCCAATTTTTTCCACTCTTCTAATACTCTTTTTACACCGCGGGGAGTGAAACTAGTACTTTAGTCCCTCAGTTTCGGAACTAAAGTGCCACTTTTTCTCCCTTGGACTAAAATTATTTAGTTCCGCAAATAAAAAACAATTGAAACCAGCCACCTTGTTTATTCGAATTTAATTCAGAACTGTCAAGTACACCATTTTACGAGATCATCGCTTTTTACCTCTCGCCCTTCAGATAAGAGAGGTATAGGAATCATGCTAAAAATTGGGTAGTGAGTTTTCAATTGATAAACACGTTTTGGGGTCTCTAGAATACGATTTTAATATTTTCGCGATGATGTCTGTGTGTGTGTGTGTTAGTGTGTGTGTGTGTGTGTGTGTTAGTGTGTTAGTGTGTGTGTGTGTGTGTGTTTGGATGGATGTTGTAGTAACGATAACTCAAAAACTACTGAATAAAAAAATTTGAAATTTTGCATACAGGATTCTGATACCCTAGATTAGATCTGATTAGATTTTGGTGCCAATCGCACAATCGGAAGTGGCAGTTGCTATGGGTGATGACGCCATTATTATACAAAACGGCAATAAAGTTTTACACATATATTTTGTATACCCTATAGTTTATTTTCATCTCATTAAAATTTTCTAAACTTTTGCCATTGTTGCCAGATTTACAAAAATATAATTTTTTTTCATACTTTTTTGTGTCAACCTGTAAATTTTTGATTCAAAAATGGCGAGAGGTCATGTGCTGGCCACATCAGATTTTTCATATATTTTTTACAATTTTGTTGGAATTATATTATTCATATAAAACCACGAAAAATCCAAAATGTCTTAAATATGACAAAAGTCGCATTCTTCTGTCACTATTTTCATAATATATCCGTATAAGACAAGGTTTTGCAAATGCGGATCGAACTTGGTCAGAGTTTGAGCCCCAATCCGGGAACCCCGTTTTATTATTTTTTTTATTTTTATAATGGCGGGAATTTTATAAAAAAATTGTTTTTTAAAATACATAATTTAATATCAAATATGATTACCTAATCAGAAGTAGGAAACTTATAAATAATAGAATTGATTGTTACGTTTAAATATTAACAAAATTAACAGGTAAATTATTATTTGAATTTTAAGGGGGCTTGGGCACGGCGGTGTAAAAAATAGCGTAGATACCACAGGATTAAAGTATCATTTAAAATCTTCACCCTCGGGATTAAAAGATGCACTTTAGTCCCTTGGTATATAGTATACTATTTAAAATTCCACATTTTTAAATCCATTTTTTTTCCAACTTCTGTTCTTAACTTCTGTTCCCCACTATTTTCCCAGATTTTTCCACTTTTATCTTATTTTTTCCTCACACTGTATTAAATCCAACTTGTTTCCCTTTTTTCACTTTTTTAACATTCCATTTTTTTTTAATTCCACTTTTTTAAAGCCCACTTTTTCCCCAGCTTCTGATCTTAACTTCTGGTCCCCCGATTTTTCCACTTTTTAAATCCCACTTTTTTCTCATTTTTTTCCTACTTTTTCTCCAACTTCTTTTCCCACTTTTTCGCATTTTTGCCACTTTTTAAATTCCAATTTTTCCCCACTTTTTTACCCTAACTTCTGTTTCCAATTTCTTTTCTCAACTTTTTCCTAGTTTTTACCAGTTTTTTCCACGCTTCTAATACTCTTTTAAAATCCCACTTTTTTAAATCCGCTTTTCCCCAACTTCTGTTCTTAACTTCTGTTCCACAATTTTTTTCCCAGATTTTTGGACTTTAAATCCCACTTTTTTCTTATTTTTTCCCCATCCTTTTTTAAATCCAACTTGTTTCCCCAACTTCTTTTTCCATTTTTTAAAATCCCACTTTTTCCCCAACTTCTGTTTCCCACTTTTTCCCAGATTTTTATACTTTTTAAATCCTACTTTTTTCTCATTTTTTTCCCACTTTTTCTCCAATTTGTTTTCCCACTTTTCCGCATTTTTTCCCCATGTTTTAAATTCCACTTTTTTAAAATCACACTTTTTAAATCCCACTTTTTTAAATCCCACTTTTTTTACCCTAACTTCTGTTCCACAATTTTTTTCCCAGATTTTTCTACTTTTTAAATCTAACTTTTTTCTTATTTTTCCCCACTTTTTTTAAATCCCACTTTTTTTACCTTAACTTTTGTTTAAAATTTCTTTTCTCAACTTTTTCCCAGTTTTTGCCGGTTCCACTTTTTAAATCCCACTTTTGTCCTCATTTTTTCCCAAACTTCTTTTCCCACTTTTCCGCATTTTTTCCCATCTTTTAAATTTCACTTTTTCCCTACTTTTTTAAATCCCACTTTTTCACCTTAACTTCTGTTTCCATTTTCTTTTCTACACTTTTTCTCATTTTTTTCCACTCTTGTAATATTTTTTTAAAATCCCACTTTGTTAAATTCCATGTTTTTTAAATCTACTTTTTCTCCAATATTTTTAAATCTCACTTTTTCCCCAATTTCTGTTCCCCACTTTTTAAAAAATAAAAGAAATAAATCTATGTGTATTCCTGAAAGAATTGATTTCTGGTTATCTATATGTTGTTGACAAACATTTATAGAACTTTGTTTTCGTGAAATTTTCAGTTTATTGATTTTCAAAATAAACTTAACCTACATTTTATATTTACTAATTCAGTTGTTTTAGTAAAAAGTGTGATTCTAATGGATTCATACACGATATAATTACTTTTTAACGAGTTTTAGTAATGATAACTTTCATTAATAAATTATCATAAAAGAACATTTAAATAATAAAATTTTGTTTAAATAATTCTGTGAAATTATTATAAGTTTATAAATATTCATAAACATATAATAAATTTTTGTATCTATTTCCTACCAGGTTAGTGCCAATAAAATTTACGATATTACGTAACTAGAAACTAAATTATAATTTAAAAAAAAAATCGAAACTAACCAATGAAATCGTGATGGAAAATTAAAATTTTATTTCCGTGCCGATTAAACCGTGGGAAAATTCGAAACGGTAAAATATTCCGTTTAGTCGCGAATCGGTCGGCGACGAGGACGGTGTCGGTGTTAATTGGAAGTCAGTCATCGCGATGTGGATGACAGCCAACGACTCGGACGTCGGCACGTCGTCATGGAGTTACAATGCGTCGTGGTCTACACTGTTGTTAACATTCAGTTACCTAGACTTGTTAATAACGTCGTTGATGATCAGGACGAAGAGGGATGTTTTGTTTGGATCAAAGGACAAATCAAGAGGTTCGTTCGTTGAACAAACTTTGTCCAAAAATCGTATGATTTAATTAAAAATCGTTTAAATTTAAAAAGAAAACACCATTTAGAAATTTATAACTGGTTGGGGTTCAATTTCTCCGAAATTTAATAAATTTTATGTTTTCTTTTCTCTTCTGATTTTTTCCAGAAATATAAGTCTTGTTATTTTATCGTTCATTTCCTTATAGTCATTACATTATTCTTCTTAATCATTTTTTACTATTAATTCTTTGTTTTCTTTATGTATATAGTTTTTATCGTTCTTTTGTATTAATCACTCCTGATATTTTAACCTTCTCATTTTATATTTAAATGGTTTCTTTCCATCTTTCTATATCATAGTACCCCTAATGCCCTTAGAAAAGTTGTTCTTTTTTTAAGAATGTTTTATATTTATGTTATTTATTTCCAGAGCGGTAGCGGCATATTTAAGAGCTCTAAATCTATCGCCGAACAATGCTGTCGTCCATGGAAATCTGGCCTGCGTCTACTACGAACAAGGCCTCATCGATTTGGCCATCGATACTTACAGAAGAGCCATCGAATTACAACCAAACTTCCCCGATGCTTATTGCAACTTAGCAAACGCCTTAAAAGAAAAAGGACAAGTTTCCGAAGCGGAAGATTGCTACAATACAGCTTTGCGTCTTTGTCCTACGCACGCCGATTCCCTTAACAATTTGGCCAATATCAAACGGTATTTATTAATCTAAAACATTCACATTCTTTGATAATTTTTATTGCTTTAATTTTGATAACAATAGAATATATGTATTTAGATGGATAAAATGAACAGTGATATTTATTTAATTAGGGAACAAGGATACATCGAAGAGGCTACCAGATTGTATCTAAAAGCTCTGGAAGTGTTTCCTGAATTTGCTGCTGCTCACAGTAATCTCGCTTCAGTTTTACAACAACAAGGAAAACTAAACGAAGCCCTTATGCATTATAAAGAAGCTATTAGAATTCAACCTACTTTCGCTGACGCCTATTCTAATATGGGTAAGTACAATTTAAATTTTTAACTGTTTTTCGTTAAGGCGGCGTTAGCAAATGGATAAGCATAAGGAATTTTTTGAACATATAAGACGCAATTTAACCTCAAAAAAAAGGCATCAAAAATCGCTGTAAAAACTATTTCAGGAACTAGATTATATTCCCATTAGAGACGGTACATAAGAGATATTTCATTTTTTGATTTCATTTATAAGTCTTCTATGTTCAAAAATTTATAATTTGAACCATAGAACATCACCAAAAATACATCAGAGACCTGTTATTCTGTCAATTTTCCCGTTCACTTACTTTTTTATAGATGGCGAAACGTGCAAAATAATTATTTTGGGGTATATATTTCATGTCTTTGTTCCAATATTTTTAAAATTCAGTAAAAATTACTAGTTTAGTATGATACCTAATGAAAAAAAGAAAAAATCGGAAAAAAAATTAAAAAAAAAACAAAAACTTAAAAAAATTGAGAGAGAAATTAGAAAATATTAGGAAAAACTGAAAAATAAAATTGTAAAATACGGAAAAAATGAAGAAATCGCAAATCCGAAAAAAAATGCCAAAAATCGCAAAAAAAAACGAAGAAAAAAGCCTAAAAATCGAAACAGTTCACAAAAAATCGTAAAACAATCGCAAAAAAACCCAACAAAAACACAAAAAAATGACAAAAATATCGCAAAAAATCAATGAAATAAAAAGAATGAGACAAAAAAAAAGAATTGAAAAAAAATAAAAAAAAACGAAAAAACAAAAAAAAATCATAAAAGTGAAAAAAAAAAACAAGAATTTGAAAAAAAAATTGAGAGACAAATTAGAAAATATTGGGATAGAAAATATTGGGAAAAAAATGAAAAATAGAATTGTAAAATACGGAATAAACTCAAGAAATCAAAAAAATATCACAAAATATCGCAAAACAGACGCAAAAACCACAACAAAATCACATATAAATCGCAAATTATCATAAAAAATCAAAGAAATAAGAAAAATCAGAAAAAATTAGAAACCCAAAAAAATTGAAAAAAACAACAATGAGAAAACAAACCGAAAAAAAAATAGAAAAAACCGAAAAAAAAATAGAAAAAACCGAAAAAAATTAAAAAAGAAAACTGAAAAAAAAATCAGAAAAATGAGAAAAATTCAAAAAAATTGATATAAGTTACAAGAAAAAACAGAAAAAATTGGAGGAAGCAAAAAAAATCACAAAACCGAAAAAAGCCGCTAAAAATCGCAAAAAAAACGAAAAAAATGCAAAAAATCGAAATATTTCAGAAAAAGTCGTAAAACAATAGCAAAAAACCGCAACAAGATCACAAAAAAATGACAAAAATATCGCAAAAAATCAATGAAATAAAAAAAACCAAAAAAAAAAAGAAAAGGCAAACAGAACAATAAGGAAAAATGAGGAGAGATTAAAAAAAATTGGAAAAAAAGTAAAAAAACAAAAAAATCGGAAAAAAACCAGAACAATGATGAAAAATTAGATAAACTCAGAAAAAAATCAGAAAAGCGAGAAACATCGAAAAACATCGCAAAAACCAAAAAACAACTGTAACCATAAAAAATGAAAAAATTCAAAAAACTGATATAAATTGCAAAAACTCGCAAAAAATTGCAGAAATAATTGCAATAATCAGAAGAAATGAGAAATGATTAAAAAACGAAAGAAAAAACCACAAAAACAGAAAAAAAACAAAAAATCAGAAATATGAGAAAAAACTAGAACAAATAAATAACCCTCTATAAAATGATATATATAAAAAATTCTAAATAAGAAAAAAAACATACTGTAGAAAAAGGCCGAGATTAAGAGAAAGAGAGGGAAGGAAAAATACAAAGTGTTCCATTTAAACTAGTATATAACTATGGTGCAGATCTTTTTATTTAGGCAACCTGTATAAATCAAAATAATTTCAAATTGTACCTGGAGTAAACATTTTTTGCACAATCTTACCGTTTTCCATATAAAGACCAACGCGACGCGTATTTAGTGCCCCGCCCTGTATATTTCATTATAGGGTTTTAAATAGAAATTAACAAAATATAATTATTTTTTAAACATTTTCTAATTTTGGTTGGTGTATTTATATGGATATTGAAGCTTAAAAGTAATCTGTTCTTTCCATATAAATGAGACATCCTGTATAATAGTACTAAACTGTTTTTATTAGTTTCACTTATTTTCTATATTGGGTTTATTCATTTTTTTTAGTTCGTTTTTCTTGTTTCAGCTTAGAAATACAAATAAATTAAACTTCAACGAATAATAAAACACCAAGTCATACCACAATTATTTATATGATGTTAAAGTTTTTGACAATTAAATGGCAACATGTTTTGTCCAAACAATGGCCATCATCAGACAGAAAGCGGTTAGTCAAGTACAACAAATTACATGATAAAGTATGAAATTCACATAATGAAAAAGGAAAACTTTAACCAATATTCTTAATATACAAAAGCAAACATTTAAAAAAATTAATTGCTTCCTAAAACTCCATAATGGAATGAGCAATTAATTTTTTTTAAAAAGAGTTTTTTAAATGTTTGGTTTTGTATATTAAGAGTATTGGTTAAAGATTTCCTTTTTCATTATGTGAGTTTCATACCATATCGTGTAATTTGTCGTACTTGACTAACCGCTTTCTGCCTGATGATGGCCATTGTTTGGCTGAAACATGTTGCCATTTAATTGTCAAATAATTTAACATCATATAAATAATTGTGGTATGACTTGTTGTTTTATTATTCGTTGAATAATCTTACCACATTTGAGTATAGATAATTTGCTGTTTTTTAAATTAAACTTAGTATCATTCGAGTTACCAAGACAGTATTAATTTTAACATCCCGTAGAGGCTACACCAGTCATAGCAGAAATTTAAATTTGACATTTTTTTTTTACTTTTAGTAACACAAACAACATAAAATTTTCATTAACTTCCACCGAGGGCCAATTTCTTCACATTATGTGCGGGTTCTTTGTTTTGTCATCGACCAAAGTTGGGTATATATATCTATTTACCTATGAAACATTTATACTCGGTATACCACCATAACAATAATAATATTTTTTTTGCAAAAAAAAAAAATTAAAAATTGCGTCCCGAATTCCGAACTTTAAAATCTGGTCACCTAATTAAAATCAGAAAAAATTGAAAAATTGAGAAAGTAAATAATAAATTTTAAAACAAAATTTTATTTGTATTTTTGGGATCTTTACAGTTTAACCCTTTTTGGAGATTAGTTCTGAAATAATTATTAACTGTTAAAATTTTTGTAACTAACAAATAATTTTCACAAAAGTAAAGAGTTGGTACGTACTGAAAAAAATCATTATAATTTAAATCAAACCGAGGTTATTTATTTGGAGAAAAAAAAAAAAAAAAAAAAATTTACCCTACAAATGAGGTATAGATTTAGATACAAATATTGAAAAAAAATATTAAAAGATACCTAACATTCACAGGCGAGTTTATATATCGGATTATAAGTCAGTAGTTTTGGGCCAGGCAAGTTTAATGGTGTCATAAAAATCTTCTATTTAGGTACCTGATGGTCACTAATAAGAAGCTCGTTTTTGTACTAATTTCGATAACATTCCTTGTTATAGTGACTTACTTTGTAGATATAAGCTAAATATAATTAAAGAATGGGAGAAAAAGTGGGGACAGATAGCTGTAAATTCCACTAACCCTTATTTCTCTATACACGGTTCTACCAAAAAAGGTTCCACACATATTTTTTTTAATGTTTCAAAAAAGTACTCGTCTATTATTACACGACTCAAAATCAATCATGGATGCTTTCCGTCCCACTTGCATAAATTAGGCATTATAGAATCGCCCCTTTGTCAACAAGATAATGAAACTTCCGATCTGAACCACCTATTTTTTAAATGTAAAAATTACCCAGGAACTGAAAACTTTATTTATAAGCTGAAACAACTTAATCACCAATTTCCCACCAGTATTCAAGTCCTACTAGCAACAGAAGATAAACAGATATATGATTTGATTGTAGACTTTATTTTAACTCATAAAATCACCATTTGAATACTAACCATCTATTTATTAGAATCATAAAAATACTTAAAACGTTAAACATTCAACGAATATCCCAAATTCACTGAAAATTAAAACCCTTCGGCGGTCGTTACATCTGGCAACTAAGCAAGATTATTGGAGGATAATAAACATTTAGATTTTTACGCAGAAAATACATCTAATCGCCATCTATCGAACATTTAGTTAATTAAATATATATATATATAAATACTTTATTGTTAAATTTTTCTTCCATCGATAGAATTCCTTGAATTTTGAGATATTTTTGACACTTAGAGCCCGAACACTAAAATTAGATGAGGCATATTAAAAAAACCAAAAAAACACTATTATATTTTAATTAACTGTTTTATTAGCCTTTTTTTATTTGATTTATATTTTATTTATATTTCTCTAATTTTTGATTACAGGTAACACCTTGAAAGAAATGCAAGATGTGTCTGGAGCTCTTCAATGCTATACGCGAGCGATCCAAATAAATCCCGCTTTCGCAGACGCCCACAGCAATCTAGCCAGTATCCATAAAGATTCCGGTAACATTCCAGAAGCTATACAATCGTATAGAACAGCTCTAAAGTTGAAACCGGATTTTCCAGATGCTTATTGTAATCTAGCTCATTGTTTACAAATCGTTTGCGATTGGACGGATTATGATGCCAGAATGAAAAAATTGGTGAATATAGTAGCGGATCAATTGGAGAAAAACCGTCTTCCGTCTGTACATCCTCATCATTCTATGTTGTATCCGTTGTCGCATGATTTCCGTAAAGCCATAGCGGCCAGACACGCTAATTTATGCTTGGAAAAGATAAATGTTTTGCACAAATTCCCTTATAAGTTTTTGCCAGATTTAAAGGGAAGGCTAAGAATCGGTTACGTGAGCAGTGATTTTGGAAACCATCCTACCTCTCATCTAATGCAATCTGTTCCTGGTATGCACGATAAATCGAGAGTAGAAGTGTTTTGCTATGCTCTTAGTCAGGACGACGGCACAACTTTCAGAAGTAAAATATCCAGAGAATCTGAACATTTTATTGATTTATCGAATCTACCTTGCAATGGTAAAGCTGCGGATAGAATTTATTCTGACAACATTCATATTTTAGTTAACATGAATGGCTACACTAAAGGTGCTAGAAATGAAATATTTGCATTAAGACCGGCACCGATTCAAGTTATGTGGTTGGGTTATCCTGGAACCAGCGGCGCTAGCTTCATGGATTATTTAGTTACAGACGCTATCACTTCACCCGTTGAACTAGCGCCTCAATACAGCGAAAAATTAGCATATATGCCATATACTTACTTCGTTGGAGATCACAAACAAATGTTTCCCCATTTAAAAGAAAGATTAATCGTCAGTGATAAAACTGGAATCTTAGCTGACAATGTTGCTATTATAAATGCAACTGATTTATCTCCTCTAGTGGAAAACACCGATATAAAAGAAATTAAAGAAATTGTTAAAGCTGCAAAGCCTGTTGAAATTAGTTTAAAAGTGGCCGAGCTTCCTACTACGACACCAATAGAAAACATGATCGCTTCAGGTCAAATACAAACTTCTTTGAACGGAGTAGTCGTCCAAAACGGATTAGCTACAACACAAACTAATAATAAAGCGGCAACAGGAGAAGAAGTACCTCAAAATATCGTCATTACGACCAGACAACAGTACGGTCTTCCTGACGACGCTGTAGTTTACTGCAATTTTAATCAATTATATAAAATAGATCCGCTCACCCTACACATGTGGGTTAATATACTTAAGGCTGTGCCTAATGCAGTTTTGTGGTTACTTCGATTCCCCGCAGTCGGAGAACCCAACTTGTTAAATACCGCTCAACTTCTCGGTTTACCAACTGAGAAAATAATTTTTAGCAACGTCGCAGCTAAGGAAGAGCACGTGCGACGTGGACAATTATCAGATGTTTGTCTCGATACGCCACTGTGTAATGGTCACACTACTAGTATGGATGTTTTATGGACCGGAACTCCTGTGGTTACTTTACCAGGAGAGACGTTAGCTTCTAGAGTAGCTGCAAGTCAATTAAATACTTTGGGTTGTCCAGAGCTGATTGCCCGATCGAGGCAAGAGTATCAAGATATTGCAATTAAATTGGGAACGGATAAAGAATAGTAAGTATTTTAATTTACCACTAGTTTTTTTTTTAATTAATTACGTTTTTTGTTTTTTAGTTTGAAAGCAATGAGACACAAAGTGTGGAGTGCGAGAAGTACATCGCCTTTATTCGATTGTAAAGAATATGCACAAGGTCTAGAGTTACTCTATTGTAAAATGTGGGAACGCTTCGCGGCAGGTCTTAAGCCTGATCACATCACAGACACAACTGCTAAGAAATAATTTCTCTTAAACAAAACGAAAATCTATATTCAATGTGAATATTCATCTAATTTAGTATTAGTATATCAAAAGGTGGATATTTCCATGAACTTTGTATATTTAGATTGTTGAGTTTTATCAATCTTACAGGTAATTTTGAAAACATTGAAAGCTATTTTTGCCATTTACATGCTTCATCCTTGTGTACATTTTTTCTTTAGATCATATGTAAATTAGTGTTTAAAATAAGTTCAACATGTTTTTGGTTTGTATTTCATAAGTTATTAATAAATATTCAAATAAATGAGTGTTTAATGTTGTTCCTGAATAATGAGTTGTAAATATATTGTTTCCTGAACGTCTTTAGAAAGAGATGTTCGTTTTACAACTGTATTCCTAACAAATATGGCTTAAAAATCCCATTTGGTCTACGTACATCTAAATTTATATAATCTAATAATGTATATTTGTCTTTATCAATAGAATTTAAAATTAAACTTTCAAATAATAAGTAAGGTTATGATTTAAATTTCTTCTTTTTTCTAACTCATTTTGAAAATGATGAGACTTCTCTAATTCGAGGTAGTCGGACACTATTCGGTAGTTTCGGAACGCCCTCCCATGCGCCATCTACAGGATACCGGCACAACGTAAGTTCGACGAGTCACTACTAGATGCCCCGCTCGTTTGACATTAAACACCATTTTATATCACCAATATGAATGATTTTTTAAAAATGCCTGATCGCGCTCTCGCCATTTTTTTAAATTGTTAGTAACTCGTAAACTATGGGAAATTGAGAAACGAAACTCCACACATTTATAATTTCCGAACTTCACTAGAAGATACATAACAGGGAGAAGATTCAACCCATGAGTACCGGGAAAATTCAAAGTATTTTCCAAAAAAAAAAAATGAACTGAAACAGGTATCGTTTTGAAATTCCAATTGTCATTCTTTAAACATTTCTCCAATTTTATCAAAATCTTAATTCCCCATAGTTTCGGAGTTATTAACAATTTAAAAAAATGGCGAGGCGCAATCACTCATTTTTTAAAAATCGATAACTCCCTTAATAAATTTTTTTGAGAAAAACTACCTTCTTTTTCGAAATCCACGTACTTTATACTACATTTGTACAAATTTTCATTCAAATCGGAGTGATCGTATTTTTCAAAAATTTCAAAGGGGTTAACCTTCCGTTTTTTCGAGCCAATTTTTTTTTTGTCTTTGATTTTAATGAAATTAGAGGAATGTATAGAGAATGACAATTGGAATTTCAAAACGAAACCTGTTTCGGTTCATCTTTTTTTTTTGGAAAATACTTTGAATTTTCCAGGTGCTCATGGGTTGAATCTTCTCCCTGTATTATGCATCTTCTAGTGTAGTTCAGATATTATAAAAGTGTCAAGTTTCGTTTCTTAATTCCCCATAGTTTCGGAGTTATTAACAATTTAAAAAAATGGCGAGAGCGCGATCACTCATTTTTAAAAAATCGATAACTCCCTTAATAAATTTTTTTGAGAAAAACTAACTTCTTTTTCGAAATCCACGTACTTTATACTACATTTGTACAAATTTTCATTGAAATCGGAGAGATCGTATTTTTCAAAAATTTCAAAGGGGTTAACCTTCCGTTTTTTCGAGCCAATTTTTTTTTTGTCTTTGATTTTTATGAAATTAGAGGAATGTATAGAGAATGACAATTGGAATTTCAAAACGAAACCTGTTTCGGTTCATCTTTTTTTTTTGGAAAATACTTTGAATTTTCCAGGTGCTCATGGGTTGAATCTTCTCCCTGTATTATGCATCTTCTAGTGTAGTTCAGATATTATAAAAGTGTCAAGTTTCGTTTCTTAATTCTCCATAGTTTCGGAGTTATTAACAATTTAAAAAAATGGCGAGAGCGCGATCACTCATTTTTTAAAAATCGATAACTCCCTTAATAAATTTTTTTGAGAAAAACTACCTTCTTTTTCGAAATCCACGTACTTTATACTACATTTGTACAAATTTTCATTGAAATCGGAGAGATCGTATTTTTCAAAAATTTCAAAGGGGTTAACCTTCCGTTTTTTCGAGCCAATTTTTTTTTTGTCTTTGATTTGGATGAAATTAGAGGAATGTATAGAGAATGACAATTGGAATTTCAAAACGAAACCTGTTTCGGTTCAAATTTTTTTTTTGGAAAATACTTTGAATTTTCCAGTTACTCATGGGTTGAATTTTCTCCCTGTATTATGCATCTTCTAGTGTAGTTCAGATATTATAAAAGTGTCAAGTTTCGTTTCTTAATTCCCCATAGTTTCGGAGTTATTAACAATTTAAAAAAATGGCGAGAGCGCGATCACTCATTTTTAAAAAATCGATAACTCCCTTAATAAATTTTTTTGAGAAAAACTAACTTCTTTTTCGAAATCCACGTACTTTATACTACATTTGTACAAATTTTCATTGAAATCGGAGAGATCGTATTTTTCAAAAATTTCAAAGGGGTTAACCTTCCGTTTTTTCGAGCCAATTTTTTTTTTGTCTTTGATTTTTATGAAATTAGAGGAATGTATAGAGAATGACAATTGGAATTTCAAAACGAAACCTGTTTCGGTTCATCTTTTTTTTTTGGAAAATACTTTGAATTTTCCAGTTACTCATGGGTTGAATTTTCTCCCTGTATTATGCATCTTCTAGTGTAGTTCGGATATTATAAAAGTGTCAAGTTTCGTTTCTTAATTCCCAAAAGTTTAGGAGTTATTAACAATTTAAAAAAATGGCGAGAGCGCGATCACTCATTTTTAAAAAATCGATAACTCCCTTAATAAATTTTTTTTAGAAAAACTACCTTCTTTTTCGAAATCCACGTACTTTATACTACATTTGTACAAATTTTCATTGAAATCAGAGAGATCGTATTTTTCAATAATTTCAAAGGGGTTAACCTTCCGTTTTTTCGAGCCAATTTTTTTTTTGTCTTTGATTTGGATGAAATTAGAGGAATGTATAGAGAATGACAATTGGAATTTCAAAACGAAACCTGTTTCGGTTCATCTTTTTTTTTTGGAAAATACTTTGAATTTTCCAGGTGCTCATGGGTTGAATCTTCTCCCTGTATTATGCATCTTCTAGTGTAGTTCAGATATTATAAAAGTGTCAAGTTTCGTTTCTTAATTCTCCATAGTTTCGGAGTTATTAACAATTTAAAAAAATGGCGAGAGCGCGATCACTCATTTTTTAAAAATCGATAACTCCCTTAATAAATTTTTTTTAGAAAAACTACCTTCTTTTTCGAAATCCACGTACTTTATACTACATTTGTACAAATTTTCATTCAAATCGGAGTGATCGTATTTTTCAAAAATTTCAAAGGGGTTAACCTTCCGTTTTTTCGAGCCAATTTTTTTTTTGTCTTTGATTTGGATGAAATTAGAGGAATGTATAGAGAATGACAATTGGAATTTCAAAACGAAACCTGTTTCGGTTCAAATTTTTTTTTTGGAAAATACTTTGAATTTTCCAGTTACTCATGAGTTGAATTTTCTCCCTGTACTATGCATCTTCTAGTGTAGTTCAGATATTATAAAAGTGTCAAGTTTCGTTTCTTAATTCTCCATAGTTTCGGAGTTATTAACAATTTAAAAAAATGGCGAGAGCGCGATCACTCATTTTTTAAAAATCGATAACTCCCTTAATAAATTTTTTTGAGAAAAACTACCTTCTTTTTCGAAATCCACGTACTTTATACTACATTTGTACAAATTTTCATTGAAATCGGAGAGATCGTATTTTTCAAAAATTTCAAAGGGGTTAACCTTCCGTTTTTTCGAGCCAATTTTTTTTTTGTCTTTGATTTGGATGAAATTAGAGGAATGTATAGAGAATGACAATTGGAATTTCAAAACGAAACCTGTTTCGGTTCAAATTTTTTTTTTGGAAAATACTTTGAATTTTCCAGTTACTCATGAGTTGAATTTTCTCCCTGTACTATGCATCTTCTAGTGTAGTTCAGATATTATAAAAGTGTCAAGTTTCGTTTCTTAATTCCCCATAGTTTCGGAGTTATTAACAATTTAAAAAAATGGCGAGAGCGCGATCACTCATTTTTAAAAAATCGATAACTCCCTTAATAAATTTTTTTGAGAAAAACTAACTTCTTTTTCGAAATCCACGTACTTTATACTACATTTGTACAAATTTTCATTGAAATCGGAGAGATCGTATTTTTCAAAAATTTCAAAGGGGTTAACCTTCCGTTTTTTCGAGCCAATTTTTTTTTTGTCTTTGATTTTTATGAAATTAGAGGAATGTATAGAGAATGACAATTGGAATTTCAAAACGAAACCTGTTTCGGTTCATCTTTTTTTTTTGGAAAATACTTTGAATTTTCCAGGTGCTCATGGGTTGAATCTTCTCCCTGTATTATGCATCTTCTAGTGTAGTTCAGATATTATAAAAGTGTCAAGTTTCGTTTCTTAATTCCCCATAGTTTCGGAGTTATTAACAATTTAAAAAAATGGCGAGAGCGCGATCACTCATTTTTTAAAAATCGATAACTCCCTTAATAAATTTTTTTGAGAAAAACTACCTTCTTTTTCGAAATCCACGTACTTTATACTACATTTGTACAAATTTTCATTGAAATCAGAGAGATCGTATTTTTCAAAAATTTCAAAGGGGTTAACCTTCCGTTTTTTCGAGCCAATTTTTTTTTTGTCTTTGATTTGGATGAAATTAGAGGAATGTATAGAGAATGACAATTGGAATTTCAAAACGAAACCTGTTTCGGTTCATCTTTTTTTTTTGGAAAATACTTTGAATTTTCCAGTTACTCATGGGTTGAATTTTCTCCCTGTATTATGCATCTTCTAGTGTAGTTCGGATATTATAAAAGTGTCAAGTTTCGTTTCTTAATTCCCAAAAGTTTAGGAGTTATTAACAATTTAAAAAAATGGCGAGAGCGCGATCACTCATTTTTAAAAAATCGATAACTCCCTTAATAAATTTTTTTTAGAAAAACTACCTTCTTTTTCGAAATCCACGTACTTTATACTACATTTGTACAAATTTTCATTGAAATCAGAGAGATCGTATTTTTCAATAATTTCAAAGGGGTTAACCTTCCGTTTTTTCGAGCCAATTTTTTTTTTGTCTTTGATTTGGATGAAATTAGAGGAATGTATAGAGAATGTCAATTGGAATTTCAAAACGAAACCTGTTTCGGTTCAAATTTTTTTTTTGGAAAATACTTTGAATTTTCCAGTTACTCATGAGTTGAATTTTCTCCCTGTACTATGCATCTTCTAGTGTAGTTCAGATATTATAAAAGTGTCAAGTTTCGTTTCTTAATTCTCCATAGTTTCGGAGTTATTAACAATTTAAAAAAATGGCGAGAGCGCGATCACTCATTTTTTAAAAATCGATAACTCCCTTAATAAATTTTTTTGAGAAAAACTACCTTCTTTTTCGAAATCCACGTACTTTATACTACATTTGTACAAATTTTCATTGAAATCGGAGAGATCGTATTTTTCAAAAATTTCAAAGGGGTTAACCTTCCGTTTTTTCGAGCCAATTTTTTTTTTGTCTTTGATTTGGATGAAATTAGAGGAATGTATAGAGAATGACAATTGGAATTTCAAAACGAAACCTGTTTCGGTTCAAATTTTTTTTTTGGAAAATACTTTGAATTTTCCAGTTACTCATGAGTTGAATTTTCTCCCTGTACTATGCATCTTCTAGTGTAGTTCAGATATTATAAAAGTGTCAAGTTTCGTTTCTTAATTCCCCATAGTTTCGGAGTTATTAACAATTTAAAAAAATGGCGAGAGCGCGATCACTCATTTTTAAAAAATCGATAACTCCCTTAATAAATTTTTTTGAGAAAAACTAACTTCTTTTTCGAAATCCACGTACTTTATACTACATTTGTACAAATTTTCATTGAAATCGGAGAGATCGTATTTTTCAAAAATTTCAAAGGGGTTAACCTTCCGTTTTTTCGAGCCAATTTTTTTTTTGTCTTTGATTTTTATGAAATTAGAGGAATGTATAGAGAATGACAATTGGAATTTCAAAACGAAACCTGTTTCGGTTCATCTTTTTTTTTTGGAAAATACTTTGAATTTTCCAGGTGCTCATGGGTTGAATCTTCTCCCTGTATTATGCATCTTCTAGTGTAGTTCAGATATTATAAAAGTGTCAAGTTTCGTTTCTTAATTCCCCATAGTTTCGGAGTTATTAACAATTTAAAAAAATGGCGAGAGCGCGATCACTCATTTTTTAAAAATCGATAACTCCCTTAATAAATTTTTTTGAGAAAAACTACCTTCTTTTTCGAAATCCACGTACTTTATACTACATTTGTACAAATTTTCATTGAAATCAGAGAGATCGTATTTTTCAAAAATTTCAAAGGGGTTAACCTTCCGTTTTTTCGAGCCAATTTTTTTTTTGTCTTTGATTTGGATGAAATTAGAGGAATGTATAGAGAATGACAATTGGAATTTCAAAACGAAACCTGTTTCGGTTCATCTTTTTTTTTTGGAAAATACTTTGAATTTTCCAGTTACTCATGGGTTGAATTTTCTCCCTGTATTATGCATCTTCTAGTGTAGTTCGGATATTATAAAAGTGTCAAGTTTCGTTTCTTAATTCCCAAAAGTTTAGGAGTTATTAACAATTTAAAAAAATGGCGAGAGCGCGATCACTCATTTTTAAAAAATCGATAACTCCCTTAATAAATTTTTTTTAGAAAAACTACCTTCTTTTTCGAAATCCACGTACTTTATACTACATTTGTACAAATTTTCATTGAAATCAGAGAGATCGTATTTTTCAATAATTTCAAAGGGGTTAACCTTCCGTTTTTTCGAGCCAATTTTTTTTTTGTCTTTGATTTGGATGAAATTAGAGGAATGTATAGAGAATGTCAATTGGAATTTCAAAACGAAACCTGTTTCGGTTCAAATTTTTTTTTTGGAAAATACTTTGAATTTTCCAGTTACTCATGAGTTGAATTTTCTCCCTGTACTATGCATCTTCTAGTGTAGTTCAGATATTATAAAAGTGTCAAGTTTCGTTTCTTAATTCTCCATAGTTTCGGAGTTATTAACAATTTAAAAAAATGGCGAGAGCGCGATCACTCATTTTTTAAAAATCGATAACTCCCTTAATAAATTTTTTTGAGAAAAACTACCTTCTTTTTCGAAATCCACGTACTTTATACTACATTTGTACAAATTTTCATTGAAATCGGAGAGATCGTATTTTTCAAAAATTTCAAAGGGGTTAACCTTCCGTTTTTTCGAGCCAATTTTTTTTTTGTCTTTGATTTGGATGAAATTAGAGGAATGTATAGAGAATGACAATTGGAATTTCAAAACGAAACCTGTTTCGGTTCAAATTTTTTTTTTGGAAAATACTTTGAATTTTCCAGTTACTCATGAGTTGAATTTTCTCCCTGTACTATGCATCTTCTAGTGTAGTTCAGATATTATAAAAGTGTCAAGTTTCGTTTCTTAATTCCCCATAGTTTCGGAGTTATTAACAATTTAAAAAAATGGCGAGAGCGCGATCACTCATTTTTAAAAAATCGATAACTCCCTTAATAAATTTTTTTGAGAAAAACTAACTTCTTTTTCGAAATCCACGTACTTTATACTACATTTGTACAAATTTTCATTGAAATCGGAGAGATCGTATTTTTCAAAAATTTCAAAGGGGTTAACCTTCCGTTTTTTCGAGCCAATTTTTTTTTTGTCTTTGATTTTTATGAAATTAGAGGAATGTATAGAGAATGACAATTGGAATTTCAAAACGAAACCTGTTTCGGTTCATCTTTTTTTTTTGGAAAATACTTTGAATTTTCCAGGTGCTCATGGGTTGAATCTTCTCCCTGTATTATGCATCTTCTAGTGTAGTTCAGATATTATAAAAGTGTCAAGTTTCGTTTCTTAATTCCCCATAGTTTCGGAGTTATTAACAATTTAAAAAAATGGCGAGAGCGCGATCACTCATTTTTTAAAAATCGATAACTCCCTTAATAAATTTTTTTTAGAAAAACTACCTTCTTTTTCGAAATCCACGTACTTTATACTACATTTGTACAAATTTTCATTGAAATCAGAGAGATCGTATTTTTCAAAAATTTCAAAGGGGTTAACCTTCCGTTTTTTCGAGCCAATTTTTTTTTTGTCTTTGATTTGGATGAAATTAGAGGAATGTATAGAGAATGACAATTGGAATTTCAAAACGAAACCTGTTTCGGTTCATCTTTTTTTTTTGGAAAATACTTTGAATTTTCCAGTTACTCATGGGTTGAATTTTCTCCCTGTATTATGCATCTTCTAGTGTAGTTCGGATATTATAAAAGTGTCAAGTTTCGTTTCTTAATTCCCAAAAGTTTAGGAGTTATTAACAATTTAAAAAAATGGCGAGAGCGCGATCACTCATTTTTAAAAAATCGATAACTCCCTTAATAAATTTTTTTTAGAAAAACTACCTTCTTTTTCGAAATCCACGTACTTTATACTACATTTGTACAAATTTTCATTCAAATCGGAGTGATCGTATTTTTCAAAAATTTCAAAGGGGTTAACCTTCCGTTTTTTCGAGCCAATTTTTTTTTTGTCTTTGATTTGGATGAAATTAGAGGAATGTATAGAGAATGACAATTGGAATTTCAAAACGAAACCTGTTTCGGTTCAAATTTTTTTTTTGGAAAATACTTTGAATTTTCCAGTTACTCATGAGTTGAATTTTCTCCCTGTACTATGCATCTTCTAGTGTAGTTCAGATATTATAAAAGTGTCAAGTTTCGTTTCTTAATTCCCCATAGTTTCGGAGTTATTAACAATTTAAAAAAATGGCGAGAGCGCGATCACTCATTTTTAAAAAATCGATAACTCCCTTAATAAATTTTTTTGAGAAAAACTAACTTCTTTTTCGAAATCCACGTACTTTATACTACATTTGTACAAATTTTCATTGAAATCGGAGAGATCGTATTTTTCAAAAATTTCAAAGGGGTTAACCTTCCGTTTTTTCGAGCCAATTTTTTTTTTGTCTTTGATTTTTATGAAATTAGAGGAATGTATAGAGAATGACAATTGGAATTTCAAAACGAAACCTGTTTCGGTTCATCTTTTTTTTTTGGAAAATACTTTGAATTTTCCAGGTGCTCATGGGTTGAATCTTCTCCCTGTATTATGCATCTTCTAGTGTAGTTCAGATATTATAAAAGTGTCAAGTTTCGTTTCTTAATTCCCCATAGTTTCGGAGTTATTAACAATTTAAAAAAATGGCGAGAGCGCGATCACTCATTTTTAAAAAATCGATAACTCCCTTAATAAATTTTTTTGAGAAAAACTAACTTCTTTTTCGAAATCCACGTACTTTATACTACATTTGTACAAATTTTCATTGAAATCGGAGAGATCGTATTTTTCAAAAATTTCAAAGGGGTTAACCTTCCGTTTTTTCGAGCCAATTTTTTTTTTGTCTTTGATTTGGATGAAATTAGAGGAATGTATAGAGAATGACAATTGGAATTTCAAAACGAAACCTGTTTCGGTTCATCTTTATTTTTTGGAAAATACTTTGAATTTTCCAGTTACTCATGGGTTGAATTTTCTCCCTGTATTATGCATCTTCTAGTGTAGTTCGGATATTATAAAAGTGTCAAGTTTCGTTTCTTAATTCCCCATAGTTTCGGAGTTATTAACAATTTAAAAAAATGGCGAGAGCGCGATCACTCATTTTTTAAAAATCGGTAACTCCCTTAATAAATTTTTTTGAGAAAAACTACCTTCTTTTTCGAAATCTACGTACATTATACTACATTTGTACAAATTTTCATTGAAATCGGAGAGATCGTATTTTTCAATAATTTCAAAGGGAACCTTCCGTTTTTTCGAGCCAATTTTTTTTTTGTCTTTGATTTGGATGAAATTAGAGGAATGTATAGAGAATGACAATTGGAATTTCAAAACGAAACCTGTTTCGGTTCATCTTTTTTTTTTGGAAAATACATTGAATTTTCCAGTTACTCATGGGTTGAATTTTCTCCCTGTATTATGCATCTTCTAGTGTAGTTCAGATATTATAAAAGTGTCAAGTTTCGTTTCTTAATTCCCCATAGTTTCGGAGTTATTAACAATTTAAAAAAATGGCGAGAGCGCGATCACTCATTTTTTAAAAATCGGTAACTCCCTTAATAAATTTTTTTGAGAAAAACTACCTTCTTTTTCGAAATCTACGTACATTATACTACATTTGTACAAATTTTCATTGAAATCGGAGAGATCGTATTTTTCAAAAATTTCAAAGGGGTTAACCTTCCGTTTTTTCGAGCCAATTTTTTTTTTGTCCTTGATTTTAATGAAATTAGAGGAATGTATAGAGAATGACAATTGGAATTTCAAAACGAAACCTGTTTCGGTTCATCTTTTTTTTTTGGAAAATACTTTGAATTTTCCAGGTGCTCATGGGTTGAATCTTCTCCCTGTATTATGCATCTTCTAGTGTAGTTCAGATATTATAAAAGTGTCAAGTTTCGTTTCTTAATTCCCCATAGTTTCGGAGTTATTAACAATTTAAAAAAATGGCGAGAGCGCGATCACTCATTTTTAAAAAATCGATAACTCCCTTAATAAATTTTTTTGAGAAAAACTAACTTCTTTTTCGAAATCCACGTACTTTATACTACATTTGTACAAATTTTCATTGAAATCGGAGAGATCGTATTTTTCAAAAATTTCAAAGGGGTTAACCTTCCGTTTTTTCGAGCCAATTTTTTTTTTGTCTTTGATTTGGATGAAATTAGAGGAATGTATAGAGAATGACAATTGGAATTTCAAAACGAAACCTGTTTCGGTTCATCTTTATTTTTTGGAAAATACTTTGAATTTTCCAGTTACTCATGGGTTGAATTTTCTCCCTGTATTATGCATCTTCTAGTGTAGTTCGGATATTATAAAAGTGTCAAGTTTCGTTTCTTAATTCCCCATAGTTTCGGAGTTATTAACAATTTAAAAAAATGGCGAGAGCGCGATCACTCATTTTTTAAAAATCGGTAACTCCCTTAATAAATTTTTTTGAGAAAAACTACCTTCTTTTTCGAAATCTACGTACATTATACTACATTTGTACAAATTTTCATTGAAATCGGAGAGATCGTATTTTTCAATAATTTCAAAGGGAACCTTCCGTTTTTTCGAGCCAATTTTATTTTTGTCTTTGATTTGGATGAAATTAGAGGAATGTATAGAGAATGACAATTGGAATTTCAAAACGAAACCTGTTTCGGTTCATCTTTTTTTTTTGGAAAATACTTTGAATTTTCCAGGTGCTCATGGGTTGAATCTTCTCCCTGTATTATGCATCTTCTAGTGTAGTTCAGATATTATAAAAGTGTCAAGTTTCGTTTCTTAATTCCCCATAGTTTCGGAGTTATTAACAATTTAAAAAAATGGCGAGAGCGCGATCACTCATTTTTAAAAAATCGATAACTCCCTTAATAAATTTTTTTGAGAAAAACTAACTTCTTTTTCGAAATCCACGTACTTTATACTACATTTGTACAAATTTTCATTGAAATCGGAGAGATCGTATTTTTCAAAAATTTCAAAGGGGTTAACCTTCCGTTTTTTCGAGCCAATTTTTTTTTTGTCTTTGATTTGGATGAAATTAGAGGAATGTATAGAGAATGACAATTGGAATTTCAAAACGAAACCTGTTTCGGTTCATCTTTATTTTTTGGAAAATACTTTGAATTTTCCAGTTACTCATGGGTTGAATTTTCTCCCTGTATTATGCATCTTCTAGTGTAGTTCGGATATTATAAAAGTGTCAAGTTTCGTTTCTTAATTCCCCATAGTTTCGGAGTTATTAACAATTTAAAAAAATGGCGAGAGCGCGATCACTCATTTTTTAAAAATCGGTAACTCCCTTAATAAATTTTTTTGAGAAAAACTACCTTCTTTTTCGAAATCTACGTACATTATACTACATTTGTACAAATTTTCATTGAAATCGGAGAGATCGTATTTTTCAATAATTTCAAAGGGAACCTTCCGTTTTTTCGAGCCAATTTTTTTTTTGTCTTTGATTTGGATGAAATTAGAGGAATGTATAGAGAATGACAATTGGAATTTCAAAACGAAACCTGTTTCGGTTCAAATTTTTTTTTTGGAAAATACTTTGAATTTTCCAGTTACTCATGAGTTGAATTTTCTCCCTGTACTATGCATCTTCTAGTGTAGTTCAGATATTATAAAAGTGTCAAGTTTCGTTTCTTAATTCCCCATAGTTTCGGAGTTATTAACAATTTAAAAAAATGGCGAGAGCGCGATCACTCATTTTTTAAAAATCGATAACTCCCTTAATAAATTTTTTTGAGAAAAACTACCTTCTTTTTCGAAATCCACGTACTTTATACTACATTTGTACAAATTTTCATTGAAATCGGAGAGATCGTATTTTTCAAAAATTTCAAAGGGGTTAACCTTCCGTTTTTTCGAGCCAATTTTTTTTTTGTCTTTGATTTGGATGAAATTAGAGGAATGTATAGAGAATGACAATTGGAATTTCAAAACGAAACCTGTTTCGGTTCATCTTTATTTTTTGGAAAATACTTTGAATTTTCCAGTTACTCATGGGTTGAATTTTCTCCCTGTATTATGCATCTTCTAGTGTAGTTCGGATATTATAAAAGTGTCAAGTTTCGTTTCTTAATTCCCAAAAGTTTAGGAGTTATTAACAATTTAAAAAAATGGCGAGAGCGCGATCACTCATTTTTAAAAAATCGATAACTCCCTTAATAAATTTTTTTTAGAAAAACTACCTTCTTTTTCGAAATCCACGTACTTTATACTACATTTGTACAAATTTTCATTGAAATCGGAGAGATCGTATTTTTCAAAAATTTCAAAGGGGTTAACCTTCCGTTTTTTCGAGCCAATTTTTTTTTTGTCTTTGATTTGGATGAAATTAGAGGAATGTATAGAGAATGACAATTGGAATTTCAAAACGAAACCTGTTTCGGTTCATCTTTATTTTTTGGAAAATACTTTGAATTTTCCAGTTACTCATGGGTTGAATTTTCTCCCTGTATTATGCATCTTCTAGTGTAGTTCGGATATTATAAAAGTGTCAAGTTTCGTTTCTTAATTCCCCATAGTTTCGGAGTTATTAACAATTTAAAAAAATGGCGAGAGCGCGATCACTCATTTTTTAAAAATCGGTAACTCCCTTAATAAATTTTTTTGAGAAAAACTACCTTCTTTTTCGAAATCTACGTACATTATACTACATTTGTACAAATTTTCATTGAAATCGGAGAGATCGTATTTTTCAATAATTTCAAAGGGAACCTTCCGTTTTTTCGAGCCAATTTTTTTTTTGTCTTTGATTTGGATGAAATTAGAGGAATGTATAGAGAATGACAATTGGAATTTCAAAACGAAACCTGTTTCGGTTCATCTTTTTTTTTTGGAAAATACATTGAATTTTCCAGTTACTCATGGGTTGAATTTTCTCCCTGTATTATGCATCTTCTAGTGTAGTTCAGATATTATAAAAGTGTCAAGTTTCGTTTCTTAATTCCCCATAGTTTCGGAGTTATTAACAATTTAAAAAAATGGCGAGAGCGCGATCACTCATTTTTTAAAAATCGGTAACTCCCTTAATAAATTTTTTTGAGAAAAACTACCTTCTTTTTCGAAATCTACGTACATTATACTACATTTGTACAAATTTTCATTGAAATCGGAGAGATCGTATTTTTCAAAAATTTCAAAGGGGTTAACCTTCCGTTTTTTCGAGCCAATTTTTTTTTTGTCCTTGATTTTAATGAAATTAGAGGAATGTATAGAGAATGACAATTGGAATTTCAAAACGAAACCTGTTTCGGTTCATCTTTTTTTTTTGGAAAATACTTTGAATTTTCCAGTTACTCATGAGTTGAATTTTCTCCCTGTACTATGCATCTTCTAGTGTAGTTCAGATATTATAAAAGTGTCAAGTTTCGTTTCTTAATTCCCCATAGTTTCGGAGTTATTAACAATTTAAAAAAATGGCGAGAGCGCGATCACTCATTTTTTAAAAATCGATAACTCCCTTAATAAATTTTTTTGAGAAAAACTACCTTCTTTTTCGAAATCCACGTACTTTATACTACATTTGTACAAATTTTCATTGAAATCGGAGAGATCGTATTTTTCAAAAATTTCAAAGGGGTTAACCTTCCGTTTTTTCGAGCCAATTTTTTTTTTGTCCTTGATTTTAATGAAATTAGAGGAATGTATAGAGAATGACAATTGGAATTTCAAAACGAAACCTGTTTCGGTTCATCTTTTTTTTTTGGAAAATACTTTGAATTTTCCAGTTACTCATGAGTTGAATTTTCTCCCTGTACTATGCATCTTCTAGTGTAGTTCAGATATTATAAAAGTGTCAAGTTTCGTTTCTTAATTCCCCATAGTTTCGGAGTTATTAACAATTTAAAAAAATGGCGAGAGCGCGATCACTCATTTTTAAAAAATCGATAACTCCCTTAATAAATTTTTTTGAGAAAAACTAACTTCTTTTTCGAAATCCACGTACTTTATACTACATTTGTACAAATTTTCATTGAAATCGGAGAGATCGTATTTTTCAAAAATTTCAAAGGGGTTAACCTTCCGTTTTTTCGAGCCAATTTTTTTTTTGTCTTTGATTTTTATGAAATTAGAGGAATGTATAGAGAATGACAATTGGAATTTCAAAACGAAACCTGTTTCGGTTCATCTTTTTTTTTTGGAAAATACTTTGAATTTTCCAGGTGCTCATGGGTTGAATCTTCTCCCTGTATTATGCATCTTCTAGTGTAGTTCAGATATTATAAAAGTGTCAAGTTTCGTTTCTTAATTCCCCATAGTTTCGGAGTTATTAACAATTTAAAAAAATGGCGAGAGCGCGATCACTCATTTTTTAAAAATCGATAACTCCCTTAATAAATTTTTTTGAGAAAAACTACCTTCTTTTTCGAAATCCACGTACTTTATACTACATTTGTACAAATTTTCATTGAAATCAGAGAGATCGTATTTTTCAAAAATTTCAAAGGGGTTAACCTTCCGTTTTTTCGAGCCAATTTTTTTTTTGTCTTTGATTTTTATGAAATTAGAGGAATGTATAGAGAATGACAATTGGAATTTCAAAACGAAACCTGTTTCGGTTCATCTTTTTTTTTTGGAAAATACTTTGAATTTTCCAGTTACTCATGGGTTGAATTTTCTCCCTGTATTATGCATCTTCTAGTGTAGTTCGGATATTATAAAAGTGTCAAGTTTCGTTTCTTAATTCCCAAAAGTTTAGGAGTTATTAACAATTTAAAAAAATGGCGAGAGCGCGATCACTCATTTTTAAAAAATCGATAACTCCCTTAATAAATTTTTTTTAGAAAAACTACCTTCTTTTTCGAAATCCACGTACTTTATACTACATTTGTACAAATTTTCATTGAAATCAGAGAGATCGTATTTTTCAATAATTTCAAAGGGGTTAACCTTCCGTTTTTTCGAGCCAATTTTTTTTTTGTCTTTGATTTGGATGAAATTAGAGGAATGTATAGAGAATGACAATTGGAATTTCAAAACGAAACCTGTTTCGGTTCATCTTTTTTTTTTGGAAAATACTTTGAATTTTCCAGTTACTCATGGGTTGAATTTTCTCCCTGTATTATGCATCTTCTAGTGTAGTTCGGATATTATAAAAGTGTCAAGTTTCGTTTCTTAATTCCCAAAAGTTTAGGAGTTATTAACAATTTAAAAAAATGGCGAGAGCGCGATCACTCATTTTTAAAAAATCGATAACTCCCTTAATAAATTTTTTTTAGAAAAACTACCTTCTTTTTCGAAATCCACGTACTTTATACTACATTTGTACAAATTTTCATTCAAATCGGAGTGATCGTATTTTTCAAAAATTTCAAAGGGGTTAACCTTCCGTTTTTTCGAGCCAATTTTTTTTTTGTCTTTGATTTGGATGAAATTAGAGGAATGTATAGAGAATGACAATTGGAATTTCAAAACGAAACCTGTTTCGGTTCAAATTTTTTTTTTGGAAAATACTTTGAATTTTCCAGTTACTCATGAGTTGAATTTTCTCCCTGTACTATGCATCTTCTAGTGTAGTTCAGATATTATAAAAGTGTCAAGTTTCGTTTCTTAATTCCCCATAGTTTCGGAGTTATTAACAATTTAAAAAAATGGCGAGAGCGCGATCACTCATTTTTAAAAAATCGATAACTCCCTTAATAAATTTTTTTGAGAAAAACTAACTTCTTTTTCGAAATCCACGTACTTTATACTACATTTGTACAAATTTTCATTGAAATCGGAGAGATCGTATTTTTCAAAAATTTCAAAGGGGTTAACCTTCCGTTTTTTCGAGCCAATTTTTTTTTTGTCCTTGATTTTAATGAAATTAGAGGAATGTATAGAGAATGACAATTGGAATTTCAAAACGAAACCTGTTTCGGTTCATCTTTTTTTTTTGGAAAATACTTTGAATTTTCCAGTTACTCATGAGTTGAATTTTCTCCCTGTACTATGCATCTTCTAGTGTAGTTCAGATATTATAAAAGTGTCAAGTTTCGTTTCTTAATTCCCCATAGTTTCGGAGTTATTAACAATTTAAAAAAATGGCGAGAGCGCGATCACTCATTTTTTAAAAATCGATAACTCCCTTAATAAATTTTTTTGAGAAAAACTACCTTCTTTTTCGAAATCCACGTACTTTATACTACATTTGTACAAATTTTCATTGAAATCAGAGAGATCGTATTTTTCAAAAATTTCAAAGGGGTTAACCTTCCGTTTTTTCGAGCCAATTTTTTTTTTGTCTTTGATTTGGATGAAATTAGAGGAATGTATAGAGAATGACAATTGGAATTTCAAAACGAAACCTGTTTCGGTTCATCTTTATTTTTTGGAAAATACTTTGAATTTTCCAGTTACTCATGGGTTGAATTTTCTCCCTGTATTATGCATCTTCTAGTGTAGTTCGGATATTATAAAAGTGTCAAGTTTCGTTTCTTAATTCCCCATAGTTTCGGAGTTATTAACAATTTAAAAAAATGGCGAGAGCGCGATCACTCATTTTTTAAAAATCGGTAACTCCCTTAATAAATTTTTTTGAGAAAAACTACCTTCTTTTTCGAAATCTACGTACATTATACTACATTTGTACAAATTTTCATTGAAATCGGAGAGATCGTATTTTTCAATAATTTCAAAGGGAACCTTCCGTTTTTTCGAGCCAATTTTTTTTTTGTCTTTGATTTGGATGAAATTAGAGGAATGTATAGAGAATGACAATTGGAATTTCAAAACGAAACCTGTTTCGGTTCATCTTTATTTTTTGGAAAATACTTTGAATTTTCCAGTTACTCATGGGTTGAATTTTCTCCCTGTATTATGCATCTTCTAGTGTAGTTCGGATATTATAAAAGTGTCAAGTTTCGTTTCTTAATTCCCCATAGTTTCGGAGTTATTAACAATTTAAAAAAATGGCGAGAGCGCGATCACTCATTTTTTAAAAATCGGTAACTCCCTTAATAAATTTTTTTGAGAAAAACTACCTTCTTTTTCGAAATCTACGTACATTATACTACATTTGTACAAATTTTCATTGAAATCGGAGAGATCGTATTTTTCAATAATTTCAAAGGGAACCTTCCGTTTTTTCGAGCCAATTTTTTTTTTGTCTTTGATTTGGATGAAATTAGAGGAATGTATAGAGAATGACAATTGGAATTTCAAAACGAAACCTGTTTCGGTTCATCTTTTTTTTTTGGAAAATACATTGAATTTTCCAGTTACTCATGGGTTGAATTTTCTCCCTGTATTATGCATCTTCTAGTGTAGTTCAGATATTATAAAAGTGTCAAGTTTCGTTTCTTAATTCCCCATAGTTTCGGAGTTATTAACAATTTAAAAAAATGGCGAGAGCGCGATCACTCATTTTTTAAAAATCGGTAACTCCCTTAATAAATTTTTTTGAGAAAAACTACCTTCTTTTTCGAAATCTACGTACATTATACTACATTTGTACAAATTTTCATTGAAATCGGAGAGATCGTATTTTTCAAAAATTTCAAAGGGGTTAACCTTCCGTTTTTTCGAGCCAATTTTTTTTTTGTCCTTGATTTTAATGAAATTAGAGGAATGTATAGAGAATGACAATTGGAATTTCAAAACGAAACCTGTTTCGGTTCATCTTTTTTTTTTGGAAAATACTTTGAATTTTCCAGGTGCTCATGGGTTGAATCTTCTCCCTGTATTATGCATCTTCTAGTGTAGTTCAGATATTATAAAAGTGTCAAGTTTCGTTTCTTAATTCCCCATAGTTTCGGAGTTATTAACAATTTAAAAAAATGGCGAGAGCGCGATCACTCATTTTTAAAAAATCGATAACTCCCTTAATAAATTTTTTTGAGAAAAACTAACTTCTTTTTCGAAATCCACGTACTTTATACTACATTTGTACAAATTTTCATTGAAATCGGAGAGATCGTATTTTTCAAAAATTTCAAAGGGGTTAACCTTCCGTTTTTTCGAGCCAATTTTTTTTTTGTCTTTGATTTGGATGAAATTAGAGGAATGTATAGAGAATGACAATTGGAATTTCAAAACGAAACCTGTTTCGGTTCATCTTTATTTTTTGGAAAATACTTTGAATTTTCCAGTTACTCATGGGTTGAATTTTCTCCCTGTATTATGCATCTTCTAGTGTAGTTCGGATATTATAAAAGTGTCAAGTTTCGTTTCTTAATTCCCCATAGTTTCGGAGTTATTAACAATTTAAAAAAATGGCGAGAGCGCGATCACTCATTTTTTAAAAATCGGTAACTCCCTTAATAAATTTTTTTGAGAAAAACTACCTTCTTTTTCGAAATCTACGTACATTATACTACATTTGTACAAATTTTCATTGAAATCGGAGAGATCGTATTTTTCAATAATTTCAAAGGGAACCTTCCGTTTTTTCGAGCCAATTTTATTTTTGTCTTTGATTTGGATGAAATTAGAGGAATGTATAGAGAATGACAATTGGAATTTCAAAACGAAACCTGTTTCGGTTCATCTTTTTTTTTTGGAAAATACATTGAATTTTCCAGTTACTCATGGGTTGAATTTTCTCCCTGTATTATGCATCTTCTAGTGTAGTTCAGATATTATAAAAGTGTCAAGTTTCGTTTCTTAATTCCCAAAAGTTTAGGAGTTATTAACAATTTAAAAAAATGGCGAGAGCGCGATCACTCATTTTTAAAAAATCGATAACTCCCTTAATAAATTTTTTTTAGAAAAACTACCTTCTTTTTCGAAATCCACGTACTTTATACTACATTTGTACAAATTTTCATTCAAATCGGAGTGATCGTATTTTTCAAAAATTTCAAAGGGGTTAACCTTCCGTTTTTTCGAGCCAATTTTTTTTTTGTCTTTGATTTGGATGAAATTAGAGGAATGTATAGAGAATGACAATTGGAATTTCAAAACGAAACCTGTTTCGGTTCAAATTTTTTTTTTGGAAAATACTTTGAATTTTCCAGTTACTCATGAGTTGAATTTTCTCCCTGTACTATGCATCTTCTAGTGTAGTTCAGATATTATAAAAGTGTCAAGTTTCGTTTCTTAATTCCCCATAGTTTCGGAGTTATTAACAATTTAAAAAAATGGCGAGAGCGCGATCACTCATTTTTTAAAAATCGATAACTCCCTTAATAAATTTTTTTGAGAAAAACTACCTTCTTTTTCGAAATCCACGTACTTTATACTACATTTGTACAAATTTTCATTGAAATCGGAGAGATCGTATTTTTCAAAAATTTCAAAGGGGTTAACCTTCCGTTTTTTCGAGCCAATTTTTTTTTTGTCTTTGATTTGGATGAAATTAGAGGAATGTATAGAGAATGACAATTGGAATTTCAAAACGAAACCTGTTTCGGTTCATCTTTATTTTTTGGAAAATACTTTGAATTTTCCAGTTACTCATGGGTTGAATTTTCTCCCTGTATTATGCATCTTCTAGTGTAGTTCGGATATTATAAAAGTGTCAAGTTTCGTTTCTTAATTCCCAAAAGTTTAGGAGTTATTAACAATTTAAAAAAATGGCGAGAGCGCGATCACTCATTTTTAAAAAATCGATAACTCCCTTAATAAATTTTTTTTAGAAAAACTACCTTCTTTTTCGAAATCCACGTACTTTATACTACATTTGTACAAATTTTCATTGAAATCGGAGAGATCGTATTTTTCAAAAATTTCAAAGGGGTTAACCTTCCGTTTTTTCGAGCCAATTTTTTTTTTGTCTTTGATTTGGATGAAATTAGAGGAATGTATAGAGAATGACAATTGGAATTTCAAAACGAAACCTGTTTCGGTTCATCTTTATTTTTTGGAAAATACTTTGAATTTTCCAGTTACTCATGGGTTGAATTTTCTCCCTGTATTATGCATCTTCTAGTGTAGTTCGGATATTATAAAAGTGTCAAGTTTCGTTTCTTAATTCCCCATAGTTTCGGAGTTATTAACAATTTAAAAAAATGGCGAGAGCGCGATCACTCATTTTTTAAAAATCGGTAACTCCCTTAATAAATTTTTTTGAGAAAAACTACCTTCTTTTTCGAAATCTACGTACATTATACTACATTTGTACAAATTTTCATTGAAATCGGAGAGATCGTATTTTTCAATAATTTCAAAGGGAACCTTCCGTTTTTTCGAGCCAATTTTTTTTTTGTCTTTGATTTGGATGAAATTAGAGGAATGTATAGAGAATGACAATTGGAATTTCAAAACGAAACCTGTTTCGGTTCATCTTTTTTTTTTGGAAAATACATTGAATTTTCCAGTTACTCATGGGTTGAATTTTCTCCCTGTATTATGCATCTTCTAGTGTAGTTCAGATATTATAAAAGTGTCAAGTTTCGTTTCTTAATTCCCCATAGTTTCGGAGTTATTAACAATTTAAAAAAATGGCGAGAGCGCGATCACTCATTTTTTAAAAATCGGTAACTCCCTTAATAAATTTTTTTGAGAAAAACTACCTTCTTTTTCGAAATCTACGTACATTATACTACATTTGTACAAATTTTCATTGAAATCGGAGAGATCGTATTTTTCAAAAATTTCAAAGGGGTTAACCTTCCGTTTTTTCGAGCCAATTTTTTTTTTGTCCTTGATTTTAATGAAATTAGAGGAATGTATAGAGAATGACAATTGGAATTTCAAAACGAAACCTGTTTCGGTTCATCTTTTTTTTTTGGAAAATACTTTGAATTTTCCAGTTACTCATGAGTTGAATTTTCTCCCTGTACTATGCATCTTCTAGTGTAGTTCAGATATTATAAAAGTGTCAAGTTTCGTTTCTTAATTCCCCATAGTTTCGGAGTTATTAACAATTTAAAAAAATGGCGAGAGCGCGATCACTCATTTTTTAAAAATCGATAACTCCCTTAATAAATTTTTTTGAGAAAAACTACCTTCTTTTTCGAAATCCACGTACTTTATACTACATTTGTACAAATTTTCATTGAAATCGGAGAGATCGTATTTTTCAAAAATTTCAAAGGGGTTAACCTTCCGTTTTTTCGAGCCAATTTTTTTTTTGTCCTTGATTTTAATGAAATTAGAGGAATGTATAGAGAATGACAATTGGAATTTCAAAACGAAACCTGTTTCGGTTCATCTTTTTTTTTTGGAAAATACTTTGAATTTTCCAGTTACTCATGAGTTGAATTTTCTCCCTGTACTATGCATCTTCTAGTGTAGTTCAGATATTATAAAAGTGTCAAGTTTCGTTTCTTAATTCCCCATAGTTTCGGAGTTATTAACAATTTAAAAAAATGGCGAGAGCGCGATCACTCATTTTTAAAAAATCGATAACTCCCTTAATAAATTTTTTTGAGAAAAACTAACTTCTTTTTCGAAATCCACGTACTTTATACTACATTTGTACAAATTTTCATTGAAATCGGAGAGATCGTATTTTTCAAAAATTTCAAAGGGGTTAACCTTCCGTTTTTTCGAGCCAATTTTTTTTTTGTCTTTGATTTTTATGAAATTAGAGGAATGTATAGAGAATGACAATTGGAATTTCAAAACGAAACCTGTTTCGGTTCATCTTTTTTTTTTGGAAAATACTTTGAATTTTCCAGGTGCTCATGGGTTGAATCTTCTCCCTGTATTATGCATCTTCTAGTGTAGTTCAGATATTATAAAAGTGTCAAGTTTCGTTTCTTAATTCCCCATAGTTTCGGAGTTATTAACAATTTAAAAAAATGGCGAGAGCGCGATCACTCATTTTTTAAAAATCGATAACTCCCTTAATAAATTTTTTTGAGAAAAACTACCTTCTTTTTCGAAATCCACGTACTTTATACTACATTTGTACAAATTTTCATTGAAATCAGAGAGATCGTATTTTTCAAAAATTTCAAAGGGGTTAACCTTCCGTTTTTTCGAGCCAATTTTTTTTTTGTCTTTGATTTTTATGAAATTAGAGGAATGTATAGAGAATGACAATTGGAATTTCAAAACGAAACCTGTTTCGGTTCATCTTTTTTTTTTGGAAAATACTTTGAATTTTCCAGTTACTCATGGGTTGAATTTTCTCCCTGTATTATGCATCTTCTAGTGTAGTTCGGATATTATAAAAGTGTCAAGTTTCGTTTCTTAATTCCCAAAAGTTTAGGAGTTATTAACAATTTAAAAAAATGGCGAGAGCGCGATCACTCATTTTTAAAAAATCGATAACTCCCTTAATAAATTTTTTTTAGAAAAACTACCTTCTTTTTCGAAATCCACGTACTTTATACTACATTTGTACAAATTTTCATTGAAATCAGAGAGATCGTATTTTTCAATAATTTCAAAGGGGTTAACCTTCCGTTTTTTCGAGCCAATTTTTTTTTTGTCTTTGATTTGGATGAAATTAGAGGAATGTATAGAGAATGACAATTGGAATTTCAAAACGAAACCTGTTTCGGTTCATCTTTTTTTTTTGGAAAATACTTTGAATTTTCCAGTTACTCATGGGTTGAATTTTCTCCCTGTATTATGCATCTTCTAGTGTAGTTCGGATATTATAAAAGTGTCAAGTTTCGTTTCTTAATTCCCAAAAGTTTAGGAGTTATTAACAATTTAAAAAAATGGCGAGAGCGCGATCACTCATTTTTAAAAAATCGATAACTCCCTTAATAAATTTTTTTTAGAAAAACTACCTTCTTTTTCGAAATCCACGTACTTTATACTACATTTGTACAAATTTTCATTCAAATCGGAGTGATCGTATTTTTCAAAAATTTCAAAGGGGTTAACCTTCCGTTTTTTCGAGCCAATTTTTTTTTTGTCTTTGATTTGGATGAAATTAGAGGAATGTATAGAGAATGACAATTGGAATTTCAAAACGAAACCTGTTTCGGTTCAAATTTTTTTTTTGGAAAATACTTTGAATTTTCCAGTTACTCATGAGTTGAATTTTCTCCCTGTACTATGCATCTTCTAGTGTAGTTCAGATATTATAAAAGTGTCAAGTTTCGTTTCTTAATTCCCCATAGTTTCGGAGTTATTAACAATTTAAAAAAATGGCGAGAGCGCGATCACTCATTTTTAAAAAATCGATAACTCCCTTAATAAATTTTTTTGAGAAAAACTAACTTCTTTTTCGAAATCCACGTACTTTATACTACATTTGTACAAATTTTCATTGAAATCGGAGAGATCGTATTTTTCAAAAATTTCAAAGGGGTTAACCTTCCGTTTTTTCGAGCCAATTTTTTTTTTGTCCTTGATTTTAATGAAATTAGAGGAATGTATAGAGAATGACAATTGGAATTTCAAAACGAAACCTGTTTCGGTTCATCTTTTTTTTTTGGAAAATACTTTGAATTTTCCAGTTACTCATGAGTTGAATTTTCTCCCTGTACTATGCATCTTCTAGTGTAGTTCAGATATTATAAAAGTGTCAAGTTTCGTTTCTTAATTCCCCATAGTTTCGGAGTTATTAACAATTTAAAAAAATGGCGAGAGCGCGATCACTCATTTTTTAAAAATCGATAACTCCCTTAATAAATTTTTTTGAGAAAAACTACCTTCTTTTTCGAAATCCACGTACTTTATACTACATTTGTACAAATTTTCATTGAAATCAGAGAGATCGTATTTTTCAAAAATTTCAAAGGGGTTAACCTTCCGTTTTTTCGAGCCAATTTTTTTTTTGTCTTTGATTTGGATGAAATTAGAGGAATGTATAGAGAATGACAATTGGAATTTCAAAACGAAACCTGTTTCGGTTCATCTTTATTTTTTGGAAAATACTTTGAATTTTCCAGTTACTCATGGGTTGAATTTTCTCCCTGTATTATGCATCTTCTAGTGTAGTTCGGATATTATAAAAGTGTCAAGTTTCGTTTCTTAATTCCCCATAGTTTCGGAGTTATTAACAATTTAAAAAAATGGCGAGAGCGCGATCACTCATTTTTTAAAAATCGGTAACTCCCTTAATAAATTTTTTTGAGAAAAACTACCTTCTTTTTCGAAATCTACGTACATTATACTACATTTGTACAAATTTTCATTGAAATCGGAGAGATCGTATTTTTCAATAATTTCAAAGGGAACCTTCCGTTTTTTCGAGCCAATTTTTTTTTTGTCTTTGATTTGGATGAAATTAGAGGAATGTATAGAGAATGACAATTGGAATTTCAAAACGAAACCTGTTTCGGTTCATCTTTTTTTTTTGGAAAATACATTGAATTTTCCAGTTACTCATGGGTTGAATTTTCTCCCTGTATTATGCATCTTCTAGTGTAGTTCAGATATTATAAAAGTGTCAAGTTTCGTTTCTTAATTCCCCATAGTTTCGGAGTTATTAACAATTTAAAAAAATGGCGAGAGCGCGATCACTCATTTTTTAAAAATCGGTAACTCCCTTAATAAATTTTTTTGAGAAAAACTACCTTCTTTTTCGAAATCTACGTACATTATACTACATTTGTACAAATTTTCATTGAAATCGGAGAGATCGTATTTTTCAAAAATTTCAAAGGGGTTAACCTTCCGTTTTTTCGAGCCAATTTTTTTTTTGTCCTTGATTTTAATGAAATTAGAGGAATGTATAGAGAATGACAATTGGAATTTCAAAACGAAACCTGTTTCGGTTCATCTTTTTTTTTTGGAAAATACTTTGAATTTTCCAGTTACTCATGAGTTGAATTTTCTCCCTGTACTATGCATCTTCTAGTGTAGTTCAGATATTATAAAAGTGTCAAGTTTCGTTTCTTAATTCCCCATAGTTTCGGAGTTATTAACAATTTAAAAAAATGGCGAGAGCGCGATCACTCATTTTTTAAAAATCGATAACTCCCTTAATAAATTTTTTTGAGAAAAACTACCTTCTTTTTCGAAATCCACGTACTTTATACTACATTTGTACAAATTTTCATTGAAATCGGAGAGATCGTATTTTTCAAAAATTTCAAAGGGGTTAACCTTCCGTTTTTTCGAGCCAATTTTTTTTTTGTCCTTGATTTTAATGAAATTAGAGGAATGTATAGAGAATGACAATTGGAATTTCAAAACGAAACCTGTTTCGGTTCATCTTTTTTTTTTGGAAAATACTTTGAATTTTCCAGTTACTCATGAGTTGAATTTTCTCCCTGTACTATGCATCTTCTAGTGTAGTTCAGATATTATAAAAGTGTCAAGTTTCGTTTCTTAATTCCCCATAGTTTCGGAGTTATTAACAATTTAAAAAAATGGCGAGAGCGCGATCACTCATTTTTAAAAAATCGATAACTCCCTTAATAAATTTTTTTGAGAAAAACTAACTTCTTTTTCGAAATCCACGTACTTTATACTACATTTGTACAAATTTTCATTGAAATCGGAGAGATCGTATTTTTCAAAAATTTCAAAGGGGTTAACCTTCCGTTTTTTCGAGCCAATTTTTTTTTTGTCTTTGATTTTTATGAAATTAGAGGAATGTATAGAGAATGACAATTGGAATTTCAAAACGAAACCTGTTTCGGTTCATCTTTTTTTTTTGGAAAATACTTTGAATTTTCCAGGTGCTCATGGGTTGAATCTTCTCCCTGTATTATGCATCTTCTAGTGTAGTTCAGATATTATAAAAGTGTCAAGTTTCGTTTCTTAATTCCCCATAGTTTCGGAGTTATTAACAATTTAAAAAAATGGCGAGAGCGCGATCACTCATTTTTTAAAAATCGATAACTCCCTTAATAAATTTTTTTGAGAAAAACTACCTTCTTTTTCGAAATCCACGTACTTTATACTACATTTGTACAAATTTTCATTGAAATCAGAGAGATCGTATTTTTCAAAAATTTCAAAGGGGTTAACCTTCCGTTTTTTCGAGCCAATTTTTTTTTTGTCTTTGATTTTAATGAAATTAGAGGAATGTATGGAGAATGGCAATTGGAATTTCAAAACGAAACCTGTTTCGGTTCATCTTTTTTTTTTGGAAAATACTTTGAATTTTCCATGTGCTCATGGGTTGAATCTTCTCCCTGTACTATGCATCTTCTAGTGTAGTTCGGATATTATAAAAGTTTCAAGTTTCGTTTCTTAATTCCTCATAGTTTCGGAGTTATTAACAATGTAAAAAAATGGCGAGAGGGCTATCACTCATTTTTTAAAAATCGATAACTCCTTTAAAAAATTTTTTTGAGAAAAACTACCTTGTCCCACTACTTTATTAAATGTAGATGATTTGTTGGGTAAGTAAAAATAAAAGCCTTTATGAGATCTGGCAACATTTTATTGTATTTTTAGTTAGATGTGATGCTTTGTACAGCGTAGTTACATAGTAACAACTGTCAGTTTCTACTTAACACTTACAACTAAAAACTCTACAACTAAATCGTCAGTGTGCTTTTGTGAAATGATATAATCAATATACAGGTAGTTTTTTTTATTCCGTCAACTTTTAGAAAATATCAGGTGCCTAGTGAACATGCAAAATGTTATTAAAAATGTGTCACCGTCCTTATAGTCAGTAATAAATATCATTGGCAAGAATTTAATTTTTGTGTTTTGGAATTTTTATCATATTCAATCGAAAATGTAATAGCGCCAAATTGATATCTACAGTTCAATCAATTTGAAAGTATGACGCCCTTACATCTTCAGTATCACCTAAAGTAATTCATGTTTAAACTAGCAGACATTTGAGAACTTGAAGAATACTTAAGAGTTTAAATTAAAAACAAAAAAAGTAATTCCTATTAGTCGTTTATAAAAAATTAAATCCTAATATCTAATGAACATTTTATTACCTAAAATTAAAAAAAAATCTCTTTAATGTCTTCTTCAAATTAAATTCTACTAGTTAAATCCCTAAGAATATAAATCAGTCAATTAACATAAAAATAAATAAAATAAGAATTGTACTAAATCAGATATCACTATAACGAGAAATTCGTAAATATCATTAACAAAATAAAATATTAATCCTTCCCAAATTCAAATTTTTAAAATAATTCACTTTTGCTTCATTCAATCCCAGATAACACAATATATATCGTAATAGGAAAAAAACGCATGTAAAAAATATATTTTAAAGGAACATAACAGAATGAGGGATGATGACTAGTTTCGGCTGAAAAACCATCATCAGACCAAGTAACAAGCAAGATGGCTTTTCAACTGAAACTAGTCTACTAACTCAAGCTGTGGTACTGTATATATGGATCATATAGTTCAGATTAAAATGTTGTTAATAGAAAAAAAAATTGTTCAAAATATTCTATAAAAATACTTCATTAAAACACACTGTATATATATTGTGTTATCTGAATTTTTATAATCTAGTAATTTTATAAGGATAAAAAATATTTTTAAACTTAGGAAGAAATCCAAAAAGATAAAATATATTATTCACTGAATAAATATGTATATGTATTTGATTTAGTTCATAAATATCAAAACTTAAATATTAATAATTTTCACGAAATTTTATAGATACCTACATTATACCAAACAAACTATAAGGTTGTGGTATTTTTTTTTTAATACACATCAACATCAAGTCTTGGACGATAGGTCTTTATCTCGTTTTAATAAATATGTGGCATCTACTTCTAGATTATCACAGTTCTATACAAAATAATAATTAATTAATAATCCCAATTTACAAAACATACTAAACCCTCAAAATTAATAAAAATTCATTTTTGTATAATTCATCGTCTATAGCTCAAAAGAGCTTAAATATTATTGCACATAGAACCAATAAACCTTCTAGTTTGTTTGATATTTTTTTCTGAGAAATATTATGTGTAACTTAAAACAGAATGAGAATCATTCAAGACCAAGCAAATTTAATAAACAAAAAAAAATAAAATGTTCCAATAAATAATAAATCGGGAAAGATAAATTATTACATCAAATAATCAATAAATTATACGTTATAATTGGTCTACCCTGTAGACAAAATCAATACCGCAATTTTACGGGCTTTATTTATGATAAAGAAATTATTTCTAATGACGCATTCATTGATCTCGACAAGGCATTTGACGGCAACTCTCTCTTAATTTATCTACTCTCAAGTCAATACGTGAAACTTTAATTTTAACACTCACCACTAATAGAATCTAAGATTTCTTGGCACTAAATCAAGATGTTTAAAACAAAGATAGTAGAGAAGAAGGGGGAGAGAAAGTAGGAAAAATTTGAAACGATAAAATTAGTGAAAAATTATTTAAAGAAAAAGGGGGAAGTGGTGAAAAAAAAACAGAGCGGAGCTCGGATGAATCCATACATATAATTTTTATGTTTTTATATATTTTCCCGCCAGTCGGAAATCATTTTAACACTAATGAAATAATGAAATTTATGGCGTTGAGAAAAGCTGCATCTTAAAATAAAAGATTAATTTTTTATTTAATAACTTGTTTGGATGACGACGTAGTATAAAATGATTCATAGAAAAGTTGTTGCGAATAAAATTACCTACAAAATGAATATTTAACAAACTCCATAACTTAATTAGGCCCAAAGTTTGTTGAATCCAGTCCTGTTTATTAAGTACAGTGTGGCTAAACCCTTCACTGTAGATTTTTTTATATTTAATAATTGTTTTAGTCAGATATATGTTGTCAATAACAAATAAAAATGTCATTGATAATAACCCTGATTTTTACAAGTATAATATAAGAGTATCTTTAGATCTCACATAATGGTCCTTCGAGCCGGATAATAGAACTAGTTTTTTAGTAAGCTGTATGTGAAAATTAGGTCAGATATATGTTATCAATAAGATGTCTAAAAACCCTGGTGTATCCACTGATTAGATTTTGTTTCGAACTTTTTGGGAGTACCACCTGTTGCGTTCAATAGAACTTATCAGAATTTTGTAAGATGGCGCTGTTTAGAATTGTTCGTGTCCTAGCTTAGTTTGTCACAGATCACTTAAAGCAGATGAGATGTCAAATAAATTATTTTCTGTCAAGATTATAAATACACCCTGTGTGATTTGTGATTACAGTTTACTATGAGCGATGTATGCGCCATCTAAAATTTTTAATCTGAAACTTTAGTAATCTCTCAAAAATCAGTCAAAATCAAGTAGGTAGAGATCTCGCAGTTTTGACCCAAACTTTTACAAGTGTAAGTGGAAACACCATGATTTTTAGACATCTTAGTTATCAATAAAAAATAAAAATGTCATTGATAATAATCCTGATTTTTACAGGTATAATATAAGAGTATCTTTAGATCTCATAGTTATTGCAGGTAAATATTCACCCATCGTTATACCAATCAAGAAGGTATAAGAAAAGGTACCAAGTCAACACTGTATGATTCGTTTTTCACATTGTCCAAAAAAGATGTTGATCAGTATCAAAATCGGTACGTTATGATTTATTTTACACAAAGTTCTATAGTACAAGACCAACTTTTGAAGAAATTTGTCATAAGATCATTATAGAACGATTCTTTTTGATGGGTATTCGGAGGATAGGATTATTTCAGGCATCAAGATACCGGAAAGATTTCGAAGGATAATAAAAAAACAGGTCAATTTCATAAACATTAATTCTAGCCAACGAGTCAACTACTGGGGAAAAATTAAGAAAAACCGGATACACAATTTATCAGATTGAAGAAGATATTAATCATCTCATTAGCAATACAGCAATTGAGAGTCTGTGTTGCAGGATTCAGTGACTATCATCTCTGAAGATATCGATGTTCTTGTTCTAGTCTAGTAAGCAAGTGCTTTTTAGTTCAAACTTTTTTCTCCGCCTCTGAAAAATATGAACTAGGACCAATATTTATAATTTTCCCAGAGTGTTGAAAATACGACCGAAAACGGGGACTTGGGCTTGCGTAAGCGCTGCCCGCTTTAGACCTTTAATGAATAAATATTATTTAAACCCATTAAGTATAAAAAATAAAAATTGAAAAAATTCAGGCAAGTACTGGATATATTTATGAACAATAATCCGTGGTAAAAAAAATTTTATCGCGATTTTTCTATTAATTATGCATTTAGTTAATTAACAATTTTTTCCTACTTGAACATGAACATTGTAAAAGTCACAGTAGTTATTCTCGTTGGAAAAATTAACAAATTGTTATTTTTCACTTTCTTGTTAACAATTTACTTAGGTTAAAAATTAAAAAGCTTGATTAATCAATGAAAAAAAAATTTTTTTTTTCATATTACCATTGATCCGTTTTTTTATGATCAGAAGTCAAATGAAAATAATTTTTAAAAATTTTTATTTTATATTGTTTACACAATTGTTATAAACAAATGCGTTGTTTATAAGATAATTTAAAATATTTATTTTTTGGAAACATAATCTTTGATGCAAATTATGATTTAAAAAAAAAACAATTATTCCTTAAAAAAAATTTTTATTACTTAAAAACGTATTTGTTAAGTAACAAATACGTTTTTAAGCATTAAAAAAAAATTAAAGCACGATTTTTTTGTAAAAAATCATAATTTGCATCAAAGATTATGTCTCCCAAAAAGAAATTTTAAATTATCTTATAAACAACGCATTTGTTTATAACAATTTTTATAAACAATAAGAAATGAAAAATTTAAAAATCATTTTCATGTTACTTCTGATCATAAAAAAAAGGAATCAATAGTAATTTGAAAAAAAAAATTATTCAATGATTTATCAAGCTTTTTCATTTTTAATCTAAGTAAATTGTTAATAACAAAGTGAAAAATAACAATTTTTTTAACTTTTCCAAAAGGAATCTCTTCTTAAACCTTTCAAAAATAGGTTCACAAAAGGAAAAAATAATCAGATTTTTATTTAACAATTACAATGTTCATGTTCAAGTAGGAAAAAAAATGTTAATTAACTAATGCATAATTAATAGAAAAATCACGATAAAAATTTTTTCACCGCGGATTATTGTTCATAAATCTATTCAGTAGATACCTGAATTTTATCAATTTTTAATTTTCATATTTAATAAGTTTACATAATAATTATTCATTGAAGGTCCAAAGTGGACAGCATGCAAGCTCCCCGTTTTCGGCCGTATTTTCAACACTCTGGGAAAATTATAAATATTGGTCCTACAGTTAGGGGATATTTTTATTTGGTAAATTTCCTCCTCTTTTTGAATCTTTTTTCAAAATTGAAAAATGTCAAATAGTTTTTGAGATATTTGCAAAAAACCAAACCACATTATTTTTTTTCAGTTAATTGTTTATAACTTTTGCAATTTTTGTAAGAGGTTCTTGAATTTTTTCAAAAATCATCTACATGCTATTCCGAATCGAATGACACCTCGTTCATATTTTTCGAAGGCGGAGAAAAAGTTTGACCTAAAAAGCACTTGTTGACTAGACTAACTGAGTATGAATGACTTTGGCCACTTACTTTACAGGAAAATTTAAACTCCTCACCACTATGAAGAAAAATGGCACCACTTTCGAAGTAAGAGCGAAATTTTTTAAGAAAAAAACATCAACTTAGAAGATCTTTATGGCTAGAGAAAGGAAACAACCATCGTTATTAAATTTACAAATTCAATAAAGAAGAGCAAGTACAACCTCTCATCATTACTCACACATCAGACGCGGTTATACAGAGCCAAGGGCGGATTCAGTGGGGGTCATAGGGGCCATGACCCCCCCTAACCTATGATGTTTTTTTATAGACACCTATGAATAAAAATAAATAATATAGCCCAAAATTTTTCGGGGGAGGACCTCCAGAAGTTCTTCACGAGTTATTAACCCCCTAAAGTGAGACTCTGGATCGGCCCTTGTACAGAGCTGACACCAGAAGATTAAAAATAGAAATAAATAAATATAAATTTACTTGACCTTGAATAATTCTGTTTTTGCATCGACCCATCGTTTTCCGGGATCTAGGCAACACCTCTAAAGGCGTAAGGTACGTCACCTATATATTGTGATTCTAAACATCTAATTTTACAAAACGCAACAGCCTCTCTTGTATTAAAACATTGACGTACCCATAATTAGATGATTAATTCAAATATATTTAACACCTATTGTGGTTACGCCAATGACTGTGATCACGATCTTCAAGACCGCGCTAAAGCGTTGAGTTTATTGAAAAAGAGCGACAAGGTGAAAAACAAGTATATTTTATCTTAATAAATAAAATATATTGTATTGTATAATTTAGTAATTTAAAGTTTAACCTACTTCATATCTATTATATTTTATTAATAAATGTGAGTAACGACAAACTATACTTATGTCAAAATATATTAAATGGTTATTAAAAAATGTCTGTTTGTAGTTTTAAATTAAATGAACATTATAATTCACATATTTGAACAAAACACCTCCCACGTTCTCCTTAATCCAGATTATATTTCAAGGTATCTTGAAATATCATTAAAGTTCTTGGTATTCTTCATTCAACATTGTTAAAAAACTTGGAAAGAATTTAGTAAATATGTTTGTTAAGAATTTAGAGAATTTAGTAAAGGGAATCCACTAAAGAATATGTAAAAAATCTAGTTAAAATAAAAAAAAAATTTAAATAGTAAAGAATCCAATGAAGAATACGATAAAGAGTTTACCAAAGAATCCACTAAAAATTCCACTAAGAGATCCACACAAGAATCTGTTAAAAAATCTAGTTAAAAACCAATTAGATAATCCATTAAAAAATCTAGTAAAACTTTTTGTTAACAATTAAGTAGAGAATCTAGTAAAGAATTTAATAAATAATCTAGTAAGGAATCTACTAAAGAATTCGCTCAAGAATCAATTAAAAAACATCACTAAGGAATCCACAAAAGAATCTGTTAAAAAATATAGTTAAAAATCAAGTAGTTAATCGACTTATAAATCTAGGAAAGAATTTAGTAAAAATGTTCGTTAAGAATTAAGTAGATTTAGTAAAGAGAGTTCACAAAAGAATCTCTAAAAAAATCTACTTAAAAACCAATTAGATAATCCATTAAAAAATCTAGTAAAACTTTTTGTTAACAATTAAGTAGAGAATCTAGTAAAGAATTTAATAAATAATCTAGTAAAGAATCCACTAAAATATTGGCTAAAGAATCCACTAAAAAAATTCACCAAGGAATCCACTAAAGAATATGTTAAAAAATAACATTAATTAGAGAATCTAGTAAAGAGTTTAGTAAATAATCTATTAAAGAATCTACTAAAGAATTTGCTTAAGAATCCACTCAAAAAAATCACTAAGCTCCTAAATTCCCAATTGAAAGAGAGTGTGTCACAAAATTCCGCACAGGTGTTGTAACAAAGTTACTAATTCCGGCTAATTTTTTAAAATCAGAAAGCATTAATTATTCTATCTCCGTTAATAATAATCGTACAACCGCCATTCTTTTTTCAAAAATCTCCGTTTAATATACTCTATAATATCGCTTTAACCCTTTTAACGCATCGACCCCTTTCACCCCTAAAACGATACCGCTAACGGAGCCACCGGGTCGTCCCCTCTCTACACCGTATGTGGCAACGATCGATCGAGAATCAATACGGCTAGGGAAAGCGATATTAAATCAGCGGGCAGTCAGGCCGCAGACACCGCCAGATCCAGTCGACTAGCAAAAAGCTGCCATACGATATACCGGATGAGCTATTCTAAGTATAAATAAAAATAATTTCGTGAAATTGTTTTGAATTAAAATAAATTTAAGTAAAGTATTATTTTCTATTAGTATAATTTTGGTTTTGAGAAAATTACCAAGTCCGCGGTTTCGGTAACGCGCATGCCCGACTCCTTCCAGTCCGACAATAAGAGTGGGAAATTGGAAACTTGGTTCTCAGTGTTCTCACTCAAGGCATAATTTAAATTCAGTTCTGCGAGAGCCACCAGCCTGACTACCACGCCGAGTAGACAACATATAGCCAAGAGGAAAGGAACCGAGAAGAACAGAAGTGTCACGACCGATTGTCGGTGAGACAATAAGGGTATTTCTTGCTAGTTTCGTAGAGTTCTATTTTCACCGTCGATAAGGTTTAATAATTTTGTTTCTTGCAGCCGTACCAGACAGAGGACCTCCAGGAGGACGTAACCGTGCTCACACTGAGTTCTATCAAGGGGCACGGTTGCCAACGTTTAATAATTTTATTTCCTTTCAACCCTACCAGACAGACGACCACTAGGCGAACGTGACCGTGCTCACACTGAGTTCTATCAAGGGGCACGATTGCCAACGTTTAATAATTTTATTTCTTTCAGCCGTACCAGTCATAGGACCACCAGAAGAACGCGGCCGTGTTCACACTGAGTTCTATCAAATGGCACGGTTGCCACCGATTTAATCATTTCTTTATTCTCAGGAAATTGATAATGTTTTTAATTTTGCTTTTTGCGGGAAAATAGAACTCTGTTGGTCAAGGTAGAATTCGGTTAAGGTATAATTTTGATTTTTATTTTTGCACGCATTGTCTCATCGCCCCACCGTCATTATTCGTTTCATCGCCTAACCATCATAACCCGTATCACTGCAACTCGCATTACAGCTTGAATATTCGCTGCGTCCCGATCATTGTTTGGTAGCACGTTACACACCGTTCCCTCTTCTCCTTTGGAAGTAGGTACCTGCTTTTATTTTTTAAACATAATTATTTTCTACTGAGTGGTTTTTATTTACTAATTGGTAGTAAGAATTAACATCCTAGTGGCAAATACTCCGGTACGCAATCCAGGAGAGCAAGTAAAATCTGCCCTACTGGCCGATAATAGAATAATCGAGACCATAACGACCACTGGAGTATTTTTATCTTCACTGACGCTGCCCGTCACAAGTGCCCTTCACACTATAAACGGAAGGTGGCGTCCGAGGCAACCCATTACCTGATCCAAGGCGCCAGAATACCGCTTTAGGACGCAAAGAGCGTCACAGTGTAAAACGCAGCTACTTCTAATAAATGAAAGTTTACGATCCAAAAATACGAAAAACGAGGTTAATTGCATCGGCGTTTGTCGCAGGCATCGGGAGCCCCGAGAAAACTTAACAAAAGTTCAAAATTTGTGTCATTTTGTTGATTTTGTAATTAATAATCTAGTCAATAAGTGTCCCATATCTCGTAAACAAATAGTTTAAAAGTTATAAACTATTTCGTACAAAAAAGATGCGGATATCTCGAAAACTATTTCGTATATATCGAAAACCGGAACGAGAAAAAATTCCAAAAAAAGTCCCAACTCCCGGAACTGTAGCACCAATATTTATAATTTTAAGATTTATATCCGGTTGACTGTAGGTTTTTTTTTTCGGTCAAAACTTGTTCTTAAACATAAATATTTTCACTACAGAGATGCTTATTTATAATTGTTGTCGTTACTCACATTTTATTTCAGCACGTTGTACATTATAAACTTATTCAATTTGTCGCTCTTTTAAACACGTCAAAGCGTGTACAGTGTGAAAATATGGATTTGTACTGGAAGAAAAATTTTCGGAAATATTGGGCATTGTTACAATACCCATTTATAGTATTAATTAAATTTTACCATTTATCAGAAAGATAATTCGAAAATACAAATCATACTTAAAGTACTATACACATTCACACATTTTTTTTTAATTTAGAATTAATTTGATCCATATGCCACGTCATACTATAGTCATTAAACTGCACCGAAGAGTTTAGGTAATAGTAAATTTGATAAAAGATTAGAGTTTAAAAACAAAATTTTGATCTGACATTTCATCGTCTCAGAGAGAAAACAAATCTGGGACGATGAGATGAGATTGAACAAATCTACGGTTTACGATTCCAGCGGATTATTCGAAAACCACTGCCCTAGATATAATTAAAAAATTAATTTATACAGCTTCCAGTCATAATCCAAGTATTGAGCTTCATCTACATCTGAAATTATCTATTATAAGTGTTTCATAAATTTAATGTACCTTACATTTTATTAGAATTAATTTGAACTTATATAAACGTCTGACTTGGTTCTGGGTTTCATTTATTACAAGATTTAGAACATATTTCGTTTTGCTTTTAGTGGTTACGATATCACACTCAAATGAACAAAAATAAGTTTTTTTTGGGATGTAAATATACATCGTGTCCGAAAATTGAATTCGACTATTTCAATCGACGATTTTACATAAAAACTACTTAAATTTTAAAGTAAACGTACCAAAATAGATTTTTATTTTATTAATGCAAATTTTGTAACTTCAGTAGCAGGATGAGTTTCTGTATTTAATTAACCTATTTTTGGTACGTTTAAAAGTATTTATCATTTTTTTATGCATAATCACTAGTCGGAATAACAATTTTCGGACACAATGTATATATTAAAAAATCACGCACTCACAAAAACGTGTGTCAACAGGCACTTTCCAATTCCTGGCTCCGTTTTCTACTGGCTTGCCGTTTGCGGAACTCGTTAAATTCTTGTTTCATAGCTTGAACTCTTGCATCGATGTTGTCGTATCGATTTCGAATGACGCCGTAACTTTTTCTTTGAGGAGGACCAGGACCGGAAGTATCTAAATCTATATCTCGAGATCCTGTCGGTGTGGATGGAGTCGGGGTGGGTGTACTAGGATCAAACTCGTAGTGACCGTCAACGCTACCTACATCAACAGCTTTGTGAATGTGATCTGAAGCTGAAGGTGACGAACTGGCGACGTCCAGCCAGTGTCCTACAAGTGATGGCGGAGGCGGTGGTAAAATAGATGGCACTGGTGGAGGTGGTCTGTATGGTGGTAAACCCCATCCCATGAACGTGCTGCCGCTGTGCGAGCTTTGATTCTGTTGCGAAGTATTTTTACTTCCAAACCCGCTAGAGCTAGATCTACTCTCGGGTGATCTATCTAAGTGATCCAGCTCCGGGGCGCTTCTAGCTATTCTTGCGTGTCTTGGTGGTAAAAATCTCGAACCTCTAACCAATCGATGTTGAGGTACTGCTCTAGGACTGTCTCTTACTGGATGGACAGGTATAAATCCTTGATGTTCTTCATGTATAGCTTTTAATGGAGGAAGTTCTTGTGAATATCTTTCATGAACCGATTTAAGCTGCATAAATCCCGGTGGCGTTGGAAAGGAACGTTCTCCAGAACTAGGATATCTTACAGAACTCAAATCACTAAAGTATAACGGTGTCCAAGGAGACAACAATAATCCACTGGAAGTTGCAGGACTACTAGACATAACTTGTGGAGTCTGCGGAGTATAAATTGGTTGAATGGGTTTCAAAGGTGGTTGCTGATATCTCTGGCTAATTATAAATGCTGGTAAACCTGCAGCAGACTGTCCAGATGCATCCGATCGAAGACTTAGCTCACTAGGATAACATACAAGCGGTTTGCGCCACGAAGCTCGGTTCCTAACACCTCGTTTTGGCAGGAATCCACCATCGTCGCTACTAGAAACGTTCGAAGAGCTCTCGGCACGCAGACTTAACACAGAATCGACCAAAACGAAGCGACCATCTGCAGCCCTCGATATACGAGCCAAAGATTTGGAAGGGGAACCTGGATGGAGATAGTCTGGGTGCCAGGTGAGGCTTGAAAGGCTACCTGAACGGCAACGATCTCTTGGCCATATCCAATTTGCAATGAAGGCGAGAGTTCTCACACCTGGTATTCGGCCTTTTCTAAGTCTACGAAAAAAATAAAAAAAAATCAAAATTTCGTTTCAGTTTAAGCGATTTCTTCTATTATAATTGAAATACAGTGTGTCCAGAAATGAAAACCGTTAAGTCTAAACAAAATTTTCTATTAAATTCCGCAGATTATTTTATAATTCAATGTTTTTTTTGAAGATATTCTAATAAAATTTCATACATGTTTAAAAGGAAGAATTTTTTGATCGACACAAAATCATCTCTAGATTTTACGGTTTTGATGTTTCTTGGATATAAAAATATTCTTTAAAATGATAATTGAAGAAATCGTTGTACTTCAAATTAACAGATACATGCATTTATAACATCATAAAAAAGTAACAATTTAGATGCGCAACAATAAACATGCTTAAACACTAAATTGTGAACACATGACATGCTTGGGTAAATTGGTTTCTATGAAAAAGAAACTAAAAAAGAATTAGCAGGAAATTTAATATAAAGTATGTCTCAGTAAGTTGGAACCATATGGGAAACTTTTTTATTATTAATTTTAGGAAAAAAACTGTAATCAACGACATCATAACTTTCACTACATTTTTAAATATCAATATACTTCAAATTTAGTACTTTTCTATGTGAATTTGCAAAAATGTAAAAAACAGGTAATTTCTTTTTTTCCAATTAACTATATTTAATGCTAGTAGTTTCTGGTTTTAAAGAATTTTTGTTGATACATTTTACGAAAAACTTATTATTAATAAGGTAAGTAAAGTGAATTAATTTTAAATAATTATCAATAATTTTTTTATTAAATTTAATACTTGAACAACAAACAGTAGTAAAGAAGCTAGGCCGATTCAAGCCCCAACTCCCATGTTAAACCCCATAAGAAATCGTTAAGGTCCATTCTGGCAAGAATTGACTCTAAAAGTGGTGGGGCTGTTTAAAGCTGTTCCAGGCCTGTTCGAGAGCCATTTCGGCACAGCGGTTAGTTATACCGGAATTTAATCCCTTTTCGCTTCTAAAGGTGTAGCATTTCTTGGCGCAAAAACTGGATTAAAGGTTCTAGGAAAATTAAATAGGATTATTTAAACATTAAATAATATTTTTGTAATCTCCCAGATACAATTTAAATAAAATTATTGTCAAATTATTGTTTTTATGAATGGAGTTGTGTTATTTTACTTCTCTAATACTCTTAATCGGTTTATGGTGAGAGTAGGACCGGAAATTCTACACAGAGAAAAAAGATTAGTTGAACTTTTTCCAAAGAAAAATTACCCCCACAAATTTTCTTCTTGTTTATCCTTAAACAACAATTTTTTTCTCAATTTTGCATTTGTCTAAAATAAAATACTCCTTTTATTACAGTTCTAATCTTTTTCAAAAATTTGTCCTCGTTTTTTCTAAATTTTGTATTTTTCTGAATTTTGTACTTTTTTCTAAATTAGCCACATTTTTCAATAAAAAAATTACCCCTTTTTTAATTTTTATCACTTTTTTTCAAAAAATTACCCCCTTTTTTAAAAATTTGCAATTTACAAAAATGGCCGTTTTTTTCAAAATTTTGCGCTTATAATATGCAGTCTCAAAACACTCAATTTATCACGACTTCTTCTGCACATCTTTGGCAATCCCTTCAATGATCAGTCACTACTTTTTCCACACTTCTTACTTTTAATAACAAAAACTGAAAAAAAACGGCAATATCTTTGCCGTAACTTTGAGGTTACAAAAATAAATTTCTATATAGGTATTTACTACAGTACTACAGTATATATGGTATAAGTAGCGGTATAGTAAAAATATTTAAAAGATTAATATCATTTTTGGGGTTTTTAACGATGCTGAATCGATTGCCGTTGAGCGTTTGTCTCTATCTCTCACCGTACTCGAGTTTAATCAGGCTAACAAACGGACGGACGAACAAAAACCGTTTTAAAAGAGATTTTTCCTCGAAAACTTTAAAACCGTTCGAGTATGTGAAATAGAAGTAAAAAGTACCAACTCGTGTATGAATGAGTAGCTGCTTAAACTTCTCTTGCAGTGCAGAAAGAGTTAATCTTCTGTTAAGGAAAGGTTAATTTTTCATAACACTCATAGATTTTGGTCTGAAATAATGGGTTAATTGCCCAAAATAATGAACATTGTAATAAATCAAATTATTATAAATGGTATATTTAAATTAGATACATTTATTAATTTTATCTCTCTAATTATAGAATATACGTCAAATGACAAATGAATAACTCGTTAACGAAAAAATTCGGTAGCCTTATAGACTTCGACCTCTGGTCACCCGAAGTTGTAAATTTTAATGAAATTGATATTGCTGTTGAGATGCAAGAAGGTGTTTGTATACTCTTGAGTAAAATTCATATTTTTTGACAAACCTCGTATACTACTGGAAAAAATTGATATCTGATGATTGTATTCTAAATTTTAGAACATACAGAACTTTTTATAAAGAATAAGTTTTTTTCCTAAAATTAATAATAAAAAAATTTCCTAACTTACTGAGACATATACTGTATGACTTATAAACATCATAAGGTAAAATATATGTGAAATGGTTCAGAAAAATATCGTTTTTTATGGTTAAATTTAAATTTATGGGCTGCATCGAAATAGTAGGCTCATAGTAGAATTAAACATAATTTACCACATGCAAAATTATAAATCTACCATTAGTAAATTATTATTATAATAATTTTGCTTATAAAAAACACTTTATTGATAAAACTAATTTCTTTAACAAGAAATTAAATTAAGCTTGCAGGTGCTGGCAAGTAAAAAGAGAGAACTAATACATGTGAAAGTGCGAACAGATGAGTGGGCAGTTCAACATCCGCGAAGTTCTTCACCTTTTTTCCTCCTGTGCAGATCCAGGTGGCATAAATAACACATATTTATAATAAGATAATAAGTACTGTGCAAAAAATCGTTTTTAGTTTAATTAAAATGATCAAGTAGTTTGATAAAGTTTTATCTCAAAAACATTTGCATCAGGAGCGCAGGAAGGAGAGGTTTTTTTTGATTCCTATCAAAAGTGCAGGAACAAGGAGATTTTGCGATCGATATTTATAATAGTTATCAGTTAATTCTGCATATAAAAGATTTTTAACTATAGATACTTTATCAAACTTGTATTGAACATATTTTAATAGATTTAACTAAACGTAATTAGAACAAACAATGATGTAGATACTATTTTGAGCTAAATCATTCATGGAAGTTGTAGCAATGTTAACGTAACAAAAAAAATATTGTTAATATTCAAATAGTGAGAAAATAGTTAGTTACAAATTTTGTACCCCCCAAATTAGACGACCATATTATTAATAATACAAAATATTATTTTAATCATTTAATATAAGAAAATATGGTAACAAAATATCTCAATACTCAAATTTTTGTTTTATTAATCTTCCTCTTTTTTTTACCACGTTTTTATTTTATGTTTTTGTCTTTTTGGTATAAATCGATTTTAAATTATGTGATAAAAACTATTGCTCAAAACTGGTACAAATTAAAAATTTTAAATATTTATTTAATCATTTATGAGTAAGAAGTAAAACTAATACCCAAAAGTAATATTTTCTGCAAAGAAATATAGTCATCCCTTAAGGCGTTATTTAATTATTTAACAAAAAAAGAAAAAGTACATTTTAGATATGAAAATTCTAAATTGATTTGTAAAAACATGCAAACCCGTAAATATAAAAAAACAATACATCCAAAATAAACGAAAGTATTTGATTTTATTATTTTTTCAAGCTATTGAAACTAAATTTTTTCATTGAGCCATAATTCAATAAAAAAATCCGTCATTTATAACGTTTTTCGTTTTCATTTCAAAACTAGTCAGTTTCAATAATTTTCCATTTATACCTATAATATTCATATTTACAGGATGTTTCCTAATTAATATTTTATTCTAGTTATATCGTCATATTTTAGATCAAGGATCCCCTAGTTACAATATGGACAATTATTAATGAAACACTCTGTACGTATAAATATTACCAATTCCTACTAATAATTAGACTGTTTTATAAAAATGACAATGAGAGATCGATTTTTATAATCACCATGGCAAAAGTTTCATCCCTTGCGCCATCCTTCTTCAGGTAACACTAGTACCTTTGATTTTTATAAATGAAAAGTACATAACGTGATACAGTAAGCGCCAATTCGGAGATGGGCGGAATCCCTATGTAGTTGGTGCTTGTAACTGATTTAAAAGCTTTTTAAAATACTGACTTTATTTGTGTTTCAAAATTTATGGATTATGAATACAGTGATAGAAATGAACAGGATTTTCTATAAATGACATGTAGATTGGTTATCTATCTAAAGGAAGATGTAGTAGCTTGCGCGAGGCACAAAAATTCGAAGAGGCTATATAAAAACGCTAAATAAATCAAGAACACGAAAGAAACGTAGATTTTTTCGGAAATAAGCGACGACCTTAAAAATTTAAAATCGGAAAAAATCGCACACAGAAAAATTTAGGCAGGTGGATTAATGAGCTTAATCGACAAGAGGCCTTATGGAATCTTTCAAAAATTCTAAGCCAGAACCAGAAATCAAAACAACGTTCAAAAAGGAATATCGACTAAACGACAAGGATATAGATTTCAGCGACGAGGTCGAGAGAGCTGCACCATAGAAGAAGTGAGGGATATAATCAAGTTCGCATCAGCAAAAAAGGATTCGGGTTGCTACCAAATTTCAAATTTCCAAAACGCTAGAAAAAGGCGGAAAACCTGGTACTAAAACCAGGGAAAGATCGCACCTTTCCACAAAACTATAGACCAATAAGTCTACCTAACAGTTTAGAATAAAATCGCAGTGAGAGTAATTTTAAAATGGTTAAAGCCATTCCCAAAAAAAAGTAATCTACAAACAAATACAACTAAAAAAATTCTTTCTACTTTATTTCATAAATCTATAACCAAGTGAATCCCAGGATTTAATCACAATATTTTAAAAATTTGTCTGTTTTTCAGGTGACTACTGAAACCGATAATACATGACTTATACAGGTTGTTTCATTGGGAAACGTCAAGATTTTAACTGTGAATAGGGAACACCAAGGTGATTCTAAAAACCCCTATATGTCCGGTCTGTCGTTCTTTATAACCGAGATACAGGGCATTTTATTCATTTTGCCCATTTCAGTTTTGTTTCATAACTTTTAAACCACCCTGTATATATTTTTTATATTTGGTACATGCACTCACTCTAATCCTGATAAATCGTTTGATGTATTAACGATAACGAAATTCCAGGGCCGGTTCTATTAAAAATTTATAAATTTGGTCGACTCGAATGTTTATTTAAATTTTTACAATTTTTTGCTGTAGTTAAAAAGAACTTAAAAAATCAAATCCGAAGATGTATTTTTAATTTTTGCGCTTACGATTTTACTTGTCCTAAATTGCCCTCTTTTAGAATTTTTGTGGTAACCACTGGACAGGTTTTGATTAATTTTATTTCAATTTAAGTAAGGTTATTTACCCTAACTAAGTATTAAGTTTTATTGGCATGTATTTAGATCACAGAAAATGATGTTGCAGATCCGTACTAAGACGTAAATAACACATTTAGAATCCTTAGATTTATCTTTACAACTCTCTGTACATTTGTGTTTTTTATTTAGCAATGGTCAATTTTGTAGGCGAAAAATAAAAAAATTAAATTAAGACACTCATAAGTGGTAAATGTACCCCTTTTCATATTTTCTGGACGAAGAAATATGACGCGATTTTTATTGCAGTAACTAATTTCAAAAAATAATGCCTATGTATGAAATTTAAAAAACACCTTTATCAATAGCCAATAAAAACAAGTAATAATAAATGAAAAAATTATGTATTGAATACTTTTGTATTAAGGAAACCTCAAGAACAATAATTATTAGAACAAAATACGAATAAGTGAGTAGGTAGAGGTGGTCCTACCATTGGCCTGCGCGATCTCCAGACTTTAATCCTGCAGATTACTACGTTTGTGTATTCTAGTCCCATGATGAACTACTTGGAGGGATAGAATATTATTAGAAAATTTGTGAATAACATTTTAATAAGGTCAAGAATACGTATACAACAAAATGGAGGTCATTTCGAACAACTGACCGATTTTTTTTTGTAATAATCATATTTTTTACTTTATTCCTTAATATTTTTGAATTAATTATTATGTGGTATTTAATTCGTATTTTATTCTAATAATTATTATTCTTGTGATCAGAGGTGCATTCGTAAATAATCCAGAACCGTAAAATTTACACGATAACTTTATTATTGTATGGGGTAAGATTATATAGAACGCAAAAACAAAATATTGTTGTGACTCTAATCAAACTTCAAAAACCAGTGCCAGAACAACGTTTCCTTTAAAAACTAAGGGTCAATTATAAAACGTAAATTTTAAATTTAATACTTAGTTCGGCTAAATAACCTTAATTAGATGGAAATAAAATTAATCAAAACCTGTCCAGTGTGGTTACCATAAAAATTCTAAAATATATCAATTAAAAGTACATTTGCTTTTTTTTAACTAGAACAAAAAATTATAAAAATTCAACTATACGGGGTGTTGTTTTCTAGCCGATCGAATTTATAAATTTTTAGTAGAGCCGGTTCTGGAACTACTTTATCTTCAATACATCAATTGATTTATCAAGATAGAGTGAGTACATGTGTCAAATATAAAAAATATATAGGGTGGTTAAAAAGTTATGAAGCAAGAAAGAAATGGGCAAAATGAATAAAATGCCCTGTATCTCGGTTAAAAAGACCGACATACCGTACATATGAGGGTTTTTAGAATCACCTTGGTGTCCCCTATGCACAGTTCAAATATTGACGTTTCCCAATGAAACACCCTGTATACAAATCCATCTTTCGCGACAGGGAACAAACCTAGAGGATTCGGTCGTCCCTGAACGCCTATCATGAAGACAAGCCAGAAATCCACCCACCAGTTCCTAATCTGGTGAAATACAGCTAAATAAAGGAAATAGAAAATAATGGCGAGTGGAAACAAACAGTCTGATGCTCGGGGGTTGGTAGCAAGGTAATGAGGGATTTTACATCAACGTCATTGATGAATTATCCTTCTCGCCTGGGATCATTGAAAGGATGGATGGAATGGAAGAAAACTGAAGATGATTTTCTTGATGATTGTGGCTTTTTAGCCACAGTTGAGGGTTATGACAGACGCGATTTAGATATAGGTATATATTTTGATGTTTATATTATTGCTGGTAAAACTGAAAAAGAACATGATGAATTAATGAATAAATTTCTAGGTAGAGCAAGGATGTATAATATAAAATTTAATTCGGAAAAGTTACAATATAAAGTTAATGAAGTTAAATATTTAGGAAGAGAAATTTCGGACAAAGGTGAAAGACCAGATTCTGATTATGTTGAAGCCATATTAAATTTAGAATCACCATCAAATAAAAAAGAATTACTATCAATTTTAGGCATGATAAATAATTTAGGCAAATACATACCTAATTTAGTTGAATTGAGTGGTCCCTTAAGGAAATTAACTAAAAATACATTTAAATTTGAGTGACAAGATGAACAAAAAATTTCATTTGAAAATCTTAATGAGAATAATTTCAGAAATGCCAACATTAAAACTTTTTGATCCTAATTAACAAATTATAATTCAGGCTGATGCAAGTCAATATGGACTTGTGGGATGTCTATTACAAAATGACAGACCACTTGAATTTTGTTCACGAAGTTTAACAGATACAGAAAAAAGATGGGCACAGATTGAAAAAGAATTTCTGGCTATTTCCTATTGTTTAGATAAATTTTATCAATTTGTTTACGGTAAAAGTATAATTGTACAATCAGATCATAAGTTTCAATTTATGAAAAAAATATCAATAAAGTTAGAATGCGCCTACAAAGATTAAAATACAAAGTTTTTCAATATAATTTTAAAATTGTTTATGTAGCAGGTCGGGAAATGTATGTTGAAGAAGATGATGATTTGAAGAAGGTTAGTGTATTTTGTAATAAAGGTTGGCTGGAAAAAATTAAAAAATACTGATTCAAATTTAAAAAATAATTTTAAAAATAGAAATAAAATCATCATTCCAAAATCATTAAAATTACATATGTAAGAACAACTATATAAAGGACATTTTGGAATTGAAAAAATAAAGAAAAGAGAGAGTATATTTTGCGTTGTAAGGTTTGCGAAACATTTAGAAAGTCAAACAGTAAAGAACCATTATTGCAATATGAATTGCCCGATTTTCTTTTTAAAAAAATTACAATTGATACTCTTGAGGTTGATTCGAAAGCATATTTGGAATTAACTGATTATTATTAAAATAAAAAATAAAACAATTTCTGAAATAATTAAACATCTTTTGCTACACATGAATATCCATCTGAATGTGTTAGTGATAATGGTCCTTTCAATAGTTATGAGTTTAAAAAAATTTGCCAAAGAAATTGGTATGAAACTAACATTTATAAGTCCTAGATAATCTCAATAAAATGGGTTATCAGAAAAATCAGTAGGCATCTGTAAAGATATGATACAAAAGAGTAGAGAAACAGGTAAAGACGTTTTGGACTATTTAATCGAATACAGAGCAACACCATTGTGCATTTTAGGTGCATCATCTTCAAAATTATTATTTAATAGGATAGTAAGAACTACTATACCTGCTCACAAAACTCATTTAGTTCCAAAATTGTGTAAAGATACAAAGCCTGATTTTGAGTTCAAAACAATTAAAACAAAAACGATATTATGATCGAACAGCCAAAGTTAGACCTAATTTTAACTTATATAAAATATGGTTGTTCAGAAAAATAAAGTTTGGGTACCTGGGAATGTAATTGAAAAATGTAATGAACCGAGATTATACATTGTTAAAGATGAACAAGGTTCAGTATTAAGATGTAATAGTAAGTTTTTAAGAAAATTTTTCCATGAACCTGACTTTAAATTAACAAATGTAGAACTAGATTTAGACATAGAAAATAAGAGTGAGTTAAGCGGAAGTAGTGAGAAAGTGGTCGAAGCAAAAAATAGTGTTCCAGAGGTGTTCGAGAGACAAAGCAGAAGTGGCAGAATACTAAAAAAATATGCCTTAGAGCCAGTTGACATCTTGGCGGCAAGAGAAAGAGAAAGCTTGGCGTTCATGTAGCATTTTTAATAATAAATGTATTGTAATCTCGGAAACCGTAAGAGATACGAAGTCGGTTAAATGGAACAAAAGTTTCTCAATTTTAAGTCTAATCGACTGGTGCTTTGCATCCACGGTTATCAGGGACGGTTTTCATAATAATTGATACAAACCAAAGTTGTACATTTTATATTTAATGTTCCAGTGCTTTTATTTTGAACAATAGAAAAAAGTGCATAAAACTTTTTTGTTTTGAAAACGTGTTATGATAATATTAGATTTTGAATCCGACTTTTAGTTTCCGCCCAGCCACCCTCAACTTTTTTTCTCAAATACGGATCTGTACTTTTTATGTGATTTTTGTATAGCATTTTATTTCCTAAATTGATAAATGTATTACACCTAGTTCATTTTTGATTATTTGAATGAATTTTTAACTGTTTAGTATAAAAGCTTTTAAATACGGTCCTGTACATTATCTGCACTCAATAATATAAAAGAATGTAAAGGAAAAAAATTATTTTATTTCATTGATAGTATGTCTAACATTATACGATCTTCTCGATTTTGAAAGTCTACATGTTTCACTAGTAATTTAGGAAAAATCCTATAAAATACGTATTTGGAAGGCTACCGTCTAATTGGATTTTGCTGTCCATACAATTCTAGCGCCTTCGTGGCGTTTCTGTAACACTGGATATACGCCTCATACATATCTCTTTTTCCTCATTACTATAGCGAACCATTTTATATTTTACTACATACAACACAAATTTACAATTTTTTAATAAACCTTAGTTAAACTATAGATTAGCTACTTATGAATAAATGACTAGTACACTGTTAGTAAATTAATGTTACTATTACAAGTTCATAAACGGCAAAGCTAATTCTTTCACTTTCTGGATTTCTTCATAGCCTGCTTAAAATCTATCGAATTTACAAATTTGAAGAGTATAAAAAGTACATCCTAAAAACAAAGAACAACTATCGAGATTTTGTCATTGTTACTAACAGTAGATAAATAAAATAATTTTTGTGGACATATGAGACCACATTTACGAATTATGGACTATTTAGCAATAAAAACAAATATTTCTTTGTAAGAAAAAATCCCCATCTTGAACATTGGCCACCAAGAACTGTAGATTTTTACTTATGGGGGAAATTTAAGGTACAGGAGTTCCCCAAAATGTTGATGGGTTACGTCGAAGAGTTAGAACTCAGCAACTGACCAATAGAAATGAGTTATGCATAACTCATTTTGAACAGTTAATGTGAAATTAAATACTTTGTTTCCTTTACATTCTTTTATATTATTGAGTGCAGATGATGTACAGGACCGTATTTAAAAGCTTTTATAGTAAATAGTTAAAAATGCATTCAAATAATCAAAAATGAACTAGGTGTAATACATGTCCCAATTTAGGAAATAAAATACTATACAAAAATCACATAAAAAGTGGAGGTCCGTATTTGAGAAAAAAAGTTGAGGGCGACTGGGCGGAAACTAAACGGCAGATTCAAAATTTAATATTATCAGACTATTTGTCAGTAGATAGAACGTCCTTTAACTTTAACGGTTCTGTAACTAACGACAATGACGTTTAGATTGTGACAATTGTATAAGAAATCAACTTGTTAAATTTTATTCTAAACATCATCGCCTTTAGTTATTGAATCTTTAAAGTTAAAGGACGTTCTATCTACTGACAGTATGGGTAACACATTTTCAAACATAAAAGTTTTATACACTTTTTCTCTATCGTTCAAAATAAAAGCACTGGAGCATTAAGTAGAAAATGTGGAATTTTGGTTTTTATCAATTATTATGAAAACCGTCCCTGATATCTGTGGATGCAAAGCACCAGTCGATTAGTTTTGAAATTGAGAAACTTTTGTTCCATTTAACCGACGTTGTATCTCTTACGGTTTCCGTGATTACAATACATTGCAATGAAATTTTCGCCACCCTGTATAACTACAAAACAAGACTATTCGACGTGAAAAAAGGGAGGAAACATGAAAAATTAAGTTAGCTAAGAGTAGAGTAACAATTCGGGATAGAGTAATGGCTCGGGGTAGAATAACAACTCAGGGTAGAATAAAAAATGGTGGAAAAAGGTATAAAGTAAAAAAAGGGATGAGAAAAGGATAAATGGAAACAAATAATTACTAATAAAAGAACCTCGTTTCGTGCTTTATTCTTACCCTAATTTAGGTATTTTTTCTCCTATTTTTAGTTAATCCTTCGTTGACTTGTTCCGTTTTTAAGCACAAATAATTGCTGTCTAAGTAATTTCTAGCAACTAGGCGTTAATTTATGGCCATCTTGCGGCTAATAGAGAAAACTCTTCGACATTTGTACTTAATTGTGATTAGACACGAATCGACTAAGCGAAGAAACACGGGCTATTATTGAATTTTTAATGACAAACACATATTAAACATAAAATTGTGTCTGTAAATCGATAAAAATTAAAGAAAAATAATAAAATTAAATCTTAATTAATGTTAATCAATGCTTTTGTATCCAAATTAATTTCCCATTAAATAAGTGTCTAAAATGGTGGTTAATGTCTGTTTTTCTCTTCCAATATGTTAAATATTGCTATTGGATAAATTATTTTTGTACTAGTTATAATGATTGATTAATCTCAACTATAAAACAGTGAATTCGTTATAAAAATTGGCCGTATTTACTATATTTAGACTGGCTAGTTTTGACTTTTTTTTTGGAAAAAAGAAACCAAACACTTTCATTGTATGAATTAGATTTAAGCATTGAAAAAAAAACATTACGTTAACAAAACTTTCTTGAAAACAAATTATTATTTTGAACGAAATATAAATGCACCTACACACAATAAGACGAACCTCTAGGTCCGATCAAAACATTCCAGGAACAAATGAAGCACATTTAAGTAAGGTACGAGCGGCAAAAAATGACAACTAGCGCTGTCATCCCTCACCCTACAGGTATCTAGATCAAAATCTCGCTATCCAGTGCGATAATATCGCTCCAGGTATGAATTAAATAAAATAATAAGGCTGTCTTATATTTATCGCAATTGTTAACGAGATCAAAGAGCCTGACGCTTACGGTTTGTGTCTAAACTTGTCCCAGGAATTATGAAAACGCTCTCATAGTCACGGTACGATTCGGTTTCAACCGTCCTACAAGAAGACACTTTTGTTATAAATAATTTTTTTTTTAAATAAACCATTAAATTATCATAATAGTAAATGTGTAGTGTTATATAATTGGACTTTCAAAATCAGCTTATATCTTCATACAATCTAATACCAAAACAACGTTCTGCTTTCGATGAAACACTAAATTACAATTTTTTCGAATATTGAAATAAAAATTGAAAAATTCTAGTTAAAAGAAAATATTTGCTGATTTTTGGAAATCTGGAATTTAGCAAATTGAAATCATTTTTATTAGTGTATAATTATAAGATCGGGTTGTATAAAACTTTTGTATCGGTTTGTTTTTTAGCCACTTATTAAAGAAAAAGAAGAGAAAAAAAATTGGGCGGTCGGAAGACCTCCCGTCAGTTCTTTACATTATTTTTTCAACTCTCAACATGTTTTAATATCTCTCTGTCCCTCTCTTTTGCTTTTTTGTCCTTTTGTATTTTTTCTTTTTATTTTTTCCTATTTCCCTATTTTTCTCTATTTGTCGGTGTGTTTCCCTACGTTTTCATATTTTTTTCTATTTTCTCCATTTTTCTCTATTAGTCCGTATTTTTCCCTACATTTTTATATTTTTTTCTATTTTCCCCATTTTTCTCTATTTGTCCGTATTTTTCCTTTCTTTTTCCATTTTCCCTTTTTTCACTATTTTTAATTTATTTCCCCGTTTCTCTATATTTTTGCCTATTTTGTCTATTTCTTCTATTTTTCCTGTTATTCCAATTTTTCACTATTTTTCTTTTTACGTTAATTTTCCCCGTTTTTTGCTATTTTCCCTATTTTTACGTTATTTTTTTCCTATTTTTCACTATTTATTTTTTATTTTTCACTGTTTTTCCGTATTTTTCCATATTTTTTCCTGTTTCACATTTTTTTCCCTATTTTTCCCTGTTTCATTGTTTTCCTATTTTTTCATATTTGATTGATCTTTCCCCATTTTTCTCCATTTTTCTCTATTTTTTCCTATTTGTCCCTATTTTGCTTTATTTTCCATATTTCACTTTATTTTTCCCTATATTTTACTTTAGTTTTAATATGTATTTTTCCCTTCTATCTGTATTTTTCCCAATTTTTTTATATTGTTCAAAATTATTTCTGATTTTTTCCTATTTTTCATTATTTTTTCTTAATTATTTCAGTTTTTCACTATTTTTTCTTTTTAACTTAATTTTCCACGTTTTTTTTTTTATTTTCCCCTATTTTTCCTATTTTACGATATTTTTTTTGTCCTATTTTTCACTATTTATGTTTTATTTCTCACTATTTTTCCATATTTTCTCCTATCTTTCCCTTTTCCTCATTTTTTTTCCTATTTTCCTATTTTTCCCTACTCTCTGTATTTTTTCCAATTATATCAGATTTTTTGCTATTTTTCATTATTTTTTCCTAGCTTTTCCAAATTTTTACTATTTTTTTTTTCACTAATTTTCCGAATTTTTCCATATTTTACTATTTTCCCTGTTCCTTATTCTCTTTTCCTATTTTTTCCTGTTTTCATTTTTTTCGTACTTCCTTTATTTTCCCCATTTTTCTTTATTTTCTCTATTGTTCTCTATTTGTCTCTATTTTTCCTATTTTTCCTATTTGTCTCTATTTTGCTTTATTTTCCATATTTCACTTTATTTTTCCCCATTTTACTTTAGTTTTCCCTTTTTTTTTCACTATTGTTCCCTACTTTTCCATATTTTTCCCCATTTATTCTTATTTCGTATTCAATATTTATTTCAGTCTGTACAATTCTATCGACTAGGCAAAAATAACCATAGTAATAAAAGTAACTATTCACATTTTAAATTAATAATCCTTACTAAATATCTCTATTTTTCGTTACGTTACAATTTCTGATTGTTAAATCATACCGCAAGTAACGTTAAGGAACTTAGTTACAATAATATTAATAAAATGAAAATCAAAATATCAATTCTGCTAAAGATTAAAGAGGAAAGAAAATAAAACATGAGAACAATGAAGAAGAAAATTCAAATTCCAAATTTTTTTCTATTTGTTTTTAAATAGACACCAATTTTGACAATATGAAAAATAATACTTATTACAAATATTTTATACAACTCATCCTAAATTTGATTTATTAATGAAACAATAAAGTTAATTTTTTGTTTAGTATAATTTGCGCTATACGATAATAGAATTTTACAACTCACTTTTTCAAAGGCACTTGACTCTCTGTGGCGTTAGCTCCGTTTCTGGTATCGGTTATTCGGCAGGCTACCATATTATAAGCTGAAAACAAAAATATATAAATTATTATTTACTAGTTGACCCGACAGACATTGTTCTATCCAAATTTCAATAAATTTGTCTGAAGTTACTCAAACTGAAATTGATGAATTGTATTGTTCAAAATAATCTGAAATGGTTTAAAATTTTCTAAATTAATAATAAAACGTTCTAAAGGTACTTAAATTGATTAAAGAATTTTTCAAAATAATCTAAAATGCTCTAAAATTGTCCAACATCTTATAAATATTGTCTAAAATAATAATAAAACGGTCTAAAAGTTACCTAAAATGGATCAGAGAATTGTTCAAAATAATCTAAAATTGTCCAAAATCTTCTAAAAATTGTCTAAAACGGTTGGAAGTTACTTACATTAATCAGAGAATTGTTCAAAATAATCTATAATGGTCTAAAATTGTCCAAAATGGTCTAAAAATTGTCTAAAATAGTAATAAAAACTTACCAAAATTGATCTGAGAATTGTTCTAAATAATCTAAAATAGTCTAAAATTGTCCAAAATCTTCTCAAAATTGTCTAAATGATAATAAAACGGTCGAAAGTTACTTAAATTGGTCAGAGAAATGTTCATAATAACTTTCAATGGTCATAATCTACTCTAAATCGTCTAAAAGAGTAATAAAACGGCATAAAGTTATATTGATCAATGAATAGTTCAAAATAATCTAAAATGGTCTAAAGTTGTCCAAAAACAGACTAAAATAATAATAAAACGGTCGAAAATTATTTAAATTGATCAAAGAATTAATTCCAAAAGGTTATCCATACTCTCAAATATGGTCAATTATTGAGGTAGTAAAACTCGAAATCCTGTACCACAATTTAATTGAAAGTAATAAGTTCATTACATGAAATTGATTTAAGGGCGGCTTAAATCAATTTCATGTAATCAACTTATTACTTTCAATTAAATTGTGGTACATGATTTCGAGTTTTACTACCTTGATCAAATAATTATTAAAAATTATCTAAAATTGTAGAAACTAGTATAAAATTGTCCTAAATGGTCTAAAATTGTCCAACAAAAGATTGATCAAAGAATTGTTTATAATAAACTAAAATTACCTAAAATCTTCTAAAATAATCTAAAATTGCCTAAAATTGTAAAAAATGGTCTAAAATTCCCCAAAAATGATCCAAAGTTACCTAAATTGATGAGAAAATTTTTTGAAATAATCTAAAATTATCCAAAATGGTCTAGAATTGTCTTAAAATGGATTAAAATAATTATAAAACGGTCTAAAGTTACATAAATTCAATACAATCTAAAATGATCTAAAATTGTCCAAATAGTCTCAAATTGTCCAAACGCAGTCTAAAATATTAGTAAAACGGTCTAAAGTTACCTAAATTGATCAGAGAATTGTTCAAAATAATCTTAAATTACCTAAAATTGTATAAAATAATCTAAAAGGCATAAAATTGTCCAAAATGTCTGAATTTCCCCAAAAAATGATCCAAAGTTACCTAAATTGATTAGAGAATTTTTCAAAATAATCTAAAATTATCCAAAATGGTCTATAATCGTCTTAAAATGAATTAAAACAAATATAAAACGGTCTAAAGTTACATACATTGATCAGAAAATTATTCAATATAATCTAAAATAATTTAAAATTGTCCAAAATAATTTAAAATGGCTTAAAATTGTCCAAAATAGTCCAAAATTCCCCAAAAATGATCCAAAGTTACAAAAATTGAACAGAGGATTTTTCAAAATAATCTAAAATTATCCAAAATGGTCTAGAATTGTCTTAAAATGGATTAAAATAATTATAAAACGGTCTAAAATTACATAAATTGATCAGAAAATTGTTCAACCCAAACCTGAAATGGACGTTCGAACGTCGGTCTCAAATTTGAGTAGTGATAATATAAAGAATTTTTGTGTTTTTATACTTTCCTATCAAAAATATAAAAATCAAAGACACCGTGTTTGATAGCAAATTGTAATTTTTGCCTTTCCGTAATCGATTTTACTAGTTGAAAGTTGGTTGTATTTTGAGGTTTAGTTCTAAATAGAATCTGCAATATGGAATCTTGGGATGATGAAAATTTCGAGCCCATAGCTGCTCCAACTCTTATCGTTGCTGCTAATATATTTAAGGTGAAGGTGAAGATGAAGACGACGAGGTTAAGGAAAGCTGGGATGATGAGGATTAAGAAAAGAAAGAGGAAGCTAGCAGAAAGAGCAGCCGAAAAAGAACGATTAAAAGGTGAGGAAATGGAAAGAAGACTTAGAGAAGTGGTGGAAGACGAAAAGTCACCTGAAGAAAGATTGCGTTTGCAAAAAGAATCTGACTTACAGTTATTAGCACTTGCTAGAATTTTTGGCAGTAACAAATAGAACAAAGAAGACGTACTACTTGATGATCTTTCTTTACCTGATCATAAAGAAGAATTTGACACATTCACAGAAGATTTAGGAAGCTAAGACTGAGGTTGATCAAAGGAAATCTAAAAAGAAAAGCATAGCAGAAAGAGCAGCCGAAAAAGAACGATTAAAACGGGAGGAAATGGAAAGAAGACTTAGAGAAGTGGTGGACGACGAAAAGTCACCTGAAGAAAGATTGCGTTTGCAAAAAGAATCTGACTTACAGTTATTAGCACTTGCTAGAATTTTTGGCAGTAACAAATAGAACAAAGAAGACGTACTACTTGATGATCTTTCTTTACCTGATCATAAAGAAGAATTTGACACATTCACAGAAGATTTAGGAAGCTAAGACTGAGGTTGATCAAAGGAAATCTAAAAAGAAAAGCATAGCAGAAAGAGCAGCCGAAAAAGAACGATTAAAACGGGAGGAAATGGAAAGAAGACTTAGAGAAGTGGTGGACGACGAAAAGTCACCTGAAGAAAGATTGCGTTTGCAAAAAGAATCTGACTTACAGTTATTAGCACTTGCTAGAATTTTTGGCAGTAACAAATAGAACAAAGAAGACGTACTACTTGATGATCTTTCTTTACCTGATCATAAAGAAGAATTTGACACATTCACAGAAGATTTAGGAAGCTAAGACTGAAGTTGATGAAAGGAAACCTAAAAAGAAAAGCTTAGCAGAAAGAGCAGCCGAAAAAGAACGATTAAAACGGGAGGAAATGGAAAGAAGACTTAGAGAAGAGGCGGAAGTCGAAATGTCAGCTGAAGAAAGATTGCGTTTGAAAAAATAATCTGAGTTACAGTTAGTACTTGCTACAACTTTTGGCAGTAACAAAGAGAACAAAGATGGCGCAGTACTTGATAACCTTTCTTTAGCCGATCATAAAGAAGAATTTGACACATTCACAGAAGATTTAGGAAGCCAAGACTGAGGTTGATGAAAGGAAACCTAAAAAGAAAAGCTTGGCAGAAAGAGCAGCCGAAAAAGAACGATTAAAACGAGAGGAAATAGAAAGAAGACTTAGAGAATAGGTGGAAGACGAAATGTCACCTGAAGAAAATTGCGTTTGCAAAAAAAATCTGACTTACAGTTAGTACTTGCTACAACTTTTGGCAGTAACAAAGAGAACAAAGATGGCGCAGTACTTGATGACCTTTCTTTACCCGATCATAAAGAAGAATAACTATATAGAATATCCAAATTTGTTGAAAATTTGTCAAGAAGCCTATAGGCCACAATGTCATTCTTGGATATTAAGAAAGTGAGAAACACCTTATAACCTATTTTTGGAAAAGCAAAAAATAGAAAAAGGAGATAAATCGAAAAAGCATTAAGGAAATGGCAAGTGAAACTGCACATTGAAGGAGATAATCAATTTTCATAAATCTCAGTTTATGTTAACGATTACGATGAATTTGACGATTTCATGTAGCAACAAAAACTTGGGATATCTATTGTATTTTAATATTTTTTATCTAAGTTATTCATATTGTTAAATAAATTTAAAAAAATGGTCTAAAATTGTCCAAATAGTCTTAAATTATCCAAACACGGTCTAAAATATTAGTAAAATTATAAGTTTTACAGTTTGTTTAAATTTTCCGACTTTCTTTTCTAATTGTCCTGATTTTTTTCATGAAAACTTTACCAGGATCATAAAACGAACAAAAAAATTTTCCATCATTCTTATCGATCATTCATTCCATACAAAAAACCTATTATATAGATTATTTTTATTACCTTTTTCTTGTTTCCGTCGTTTTCGTTTATTGCATATTTTGACCGCACAAACGGACAGAGTGATGGCAACTATGAAGAAGAGGATGCCTCCTACGACGCCGGCTGTTAAGGCTTTGTGTTTGACGCGAGCCGGCACTGAAAATTTTACTTCTTCGCTGGCTTCGAAGCTCTTTCCGGAGTACGCCAGAATGCGAAAATAATAGGTGCGACCACCTACCAAGTTTTTAACTGAAATATATAAAATAATCACAATAAGATTTTTTATCAATGGATTGTTACTGAAAAACTTATGCGTACCTAAATAATGGGTATCTTCGGGTCTAATTTGAGCTTTGTTCAATGTTTTCCAAGGTCCATCAGTTTTATATTTGATCACATAGTGTTGAATAAGGTCTGCCCTGTCTATAGGTGGCATCCAGGTGATGAGGAAACCGTTACTGATCTCGTTTACTGTTAGATTTCGGGGTACGCCTGGTTTTGGTCCTACGAAAATATATGACATAATTTTTTTGATTGTTATCAATAAAAAAATTGGGACAAAGAATTTTAAAGTTATTATTCAGTGATTGTTTAGAACTGTACTATAAACTATTTCCAAACTGAAATAATCATATATTTTTGTTATCTTACCCGCATCATCGTTTGGAGTCATAAAGGGTGTAGGGGTTATTTTGATGGGTTTTTGTTGGCCAACTTCTATCCATTAGCAAGCATAAAAGAGTTATGATCCATTAAAGTTACCAATTATTATACAGCTTTATACAGTGTGTAACCAAAATACATATTAAAACTGTGTGTACAATCTTAAGGCTGTTTTCGCGGTACACTATTTCATATCTTATATCTTAGTTATTTATCATCGGAATCATTTAATTTTTTGCTGAGATATTCAAAATGAAAACCGTAACAATCTCTGGTATTTAAATTTTTTTTACATCCTAGTTTTTTAAATAAAAATTAATAATAAATTTTATCAATTTGCAGGTAACAAATTTTGGAAAACTAGAGATTGTAGATAATTTTTTTTCTAATTTAAATGAAACATGCAATCAATACAATATATAAATTTGGTCAGTCTATATCGACCATACATAAATACCGAGAACGACAGATATGTTACATTTGCACTTTGCGAAAAAAGAAGAGGGAATTATTACACGTTCAATCGTCGTCACAAGATTCAGGGGCGTGCCGTGATATTTGGTTGCGCCCTGTTCTAAAAAATATTTATCATTTTCATTCAAAAATTATGAGGAAAGGAAAAGAAGATCTAATTTTATTTTCATATATTCAATTTATGTGGAGCTCTACAATGAAAACACAAATTTTAAAAAAAATATTTATACAGGGTGTTTCATTGGGAAATGGGCATACGTTGACTGCAGATAGGGGTCCCCTAGGTGATTCTGAATAACTACCATATGATGGGTCTAGCGGTCTTTTATAACCGAGATACTTATCTATTTTGTCTATTTATTTAATGGCTTATAACTTACGATCCACTGTATATTTTGGTCATCCCCAAAACACCACCATGTGTTCCTCAATTCAAAAGGTTTATTTTCATATTCAAGAAGAGCGCAAAAAACTGAATCTAAAGATGTGCCTTCGGAGTTTGCTCAGAATACTTTACTACTTCAATTTTATATTTAAATTGCTTATTGGGAAGTTAAAATGAAATCCATTATATTGTTTACATTTTGTTTCATTTTATTGATAATTATCTTATATAGTAAATATTGTGAAATCACTATTAATTCATGATATTTTAGCTTAAGAAATCAGTGTTAATTCATATTTTAACTTAAGAAATCAGTATTAATTCATGATATTTTAGCTTATTTAATAATAATAATATTCGCCGTACATTTCACCCTCTCTACGAGTGAACCGCAGATGCCAATTTATTGTGTGGGGAAGGAACGGCTATTATTATTATTTGCCGTGGCGCTCCGGGGCTTAAAAATATCATGATTTAATACTGATTTCTTAAGCTAAAATATCATGAATTAATACTGATTTCTTAAGATAAAATATCATGAAGTAATAGTGATTTCTTACGCTAAAATATAATGAATTAATACTGATTTCTTAAGCCAAAATATCATGAATTAATAGTGATTTCTTAAGCTAAAATATCATGAATTATTATGAATTAATAGTGATTTTTTAAGCCAAATATCATATCTTAAGCTAAAATATAACGAATTAATAGATTTCTTAAGCTAAAATATCATGAATTAATAGTGATTTCTTAAGCCAAAATATCATGAATTAATAGTGATTTCTTAAGCGAAAATATCATGAATTAATAGTGATTTTTTAAGCCAAATATCATATCTTAAGCTAAAATATAATGAATTAATACTGATTTTTTAAGCTGAAATACCATGAATTAGTAGTGATTTCTTAAGCCAAAATATCATGAATTAATAGTGAATTCACAATATTTACCATTTAATATAAGATAATTGTCATTAAAATGGATGGATTTCATTTTAACTTCCCAAAATTCTAATAAATAAGCAATTTGAATATAAAATTGAAGTAGTAAACTATTCTGCGCAAACTCCGAAGGCACATCTTTAGATTCAGTTTTTTACGCTCTTCTTGAATATGGAAACAAACCTTTTAAATTCAGGAATACAGGGTGTATAAACTGGGTGTTACTTTTCTATGGTGAATAAAACGCTGATTCTTTACGAAATTATAATAATATAACATAGGTAGGTTATGCCTAGACGGCGGCGAGTCGAGAAGAGAGGGAGATGCAATCTCCTAGCTTCCCTCGCAACATAACAATTAAAAATAGACCAGTAGCATATTGGGGGTTGCGGCGTTGCCACTACTTACACATAATCTAAAAACTAAGGAAACTAAACACAGGGTATTGTTTTGGGGATGACCAAATTTGTACTTTTTTTGTGAAGTCGGACCTGGATTTTGTTTTTTTATGAATGTCTCAATAGATTTGGCAACTTATGAAGAATGTGTAGCCCAAATATAAAAAAATATAGAGAGTGGATCGTAAGTTATAGGCCATTAAATAAATAGACAAAATAGATAAAACAGCCTTTATCTCGGTTATAACGACCGCTAGACCCATCATATGATAGTTATTTAGAATCACCTAGGTGCCTCCTATCTGCAGTTAACGTATGCCCATTTCCCAATGAAACACCTTGTATATAAACACAAAACAAAATCTATATAACAAAATATTAAGTTAGGATATTCGAAATATAAATTTCAAATAAAATCAACTTTTCTTGCTTTCTTTGCAGCAAAATTTGTTGTCAATTCGTCCGAGTTTAGGGAATCCATAACATCACATTCTATAGCAATGAAACTTTTTATGAAACATGAGGAAATACTGTAATTAGAAAGTATATGAGGATATCACTCGGGATTTTTTTTTTGAATTCATCTCTGATAGCTAATTTTTTCATAATCAGGAAAAAATGGATTCGTGACGTCACGTTCATTAAAATTAGATATGGCGTCGTTGTATTACTTGTACACTATAGAACATCAACTGTGACGTATCACATTTGTCACTTTAATACTTGATAGGATTCACAGAGCAGAATGTTATGAGATCTTCAGCTCTCTTTCTAGCAAATACCTTATACGAGATTGGCAGTTAGATCTGCTACAAACGAACAAGCCATTTGTGAAATTATGTTGTTTGCAAATTACTATTCAGTGTGATTCGAAAATACCGGATATAGAGATATTTTACTTAAAATACAAGAAAACCCCAATAATAGTTATACTAGGTAAATGGATCCAAAGATCATAGCCCAATTAAAGAGTGATGAAGAAGATGAAATATAAACCTCAAACTGTTATGTTACAACTATCACTGTCTTTGAGATTTGCGGTGTTGCCAATGATTGCCTTCATCAAAACGAAGGTGCGTTCAGAAACTTTGAATGTTTTAAGTAAAGAAAACAGGAGCTAAATTGTATTTTTTGAATAATTCGATCAAATGACAAGAGTTCAATTATATATCAATAGTGTATATCAAGCATTGATCTACATTTTAGGGAAGAACAATAATGAGTGTGTCTGAACGTGGATTATGGAAGGGGGTGTTTCCTTTGAACGTGACGTCATGGGTACATATTCAAATACGATATTTTTTCGAAACAAAAAAAATGACCAAATTCCAAGTTAAATGGACGTTTCATATGACATATATGTTTTTGGAATTTATTTTTCGGAAATGAAAAGGTCCATTATTGATAAATCATTAAGTCTTCCTTATAACATGGTAGATCTTAAATAATTTTTGATAATTTCAAGTTTAGAAAATGATCTTTCTTCCGAGGCAACTGACACTGACAATGTAAGTAACATTCTAAGAAAAATTGAAATATTAGGAAAATTAGGTATCAATTGATTTTTTATTATATATTGCAAAATTAACATAGGGTTTTGTTCAGATCTTCCTGATGTTGAAGTTGATATTTTATGGCATCGATTCGACTTGACCAACGTGTGTCGCTGAGTGGTTTTAAATTAAAGTCCGAAACCTATAATTTTAATACCGACCATCTTTTGGTTGATGATGAAAAAAATACATAGAGCTCTTAAACAATATCAAAAAACATGGAAATTTCAAAAGAAACTTTAGCAACGTCGTTCACGAATAGATTTAAAGTATGAGCTGAACAAGGTACATAAAATGCTCTTGGATTTATCTTTAGTATTTTGTGATGTTTTTGTTATATTGTTATTTTATGAAATGGATGAGGTACTTCTCAACTTTGATAGAACGAAAACCGGTAAAACAGCCTTAAAATTACTTGTAATTAATAAAAAAAATTCATTTATTAGGACATCAATCAGGATTTAGTTCCAAAATTAGTGACCATCACATGCTCCTGATTTTAGTATTTATATATATCTCAATTACACCCTGTATACATCAAATTATTAATTAATTAACGGTGGAAAACTAGCAAACTATAACTAATAAACAAAAAATGAATTTTTTTAAAATATTTTTTCTGGGAACTCCATTTTCAGTACAAGTTTGAATATTTCTACATTTTTAAGCCAATCAGCGACTCTTTTTTTTCGGTTATCAAAATATTTATCCTCCGCAGATCCCCTGGAAATATTTATGTCAAAATGATAACAAATGACTTGTTTAAAAAATGAAAATACAACGTAAAAATCTTTCTGTCAAACTTTTTTACATATATATCATAATTTGAATGTTTTACTTAGGTGTGAAATTTTCTTACCCACGATCTTGAATTATCAACCGGAAATTTTTCCATTTACACGCAAAAATTTCTGTTAATTTTCCAATCTCTATGAAGATTATAACTGGAAATTTCACACCTAACATTTTCGACCAATTAAAAGTCTGTATTTTGTATTGTTACCATAGCAACTACTAAATTTTCGGAAATTTTTCCCCTTCTTGGAGCATGAAATTACACTGGAAATTTTTTGACGTTTATAGTAAAAGGGCATTTACATTTACCATCAAAAACCGTCATTGTCCTTAGTATTTTTTTAATATTTCGATGTGAAATTTTCTTACCGAATCCACGTGCTTGAATTAATTGCGGGAAATTTGTCTCATACATGAATTTTTAAAGAAAATTCATGTACTCAAAAAATTTCCGGTAATAATTCATGCCCCAGGGAGATTATAAATGAATATTTTATTAACTATAATACAAATCAATTTAATTACCGATAGTTCTAACTGTAATGATTTTACTCATCATTCCATCTCCTAAAGCGTTTTTTCCAATTACTTGAAATTCGTACGTCGTACCTGGTGCTAATCGATTGATCGTAACTTGCGTACTACCAGGAGGAGTAACTGGAATGGTCGACCAGTCGGATACTCCTGCTTCTCTATACCATATAGTATAATCCTGTTTATAATCGGGACCACCACTATATCCTGGCAACCAACTGAGAGTTGCAGAAAATTCTGAAGACATACCTGTGAGGTTGTAGGGAGCATGGGGTTGTGTACCTAGAAAATAATTAAATATAGTTAAAAAATAAACATTTACAGTTGAAATAAACGTTCGTCAATTATCAGAAAGTTTCGATATTCCGCAAGAAATAAGCGGTAATAAAGATGTCACACTGTATAAAATTCATAACATTTTTTTTTCTTTGAACAAAAATGACAAAAAACAGTATCGGCGTCGGTTTCAAACTATAACACAAAGTCAAGAATCGTGAAACTTGTGATCAGAAACTCCGAGAAGTAGGAACAAGACAAAAAAAACTCTTGCAGCGTTCAATTTTCATCAAAGTACAAGCACAAGTTCTGTCTGAAGACAATAACCAAATTTAATGATACTTTAACCGAATCTATTGCATCTAAATCCGGAAAAGGTCAAGCTCAGAACACTATATGTAAACTCTTGAAGTCGAAGAAGTTATCCATAGAGGAGATCAAAAAATGCTCCAAAATTAATGAACCGTTTACACTTTTACTTCTATCCACGATCTTTCCCAACGGTGAAAAAAATGTAACGTGGTTGGTTAGTTTGGAGTAAGATAAAAAATCCTTTTTTTTGATCTTCCGTGTTATAATTTTAGTACAAATACATTAAATCGCTCATATCTCTGCCCCCTAAACAACAATTGTGGAAAAAATGGCGCAATTGGGAAATATACATTGAAAAAGATTCTACGATGTTTCAACAATAAGCAAAATGAAGTAATAAAGTAGCAGCGAGATATTTTGAAACGTATTTTGTGCTTGGTTGAAAATGGATCAGCTTTGTGAAGGGAAAGTCATTTAATGGGCGAAATGAGCAATTGAAATTTTTTGTAGAACTTTGATGGGGACAAAGAGTGAAGTAAAAAGGTCAAATACTACACCAATTTTGTTCCAGTCACGTGAAACAAATCATCTTTATTAAATTACTTCAGAACCTTCAGAGAAGTAAGTTATAGAGATTATCTTGTTATTGTGTCTGAGTGTCTGTCTGTGAGAGCTCTCACGGCCGTTTCACTGGACAGATTGACAGATTTGCTTAAGGCGGCGTTAGCAAATGCATTAGCATAGGGAAATTTTTGAACATATAAAACGAACTATCCAGGCAATAAATACATGCGGATTTGTTTTTATAATGTTCTAATGGTATTAAATTAGTTCCTGATATATTGAAAAGTGAAAAAAAATTAAGAAAATGGAAAAAACAATGGAAATTTAACCTCAAAAAAGGAATAACAAATCGCTATAAAAATTATTTCAGGAACTAGATTATATTCCATTTACAAGTCTTATATGTTCAAAAATTTATACGTAACGCAATGTAGCCGTCATATTTTTAAGTAGCATAAAAAAGGAAATTCGATATTTTAATAGAATATTTATGTTTTTGTTCTAATATTTTAAAAATGCTGCAAAAATTACTATTTTAGTATAATACCTAATGAAAACTAAGTTTCTTTTACAATTAAAATTATGGTGACTAGATTTCGTTCGAAATTCGGGACGCTATTTTTTTTACAAAAATTAGAATTAAAAATTTGAAAAAAAAAATAGAAAAATCCAAAAAAAAAAACAAAATGAAAGTGTAATATACGAAAAAAATGAAGCAATCAAAAAATCGAAAAAACACTAAAAATCGCAAAAAAAAATCCTCAAAGAAAAGACTAAAAAAAAAATGCAAGAAATCGAAAAACATATCACAAAAATCGCAAAATAAAACCTCAAAATACACAACAAAATCACAGAAAAATCGCAAATTATCACAAAAAATCATTGAAATAAAAAAAATGATAAAAAAAGAAAACAAAAAAAAAGAGTAGAAGAACAGAACAACGAGAAATACAGAGAAAAAATTACAGAATCGAAAAAATCTGAAAAAATCAAAAAGAAAAATCGGAAAACATAATAAAAAAAAATTGAATAAAAGAAAAAAATTGAGAAATAAATAAGAAAATATTGGAAAAAAATGAAAAATAAAATTGTAAAATACGGAAAAAAACGCAAGAAATCGAAAAATATAACAAAAAAACGCAACAAAATCATAAAAAATTTCAAAAAAATCTGAAGTTATAAAAATCAAAGAAATAAGAAAAAATGAGAAAAAAATTAGAAAGCGAAAAAAATAGAAAAAAAAAAACAGAACAATGAGAACAAATGAGAAAAGATTAGAAGAAATAGAAAAAAAAACAAAAAATCATAAAAATGAAAAAAAAGAAGAAGAAATTAAAATCGAAAACATCTGAACAAAATCAGAAAAAAAACTTTGAATAAAAGAACAAAATTGAGAGATTAAAATAACATGGTAAAATGGTAAAATATAGAAAAAAACGCAGGAAATTGAAAAATTTCCCAAAAATCGCAAAACAATCGCAAAAAAAAACGCAACAAAATCATAAAAAAATAGAAAAAAAAAAACAGAACTGAGAAAAAATGAGGAAAAATTAGAAAAAAAATCAGAAAAAAAAATTAGAAAAATGAGAAAAAGCTAGAAAATCGAAAAACATCGCAAAAACCAAAGAGGAACCTAAAAACCGGAAACAACTGTAACCATAAAAAATGAAAAAAAATTTAAATAAATTGCAAAAATCGCAAAGAAATCCCAAAAAAAAACGAAAATAATTGCAAAAAATCAAGAGAAAAAAATACAAAAAGAAAAACAGAACAATGATGAAAAATTAGAAAAAAATAGAAAAAAAACAGAAAAAACAAAAAAGCAGAAATAATCAAAAAACCACAAAATAACAAAAAATCAGAAACAAGAAAAAAAACAAATGATTAGTCCATGCCATTACAAAAAAAAATTACAAATGATATATAAAAAAAAATAAGAAAAAATTGATACTTTAGAAAAAGACAGCGAGTAAAAGAAAGAGAAGGAAGGAAAAACACAGAGTGTTACATTTAAAATAATATAACTATGGTGCAGATTTTTTGCCTGCAGTAAACATTTTTTATACAATCTTACCGTGTTCCATATAAAAACCGACATGACACATATATGATCAGCCACCCTGTATATTTCATTATAGGGTTTTAAATAGAGATTGGATAATTATTTTTTAAGCATTTTTCTAATTTAGGTTAGGAAAAAAATATATTAAATGATACCTAAACATCCGAGTTTATATATCGGATTATAGGTCATTATTTTTTAACCAGGTGAGTTTAATGGTGTCATAAAAATCTCTTATGATGTCACTAAAATCGAAAATTCACCCAAAATTAGAACCCGGCTGTCGTAACATCTGGCAACTAATCAAATATTATTGGAGGATAATAAAGATTTAAATTTTTAGGTAGAAAGTACATCTAATCATCTATCGAACATTTATTGAGATTGTCAGTAGATAGAACGTTCGTTAACTTTAACGGTTCTGTAACTAATGACAATGACGTTTAGATTGTGACAATTGTACAAGAAATCAACTTGTAAAGGTTTATTCTAAACGTCATTGCCTTTACTTACAGAACCTTTAAAGTTAAAGGACGTTCTATCTACTGACAGTTAGTCAATCAATAGTTTTTATTATGAAAGTCATGGGGTGCTAATTCCGTCTTAAAACATGGTATGTAGATACCTTAGGGTCATACCTCGGTCGGGTGTTTATTTGAGCCCTATGGGACAAAGTGGACCGGACATAAGGGGGTTACTCTTAAGTAATTTTTCCTTCAGACGTTTACACATCTCTAGTTTTGTGTCAGCTTCCTTATGATTCTGAAAACAGTTTATCAAATTGAAGAACGTTTTTTTACCTTTGGAAATTTTTATAAAAAAACTTTCTGCTTGATATGTCAAATACTGAAAGATCATCAAATATTTTGTACAACTTACCTTCAACTACTAATTGCGTTCCTGTAAGAATTGTAGCTACTTCGTTGGTGGCAACGCATTGATAAAATCCGAAATCTAAACGACGAATTGATTCTATTGTTAAATTTCCTCCTACTAATTTCACACGATTTTTTGGCAAAGGTGTACCTAGAAAATAATTACACATTAAAACTAAAAAAATAATAATAAAAATCTAGTTTAAAACCAATTTTTACAAATTTTGCAAACACTAATTTGAAAAGAAAAACAGAGTTTGTATTCCATGAAGATTTTTTTCTTTATCCATCATCAGTACAATATAATTTGTTGATAACTGGTACTAAACTGTACTTTTATACAAAAAACAAGTACTAACCGTCTCTTTTTTGCCACTGAATGGTGGGTTTTTGAGTACCCTCGGCCTCTACAGCTTCACAAGGCATATCGACAGATTCTCCAACTTTTCTTTGATACATCGTTTCTGGTTCAATAGTAAAAGATGGAGGTTTTCTTACTAGAACTTCCATCTGACCCGAACTTCCTTGCGTTCCTTGTGCGTTATAAGGAGTACATGTATAACGACCCTAAAAAAAGAATTACCACGAACTAAATTAAGACAATAAATTATTTTTTTCTTCAATATATAGTAAATGTATTAGTCCATACCTTTAACCAGTCTCGTTAAAAAATAAATTTGTTTTTTTACCTGATGGTTTTCATTTACTCTAGTAAATAGAAGGGAACCGTTGTTCATGATGACAATATCTTTGGTCTGATAAGGTTCTAATAATCGTTTATCCTTTGTCCAAGTGACATACTGTAGAGGTGGATTAGCCTTAATATAACATTGAACTACACCGGCCAGCCGAAATGGAAGGTACTGAATTGTAGGCGTGAATGTTACTTTAGCTGGATCTAAAAAAAACAAACAACAATAAATTAATAACAATAAATTAATTTAGCGAAGTTAAATCGAGAATTTCTTTATTTAAAAAAATTTTTATTGATTCAAAATTACTTACATTCAACATTAAGATAGGCCGATGCTGACTGGGGCTCTCCGATACCGTTGCTCACCTCGCAAAGGTATTGACCGGAGTCTTCGGAACTAACCGGGTTTATGACTAATGATCCGTCTCTTTTGATAGTGACCCTCGTCTCTAAAGAAGCCAATTCTTTTACCGGAGCACCCTCTCTAAACCATTTTACGGTCACGTTGCCGGGCTGTGCCTTTGCCTCGCAGTTAAACTGCACCTTCTCGCCTTCGAGTTTCGTTTGATTCGTCGGAGGAACCTGGAAAATAATTGCATGTTATGATAGGATATTAAATTATAAATGGCATATAAAAATAATGGAAAATTAATTTGGATTTGGAAATTAGCTCACCATAAATTAATGAGCGCACTCGAACTGCAAAAATGAATTTAAATACTGAATTAATCCAATACACGAACTGCAAAAACATATTAGTAGGGTCAGGTAATCCCAGGCACGAATTGCAGCAACTCATTAATATTTATGAGAAGTAAATAAATACAAAAAAATGCTAGGTAAATATATGTATTTCTAAATTTTTTAGTCAGCCAAAGAAATGTACAAAAAATATATACGAAATAAATGAAAATATTTACATATATACACTACACAGCGATTTTATAGGAACAACATTTGACAAAATGGTCTTTGAAATTTGTTTATTTTTAAACTGTTGCAAATTATTTTGAAGATATATTTGGCGTTCTCGAATATGCTTACCGGGAGTTTGAAATCGCACTATTAATTTTTATATATGAATCTGTTTGTATGTTGATTAAAGTATTTAAAAAAACATGAGGTGATGTACACTATGAATTAAACTTGCTGTGAAAGGATTGACACGTATTTATTGTTCTTAGAGTACACACGGAATCGGAGGTCCAGATTTTTTGGTGGAAAAGCGAGTCATCTTCGATACAATTTTGTACCAAATAATCAGAAACTCTCCCTATTCCCATGGTCACAATTTTTTATCTAAAATTTTAAAATAAATCTTAAATATAGAATATTGTTGTCTCTTTCTACCAACAGTCAGAACGTTTTAATAACGTCGATGGTTTTTATGTTACAGGGGTTAAATGATATGAAAACTATAAATTTATAGACAAAATGCATTTTTGATCCCATAACAAAAGTAAATAATAAAAGGAAATAAAAAATAGTATAAATGAGAATTGTTTCAAAATTTTTCAGCAAAAATTGTAACCTTGAGAAAAGGGAGAAACCAGAAGAGGGGAAACTAAAAAATCGTTATAGTTGTGGTCTCTCCCTATTCTCATAACCACAATTTTTTATCTAAAATTTTGAAAAAATTCTTAAATATAGAATATGGTTTTCTCTTTCTATCAACAGTCGGCAAGTTTTAATAACGTTAATAGTTTTTACGTTACAGGGGTTAGACGATATGAAAACTAAAAATTTAAAGACAAAAATACATTTTAGATCTCATAACAAAAATAAATAAATAATATATTAAAATGAAATTTATAGCACTGACAAGGAAATAAAAAATACTATAAATGAGAATTTTTTCAAAATTTTTCAGCAAAAATTGTAACCTTAGGAAAAGGGAGATACCAAAAGAGGAGAACTAAAAAATCGTTATAGTTGTGATCTCTCCCTATTCTAAGAACCACAATTTTTTATCTAAAATTTTGAAAAAATTCTTAAATATAGAATATGGTTTTCTCCTTCTATTAACAGTCGGAAAGTTTTAATAACGTTGATAGTTTTTATGTTACAGGGGTTAGACGATATGAAAACTAAAAATTTAAAGACAAGAATGCATTTTATATCCCATAACAAAAATAAATAAATAATATATTAAAATGACATTAATACCACTGAAAAGGAAATAAAAAATACTATAAATAAGAATTTTTTCAAAATTTTTCAGTAAAAATTGTAACCTTGAGAAAAGGGAGAAACCAAGAGGGGAAATTAAAAATCGTTATAGTTGTGGTCTCTCCCTATTCTCACAACCACAATTTTTTATCTAAAATTTTGAAAAAATTCTTAAATATAGAATATTCTTTTCTCTTTCTGTCAACAGTCGACAAGTTTTAATAAAGTTGATAGTTTTTATGTTACAGGGGTTAGACGATATGAAAACTAAAAATTTAAAGACAAAAATGCATTTTATATCCCATAACAAAAATAAATAAATAATATATTAAAATGAAATTTATACCATTGAAAGGGGAATAAAAAATAATATAAATAATAATTTTTTCAAAATTTTTTGGCAATAATTGGGACCTTGAGAAAAGGGAGAGACCAAAGGAGGAAAAATTAAAAAATCCTTGGAGTTATGGTCTCGCCCCATTTTGACGACCACAATTTTTTATCTAAAATTTTGAAAAAATTCGTAAATATAGAATATTGCTTTCTCTTTCTATCAACAGTCAGCACATTTTAATAACTTCGATAGTTTTTATGTTACAGGGGTTAAACGATATGAAAACTATAAATCTATAGACAAAAATACATTTTTGATCCAAAAATAAAAGTAAATAAATAACTTATTAAATTGAAATTAATACCACTGGAAAGGGAATAAAAAATATTATAAATGACAATTTTTTCAAAATTTTTCAGCAAAAATTGTGACCTTGAGAAAAGGGAGAAACCAAAAGAGGGAAAACTAAAAAATCGTTATAGTTGTGGTTTCTCCCTATTCTCACAACCACAATTTTTTATCTAAAATTTTGAAAAAATTCTTAAATATAGAATATGGTTTTCTCTTTCTATCAACAGTCGGGAAGTTTTAATAACGTTGATAGTTTTTATGTTACAGGACTTAAACGATATGAAAACTAAAAATTTAAAGACAAAAATGTATTTTAAATCCCATAACAAAAATAAATAAATAAAATATTCGTAGAAAATATCGATATAACGACTTTGTGTAGTTCCAGTATAGGATTAAAATTTACCTGTAAATACTTTTTGCAGTTTGAGTCCGGCATTAGCCGGTCATAATTAAGCAATAGGATTAAAGTATTAGTAAATAAATGTAACAGAAGGTTACGAGTTGGTGCGTACACACTTATTAATGAAGAAAGAAAATGCTGAGCGTACTTTCAAGTGTGTAATGAAAGTATTAGTATTTTTGCAATTTGTGTGCACCGAAATTAATTTGCTTAATAAACATATATTAAGCTGGTAATTGAAAGCTTTCTAATTAATGATAATTAATTGCTTATGTTTCCTAATAAGTCTGATAGCATCAGTAATAGATTAAATCAGTTTAAGCAGGCAGGATTTTTTTTTAAATTTTCATTATCATTGTTAAATTTCCTTAGGGAATTAATGAGCTTCCAAATATTGTTAATAACTTGTCTATTAATAATAAGAAATAAATAATAATAATAAATAATTAAGTTTACCATAATAACTGCACCCCCAGCGATAATAACTCGTGCTGTGTGTGAAATTTGTCCTTCACCATTTCTGGCTATGCAAGTGTAATCTCCAATGTCTTCATGCCGTATATTTGATATTCGTAATTCTGTTCCATCGTTAAAAATACCTAAAAAATATTATTGATTAATAATAGATAATAAGTCAGATGTTTTTACTGTCTGTTAAATATAATAATTTCAAGTAAATTTAAATTTTAGTAGTAAGTAAAACTATGATTGCTATCTCTTTTTTAAATTTAAAGCAAACATTTTATTTCTGATTAATGTGTTCAACATCGCCTGGTGTCTGTTGGTAATTGTTCGTATATTTAAATTCACTCCCACTGCTTTCATATACAAGAGTTCCCTTTAAGTACCTGATAATCCTCTTACCAACCCTCTTACCAAAACTATTGCGAAGATGACTTGGTTCATTTATAGTACCTTATTTATATCATTTTGAGATTTTGACACAAGAAGTTGTCATTTACTTAAAGATAAAAAAAATTGGTGCAATGTTGAATTTTCTTAAGAAATTCTCAAAAGACAATGCACCTTTTTTTTAAATTTTGTATATATATATATATCTTGAGTTATATGTAACATTTTTGCTCATTTCACCATGACTCTAAAACCACTCGGTGGTCCAAAAAATACATATGAATACAAAAATAGATTGACAAAACGGCAAACATGTCATAAAACCATGAAAAATTATAGCAAGCTTAATAAAATACAGTTTAATTAGATAAGGTTGGCGGGTTTTTTCCAAATGATTGGAGAAAGCCTCCGCACTTTGCGCCGAATCGCATTCATGCGAGAAGGTGGTAGGTATAAATAGCTAGATCGTAGGTTTAATATTTAGTTTATCATCGACTCCTGATGATGCTCACGTAGTTAGCGAAACGTACGTATAGTGAGTTAAAAAGTGTAGTTTTGGTTAGTGGTGACGATATTCTTCAACAAAGCTTAATAAAAGCTAAAAAATTAGATAAAAGATGTAAAATACAGCTCAGAACTATTAAAAATCGTGAAAAACTACAGCTTTTAAAAATTCTAAAAATTTGACTAAACAGGCCAAACTTAGCTTAGAAACCTAAGCTAGCTTCAATGATTGCAAAAAATGGCAAAAATAAATCAAAATAAATCAAAAAAATTCTAGAAAATTTACAAAACAGTCTAAAGCTAGCATAAAGAATTTCTAAAAATGGCAAAAAATGGCTAAAATGTTTAAAAATGGCTAAAAATGGCTGAAAAATAGCCAAAAATGACCAAGAAATGATAATGGGTATCAGTAGTCTAAAAATAGCTTAAAACTATTAATTGTAAGACATTCAAGATTTCGTTTATTTTGAGTATTTTGATGAATAGTTTTTAGTTCTATACTTAACATATATAGTCCAGTCGAATTAGCTTATTTTGAAGCGTAAATAAAACAAAATTGTTAACAGGATGGGAATAGTTGGAAATGGTAAAGTGGCGTATAATAAACGTAAAAAAAGTTAATGTGTGAACAGGGGTGTTTTCAGATATATTTGGGGGATGAAAAGAGGTGAAATTTTGTATTATTGCGATCTCCAAGTAAAATGCGAAAAACTGCTTTTATCGTTTTTTATTTTCCATTTACACAAAAATAATTTTATTTTGACGAAACTAGGTGAAAGAGTACCTTTTTGTGTCTGAAATATTCACAAATTATTTCAGATAAAAATATTTAGAGACTTCCGAGATAATCACGTTTTTCTGCCCAAAAAAATATTTTTCAAATTAAAATTCTCCGTTGGAAAATTATCGTAGACTTTTTTCAGGTCGCAATTTTTTCGTTTTGAGTTATACTTTGTTGTGAAATAATAAAAAATACAGTCCCCATTTAGAAATATTCTCAAAAATGGGAAAAATCGAAAAATGAATTTTTCAACCAGCTTTTTTTTACTAAATGTTAATAATTTGTTTTTTTTTCAAATAATTCTTAAAAACTAATTGTACTATTCAATTGTACGGAAAAAAATACAAAAGATTCTTTGTTTTATTATTTGATTAGATATTTCAATTTCAAACAAAGTAAAGTTATAAATACAGCAACAGGAGTTGCCGAATATACAAATAATGTTGTTGTTGTTGGTCAAGACATCGATCTGTTGGTCATTATGATTACCTTTTACAGATGCCAAAATGTACTTTTTAAAGCCGGGTTTAGGCAATGTAAGTGATGCTATCTATTCATCGAACAGTTTTATCCATGAAAATTATCGTTCTATCATTGGATTTTTACATTGTTCTTCTGGCTTATTTACTAATGGATTGTTTAGTAAAGCAGAAAAGTTCGGTATTTTACTGCACTTGGCTTAAATTGCAATTTATTAAAATAAAAAGGTTTTTGTTTTATAATACATACCTATAGTGGAAGAAGCTTCAACAGGATTAGCGTCTTTGTACCAAAGGATTTCAGGCGTCGGCGTCCCCTCCGCTTGACAATTTAGAATAATGGCATCCCCCAGGTTGACATAAATGATGTCTTCGGGCGTCACTACGAACCTGGGGGGTGCGTGCACGTCCAAATGGAACCAAGTTCCGTTCTTTGGTTGATTAGGAGGACGGTTGAGGAATACCACCTTGCATTCATACCTGTTCAAAATAAAATAAATTTTAAACCAACATTAAATTTGTGAAGATATCTATCATTCGTATTTTCTTCATTATGCCCCTTCTGATTGGATCATGTGATTTCCTTCCACTACTAACGATATTTTTGCTGAGAAATTTGATTTGAAGTGTTTTTTTTGCATTAATAAAATATAAAATTATTAGTTGACTTCCCCATTAACATTTTATCGGTTTTTTAACAATGGAGGAAAAAACATTTGCCAAGATTCCGAAAAAAATTTGAGTGGTTTTAAAAATTTGGTAATCTTCCCTTTAGACAGTGAAATTTTTTCCGAAGAGAATTTCTTGCAATACAAAACTGTTTAGAACCGGTTCTAGACGTCCAGAATCAAGGACTTCAACTGCAAGTCCAGAACTAGAAATTGGACTATTAGGTACAAATCCAAAACTAGGACCTACATATTTAGGTTTAGCAAACGCCGAATAATAAATGTTGTATCGCCAGAAAAAGTTCAATAATTTCCGATGCTACAGCTAATAAAATATTAATAAAGGGAAGACGAACCGGAAGAAAAATTATATCCCGGAAAAACAAATAATACAAGTAGTAACTTAAATTTTGGATTGAAGATGAAAAAAATTATTACAACGCGAACAAAATTAATATTTTTAGAAGGAATCAATGACAGTCCTTCTCCAGACAAAATATAACACAGCACAACATTATTTCTCTACGACAAATTTTCCTTGTGTTATATGAAGTATGGTTTTAAAATTTTGTTTTGTTACTTACCATCCTTGGTCCGATTCTCTAATATTGGTGAGATTGAGTGAAGCTGCTCCATAGGGTGAGTCGGGTGACACCCTGGACACTCTTCCTTCATAGCCTTCTCCGCTGTGCGTCGGGTAACTTTCATACCAGATATAGATCGGTATGTCTTGTCCCTTTAAAAAGTACTCAATCAGGGCGCTGCCTTTCTATATACACGAATAAAAAAATGACTTTAATCTTTTCTATGAGTCAGTAGTTAACATTTGATTGATTTTATTAGTCTACTTCATGTTCTTTTAGAAATTATTTTTTAATGCAAATAACTGATTTATATCTAACGTATTTCCGTACATATAACGAAGAGCTGTAGAAAGTAGGTAATTTTTTTTTAAATTTACAACATAACAATGAAAAAAAAATCTATCAACATATTTTGTCTAAAAATAGAAGTAGACAAGACCAGAGGTTTTAGGAACTGCTTTTATTCGAGTCTTTATATTTTGAAAACATCGGGAATCTTCCCCTTAGATAATGAATTTTTCCGACAAGAATTTTACAGCAACCATTTGTAATTTTCGGACTAGGATATCTCAAAAAGCAATTTTGTTAAAAAATTAAAATTTTGCCAAAATAAATTAAGGTAATATTATCTAGGGATTTTTGAATTTTTAAATTTTAATTCCTTTCAGTTTCCAAGAAAAAAAATCAAGCAACTTCATTCAAAATTTCATAATGCAAATGCAAAAATCCATCAACAGCACTTTTTGAATATAATAGAGAGTTATTGCACCAAATTTTTATATAGTATAAAAATATTTTTCTAGTAAGATAAAAATTTTCTGATTTATTCTCATGAGAAAAATTAAACTTTTACTCTAAGTAATAAAAATTTTGATTTTTATATCTAAAATTCCTCTCATGAGACAAAAAAAAAACAAAGTTCTGCTCTAAGTAATTAAAACTTTTATCTTAAAATATTTTTCTATTAAGATAAAAATTTTCTGAATTCTTCTCATAAGAAAAACTAAAAAGTTTTCTCTAAGTAATAAAAATTTTGATTTTTATCTCTAAAATTCTTCACATGAGTCAAAAAAAAATTTTACACTAAGTATTAAAAACTCTGATCTTAAAATATTTTTCTAGTAAGATAAAAATTTTTTTCTGAATTCTTCTCATGAGAAAAACTAAAAAGTTTTCTCTAAGTAATAAATATTTTGATTTTTATCTCTAAAATTCTTCTCATGAGTCAAAAAAAAAACAAAATGTTGCTCTAGTATTAAAAACTTTGATCTTAAAATATTTTTCTATTAAGATAAAAATTTTCTGAATTCTTCTTATGAGAAAAACTAAAAAGTTTACTCTAAGTAATACAAATTTTGATTTTTATCTCTAAAATTCTTCACATGAGTGAAAAAAAATTTTTGCTCTAAGTATTAAAAACTGTGATCTTAAAATATTTTTCTAGTAAGATAAAAATTTTCTGAATTCTTCTCATGAGAAAAACTAAAAAATTTACTCTAAGTAATGTAAATTTTGATTTTTATCTCTAAAATTATTTACATGAGTGAAAAAAAAATTTTTGCTCTAAGTATTAAAAATTGTGATCTTAAAATATTTTTTTAGAGAGGTAAAAATTTTCTGAATTCTTCTCAAGAGTCAAAAAAAAATTTTGTTGTAAGTATTAATAACTGTGATCTTAAAATATTTTTCTATTAAGATAAATATTTTCTGATTTCTTCTCATGAGAAAAATGTGATTTTAAAATATTTTTCTATTAAGATAAAAATTTTTTGAATTCTTCTCATGAGAAAAATTAAAAAGTTTTCTCTAAGTAATAAAAATTTTGATTTTTATCTCTAAAATTCTTCTCATGAGTCAAAAAAAAACAAAATGTTGCTCTAAGTATTAAAAACTTTGATCTTAAAATATTTTTCTATTAAGATAAAAATTTTCTGAATTCTTCTTATGAGAAAAACTAAAAAGTTTACTCTAAGTAATACAAATTTTGATTTTTATCTCTAAAATTCTTCACATGAGTGAAAAAAAATATTTTGCTCTAAGTATTAAAAAATGTGATCTTAAAATATTTTTCTAGTAAGATAAAAATTCTTCACATGAGTGAAAAAAAAATTTTTGCTTTAAGTATTAAAAATTGTGATCTTAAAATATTTTTCTAGAGAGATAAAAATTTTCTGAATTCTTCTCATGAGTCAAAAAAAAATTTTGTTCTAAGTATTAAAAACTGTGATCTTAAAATATTTTTCTATTAAGATAAAAATTTTCTGAATTCTTCTCATGAGAAAAATTAAAAAGTTTTCTCTAAGTAATAAAAATTTTGATTTTTATCTCTAAAATTCTTCTCATGAGTCAAAAAAAAAACAAAATGTTGCTCTAAGTATTAAAAACTTTGATCTTAAAATATTTTTCTATTAAGATAAAAATTTTCTGAATTCTTCTTATGAGAAAAATTAAAAAGTTTACTCTAAGTAATACAAATTTTGATTTTTATCTCTAAAATTCTTCACATGAGTGAAAAAAAAATTTTTGCTCAAAGTATTAAAAAATGTGATCTTAAAATATTTTTCTATTAAGATAAAAATTTTCTGAATTCTTCTTATGAGAAAAACTAAAAAGTTTACTCTAAGTAATACAAATTTTGATTTTTATCTCTAAAATTCTTCTCATGAGTCAAAAAAAAAACAAAATGTTGCTCTAAGTATTAAAAACTTTGATCTTAAAATATTTTTCTATTAAGATAAAAATTTTCTGAATTCTTCTTATGAGAAAAATTAAAAAGTTTACTCTAAGTAATACAAATTTTGATTTTTATCTCTAAAATTCTTGACATGAGTGAAAAAAAAATTTTTGCTCTAAGTATTAAAAACTGTGATCTTAAAATATTTTTCTAGTAAGATAAAAATTTTCTGAATTCTTCTCATGAGAAAAACTAAAAAATTTACTCTAAGTAATATAAATTTTGATTTTTATCTCTAAAATTATTCACATGAGTGAAAAAAAATTTTTGCTCTAAGTATTAAAAATTGTGATCTTAAAATATTTTTTTAGAGAGGTAAAAATTTTCTGAATTCTTCTCATGAGTCAAAAAAAAATTTTGTTCTAAGTATTAATAACTGTGATCTTAAAATATTTTTCTATTAAGATAAATATTTTCTGATTTCTTCTCATGAGAAAAATGTGATCTTAAAATATTTTTCTATTAAGATAAAAATTTTCTGAATTCTTCTCATGAGATAAATTAAAAAGTTTTCTCAAAGTAATAAAAATTTTGATTTTCATCTCTAAAATTCTTCTCATGAGTCAAAAAAACAAACAAAATGTTGCTCTAAGTATTAAAAACTTTGATCTTAAAATATTTTTCTATTAAGTTAAAAATTTTCTGAATTCTTCTTATGAGAAAAACTAAAAAGTTTACTCTAAGTAATACAAATTTTGATTTTTATCTCTAAAATTCTTCACATGAGTGAAAAAAAATTTTTTGCTCTAAGTATTAGAAAATGTGATCTTAAAATATTTTTCTAGTAAGATAAAAATTTTCTGAATTCTTCTCATGAGAAAAACTAAAAAATTTACTCTAAGTAATATAAATTTTGATTTTTATCTCTAAAATTCTTCACATGAGTGAAAAAAAAATTTTTGCTTTAAGTATTAAAAATTGTGATCTTAAAATATTTTTCTAGAGACGTAAAAATTTTCTGAATTCTTCTCAAGAGTCAAAAAAAAATTTTGTTGTAAGTATTAATAACTGTGATCTTAAAATATTTTTCTATTAAGATAAATATTTTCTGATTTCTTCTCATGAGAAAAATGTGATTTTAAAATATTTTTCTATTAAGATAAAAATTTTTTGAATTCTTCTCATGAGAAAAATTAAAAAGTTTTCTCTAAGTAATAAAAATTTTGATTTTTATCTCTAAAATTCTTCTCATGAGTCAAAAAAAAACAAAATGTTGCTCTAAGTATTAAAAACTTTGATCTTAAAATATTTTTCTATTAAGATAAAAATTTTCTGAATTCTTCTTATGAGAAAAACTAAAAAGTTTACTCTAAGTAATACAAATTTTGATTTTTATCTCTAAAATTCTTCACATGAGTGAAAAAAAATATTTTGCTCTAAGTATTAAAAAATGTGATCTTAAAATATTTTTCTAGTAAGATAAAAATTCTTCACATGAGTGAAAAAAAAATTTTTGCTTTAAGTATTAAAAATTGTGATCTTAAAATATTTTTCTAGAGAGATAAAAATTTTCTGAATTCTTCTCATGAGTCAAAAAAAAATTTTGTTCTAAGTATTAAAAACTGTGATCTTAAAATATTTTTCTATTAAGATAAAAATTTTCTGAATTCTTCTCATGAGAAAAATTAAAAAGTTTTCTCTAAGTAATAAAAATTTTGATTTTTATCTCTAAAATTCTTCTCATGAGTCAAAAAAAAAACAAAATGTTGCTCTAAGTATTAAAAACTTTGATCTTAAAATATTTTTCTATTAAGATAAAAATTTTCTGAATTCTTCTTATGAGAAAAATTAAAAAGTTTACTCTAAGTAATACAAATTTTGATTTTTATCTCTAAAATTCTTCACATGAGTGAAAAAAAAATTTTTGCTCAAAGTATTAAAAAATGTGATCTTAAAATATTTTTCTATTAAGATAAAAATTTTCTGAATTCTTCTTATGAGAAAAACTAAAAAGTTTACTCTAAGTAATACAAATTTTGATTTTTATCTCTAAAATTCTTCTCATGAGTCAAAAAAAAAACAAAATGTTGCTCTAAGTATTAAAAACTTTGATCTTAAAATATTTTTCTATTAAGATAAAAATTTTCTGAATTCTTCTTATGAGAAAAATTAAAAAGTTTACTCTAAGTAATACAAATTTTGATTTTTATCTCTAAAATTCTTGACATGAGTGAAAAAAAAATTTTTGCTCTAAGTATTAAAAACTGTGATCTTAAAATATTTTTCTAGTAAGATAAAAATTTTCTGAATTCTTCTCATGAGAAAAACTAAAAAATTTACTCTAAGTAATATAAATTTTGATTTTTATCTCTAAAATTATTCACATGAGTGAAAAAAAATTTTTGCTCTAAGTATTAAAAATTGTGATCTTAAAATATTTTTTTAGAGAGGTAAAAATTTTCTGAATTCTTCTCATGAGTCAAAAAAAAATTTTGTTCTAAGTATTAATAACTGTGATCTTAAAATATTTTTCTATTAAGATAAATATTTTCTGATTTCTTCTCATGAGAAAAATGTGATCTTAAAATATTTTTCTATTAAGATAAAAATTTTCTGAATTCTTCTCATGAGATAAATTAAAAAGTTTTCTCAAAGTAATAAAAATTTTGATTTTCATCTCTAAAATTCTTCTCATGAGTCAAAAAAACAAACAAAATGTTGCTCTAAGTATTAAAAACTTTGATCTTAAAATATTTTTCTATTAAGTTAAAAATTTTCTGAATTCTTCTTATGAGAAAAACTAAAAAGTTTACTCTAAGTAATACAAATTTTGATTTTTATCTCTAAAATTCTTCACATGAGTGAAAAAAAATTTTTTGCTCTAAGTATTAGAAAATGTGATCTTAAAATATTTTTCTAGTAAGATAAAAATTTTCTGAATTCTTCTCATGAGAAAAACTAAAAAATTTACTCTAAGTAATATAAATTTTGATTTTTATCTCTAAAATTCTTCACATGAGTGAAAAAAAAATTTTTGCTTTAAGTATTAAAAATTGTGATCTTAAAATATTTTTCTAGAGACGTAAAAATTTTCTGAATTCTTCTCATGAGTCAAAAAAAAATTTTGTTCTAAGTATTAAAAACTGTGATCTTAAAATATTTTTCCATTAAGATAAATATTTCTGATTTCTTCTCATGAGAAAAATGTGATCTTAAAATATTTTTCTATTAAGATAAAAATTTTCTGAATTCTTCCCATTCTTTTGTCAAATATTTTCGTTTGTGTCACGTTGGCCACGTTTTATGTTAATAGTATCTAGAGTTTTTAGATTATTTTATTTTTTTTCACGAGACATGAAAGAAATTTTAGATGCGCTGATTATTGGTGAACATAAGAAGAAGGGGAACAAATCCTTTTGCTCAATTTTTCACAATTTTGTCCTATTTATTCCTAATTTTCCCTGTTTTCCCCAATTTTGTCCTATTTTTCTCTTTTTTCACATGTTTTCCCCTATTACTTTTTTCTCTATTTTACCTATATTTTCTATTTTTTCCTGTTTACCATTAGTTTTTTCTATTATCTTTATTTTTGCTTTTTTCCCTACTTGTCCTTATTTGTAGTTATTTTTACCTAGTTTATCCTATTTTTCTCATTTTTTCCCAATTTTCCATACTGTTTCTATATTTTTAACTATTTTCTCCATTTTTCTACGTTTTTCCCCATTTTTCCGTTTTTTGTTATTATTCACCATTTTTTATTTTTCCTATTTTTTCCGATTTCTTCAATTTTTATCCTGGTTTTCATTATTTTTTCCTTTTTATCATTGTTTCTTTCAATTTTCTCATTTCTTTCCTGTTTTTCCCTATTTATCACAATCGTTATTTTTTTCCCTATTTTCCTCTATATTTACCTATTTTTATATTTTTCGCTATTTTCCATATTTGTTCCTATTTTTCCTACTTTCAAATATTTTTCCCATTTTTCGCAATTTTCCCCATTTTTCTATAATTTTCTCTATTTTTTGCTATTTGCCCCATTTTTCTATATTTGTCAATATTTGTCCATATTTTTCTTTATTTTTCTATATTATAGATAATTTTACAAAATTTTATTACCTTAAACCACCACATACATTTTTGATAAAGATTTTGTATTCTAATTAATTTTATATATTACAAATCCAGTTTTTTTTAAATATCACAAAAAAATTATTATTACAAATACGCAATTTATAAATACACACAACTCTTGCAATGTAAATAATTTGTTAATTTAATTTCGACAGCTCTTTGTTATATTCCGGTTTGATCAAATATTTAACAAAAATAAAGCACCTATATAAATAATTTATCTTGTAATAAATTTAATTAATTCAATAATATTTAAAATAAATAATTTACCTACTTTTACGGTTAGTAAACAAATTTCTACTGCTTATTAAAAATTAGTAAATAATTTAAATCGATATTAAAAATTCTACGATTCTAATTCAACATTTTAACACTTTGTAACAAACAATTTCTGTTAAAAAATACTAAAAATCAATGTATAAATTAATTTTCTTTTAATCTACATTATTCATTTAAAATCTAATTAGAAAACAAACTATCTGATAGCAAAGTTAATTCTAAATGTAATCGTACCTCTTTGCCATGAAGTTGTCCACTACTACTCCAAAGTAATTAAGTAAATTAAATTCCGCGTTAACCAGAAATAAGTTGTTGAATAAATACAAAGATTATAAGAAATTGACTCACATTTGGTGTAGTTCGAATAAATAAAAAGGTTCCATGACAGTTGCCAACTAGAATAATCCGCACAAAAATATAACCTCACGTTTTTTCTCTATTAACAGTTAGAATTGATCAAATAGAACCCATTGAGTTTAATTATCTAGCGTAATTTGAGCTAGATTTTTGAATAAATAAATTTAAAAATTCAAATTTCTAATTATTTGAATATGCCGCCATTACGATCGTGACGTCACTTATGTGCAATGAAGTTACCGTCAAGGTATTAACTGCAAATTTGTAAAGAAGAGAATACCAGCTGTTAAATCTCACTTATACAGACAAAGATGGAGAAATCCATTATATGATAATTGGATAAAGATGAAAACTTGGACCTATGCACTGTGAATTCGCATTCAAAATCGAGAGAGATAAATAGATATTAGATTCCGCTGTTAGATAAAGAAAACGACTATTTTAACGAGATCAGGTAATAATTTGCTGTTTGGTACATAAGTGCGGGGCACAAGCGTTCCTGATTAAGTGAAAGCTCACGTCCGCGTCTGCTTATTGCATATTTCACTGTCACTGTTGTAGTTTGTACTCTGTAGAGCTGGTTCATGCTGATAATTTTCCGTGTTTATTTGTATTTGTAAACATACGTAAACAAAGGTAAAAGTTAACACAATTAAAAACATTTGGACCAAACGGCACTTTATAAGCAAACGTCATCTATATTTGAAAGCGTCAATTTTATTTAAGGAAACTGGCCCACGTTAATATTATGCTGCAGCTATTGCACATAAGTGACGTAGGTGCACTACAAGTTGCATAGATGCAATAATTTTTAAATATCAATTTTTTCATGTTAAATCAAAGAAAAAAACAGCAAAACCGGTTTTTTCATAAAAGTAGGAATCAACTACGAATTACCACAGGGCTCCTCACGGGACACCTTCCCACCAGAGAGCATCTAAACAAAATGGGGCTATATAACGGCGACCTTAAATGCAGACAATGCAATAAAGGGACCGAGAATGCACTCCACATACTATGCACCAAAAATGGATCCAGAAGACTACTACAAACAGTCCTTTCAGATGCTGCAAAAGAAGCCTTGTATCTGCGAAACTTAATGGGTGAATTAATGCAGGGAGATATGTGTATTACTATATATAATGACAATATGAGCGCACAAAAATTAGCTAATAATCCTGTGCACCATAAGCGGTTTAAACATATAGATATTCGCTACCACTTTGTAAGGGAAGCAATATCGAATAATTTTCTAAAATTAGTTTATTTGTCCACTGAAGATCTGATTGCTGACATATTGACAAAAAGTCTAAATGTACAGAAATTCAATAAATTTGTAAATGGGTTGGGTCTCTATAAACCTTTGTAAGTTTTGATGTAGTGGGGGTGTTATTTTTGTTTGACATCAAAACCACCCATTAAATTCAATGTTGGTATTACTGTATAACCTCAATATATTTCAGTCTGTTGTTATACACGAAGTGTGAAGGTCGTTTTATTTCCCACCTTTGTCTAACAATTTTCATCAATCACAAAGTATTATTAGAATAGTGGGGAATGTTATTTTAAAGACTCAATTTGAAAGTGATATTGACACCAAATTAAAATTAAAATCTTTAGCACCATTGGCTTTCGTTCCACCAGGTGTTGTTCGTCAAGTTTTCGATGAACTTGCATTTATATTTCCTGATGAAGAAGGTTTTAATGAATTAACTTATTTCTTTTCAACATATTGAAGGTGCAGCAGGATGAAATCCTCAATTTCCCATTCAAATGTGGAATCAGCTCAGCAAAAATCTAGAAAAACAACAAATTGTTGTGAGGGATTTCACAACGCTTTGAACTCGTTATTTCATTATAGCCATCCTAGCATTTGGAGACGTTTTAAAAAAAGATTTGGCTTGCCATACTCTTACATTAGTGCATGCTCAGGCAGGTTCTTTTGAAAGAAAAAATGAAAATATGAAAATTTATATACAGCTGGAAAATTATGCTAATATGCAAAATAAAGTGCAATATTTGCGAAGACTTGCTTTGCAGTAATAAAAAGAACAACAAATATTATTAATGTAATATTTTTTGCTTTATACTATATTTTAATGGATTATTATAAATAAAAATTTAATATTATATTGAGTATTTTTTTAATAATTTTCTTTAAAATAACTTATATGGGTCTAGGAAAATTCACTGCCAACAATTCACCGACAGCAATTCACCGCCGACAGTTCACCGTAAAGCAATTCACCGCCACGACAATTCACCGCCACAACAATTTACCGCAACAAAAAATAATCACTTTTATTTATTTTATTTTTAAAATTAAAGAATTACTTAACACCGCAACAACATTTATCAAAAAGTCTTTAATAAAAACCACCAAATATAATACAATTTAAAACTTATTAATATAATGGGAACATTGTCAAAGAACAAAATAATATACAAATATAGTAAAATTAATACGATATATTATACTCATCAACAATATTCTTGATGCGTCGGGCACAATCCCTATATTTCCTCTTCGACGGTAGGGGTTCGTCTACGCTTAAATATTTGCTCTATCCGGACTTCATTCGGTTTTGTTCTTTTTTGACACAATCAATGAACTTCCAAGTATTAGGATCTACTCTTGGAATCCTCGATGCCAACCTTGGACAGAGTTGTTTGTTTTAGGTAAATCTTCCAAGATTGTCTCATAAACACTCAAAATTTCAATAGGGTATTGTGGTGGTCGGCGCCGTCTCCTATTGGGGCGTCCTATCCACGTATCCTCGAAATAGTCGATAACTTCTTGGGCGTCTGGAGGGAAAACGTCATTGTCAACCAATGTTTCAAACACATGAACTACCGATGCTGGTGGGACAAACGCAATTGCTGACAAAATTCGCATATGCAGCGCGAAATTTGCGTCCGTCTCATACCTTTACTTCAACCCGTGATTTTGAATGTTCCGGAAAATGCACTGGGTGAAGTGGAAAAAACACCCCTTTAGCCTTTCTGTCCTGAACGCATTGTTCATAGCTTTCTCGTAATCGGTAGTAACATTCCTCGGTGATAATAAAAGCTCCAAATTCTTCATAGCTCGAAGAAGGCGTGTATATGTCACTTCTGATTTGTCGGGCAACAGAGCGTAAACCAAAGGTACCGCTACGTTTTCTTTTAACCCATGTATGATATATAATTGATGGAATAACAGTGGTACCGTTTTTAAGGTACCATCTGCATACCAATGATTACTGCCTGCGAGAACTGCATATTTCTAAGGGTAGAAAATACCACCATCCTATCTTCTTCTTTGCCGGAATCATACAACAGAAAATCCTCTCCGTTGGGAGTTCTTTTGTATTCCTCTGGAAATTCGATTTCTTGGCGATGATTGGGCATTATAATTATAGCCTGAGGGGCATTGGTTGTTGTTTTGGCAGTTGTTTTAATAGTCTCGTAAATTTTAGACGCTTCCACTCCAGCTGCGTCTCCAACATGATTGTGTTCCCCTCTAACCGTAACAACATCATTCACTGTTTTTACCCTCACTTTACACTTAGTTTTCTGGTAGTTTTCGCACTTCCACAATATTTGATCAACGCTTTCTTTTTCTTTAAAGAAGAAGTGCCCATCAAGGAGCAACTTCCGCTTTCCTTTTTCTGACATCACGAACTCGAGAGGCATTTTAACAGAGGTACTGGCCGTATGATGGTATGACTTGAAATGAAAATTTGGAATACCATCCCAGTTTTATATTGAAATCTAACTACAAGAAAATGGGATTTACTTATCTGGTAATTAGGAAGAAAGTTGGATAATTCGTTTTTGCCAGGGATTATAAAATTAAATGAGATACTGTAATGTTATTTTAATAGGTATACTTATGATATTACTTTAAGTTATTATACACGGTGGTGATAAAGTTCGGAACAAAATTCATAACTATGGTATAAGCGATTGTTTTAAAAAATCCTCGGACACGTCGATTTATTTTAGCGGAGAATTGCTGTTGCGGTGAATAGTTGTGGCGGTGAATTGCGTTGCGGTGAACTGTTGGCGATGAATTGCTGTCGGTGAATTGTTGGCGGTGAATTTTCCGGATAACAACTTATATACCTACCTAATATTTTCTGTCAATAATTTTGGACTTTTTACTTACATCTTTTTAAAAAATTAATATTTCTTAATTATTTTTTATTCCATAAATTCAATAACTATTGAATAATTACCAATAAATTTTTTCTGTAAGCAAATATCATTGTGAGCAAATTTATTGTGAGGAATTATATGTGTAAGCAAATTTCGTGTGGGCATTTCTACTTGTGGGCAATTTTCTGTGGGGAATTATCATGTCGGGATTATTCTATTTGGGAAGTGTCCGGTCACCAAATAAAAAATATCCTGTTCTAGTATCTTTGAAAGCGCTTGCCACCGAATATATGAGATTAAGGTGGAAATTTTAGAAATGTTTAATTTACACCAATTGTTACGCATTTCTAACAATAAATAAAGAATAAATTTATATAGACTGCCATCGCCCGAATTATTTACCGATCGACCAAAAAGAGATTAAAGTCATTTGCGAAACGCCCAACAAAAGGCTCTTAATTAACACACAACAATGTCTACGTAAAAGCTAAAGCAAAAGCAAAAGCATTTTCCAAACTTTATATTGAGCACAAACAATGCCTTAACCATTCCACAGCCAACAATGAAAGGGATTTACAAATTTGTTTACACGGTGATAGCTGAAAATACACACAATCGACTCGTGCTCATATTAATAACGATCTAATTTCATTCTAACACGATGGTAAATTAAGTAGGTTTTCAGAAAAATCGGGGTTTTATTTAAAAAAAAATCTTCTAATTCTATTTATATTATATCCGAATCAAGTGTGGACTAATTCCAGCCGTCAATTAAACTGGATCACCTTTAATCAGGGGACCTTCCCGTTCAATAAGTGGGATGAACTTCGGGAAGAGAAAGGTCCCTCGAGTTAGCAGATGGCGATTGGACGCTGGGGACTCGACCAAGATTTACTGATAACAATTTGGGTTGGTCAAGGAAATAAAGGACTCTTTTTTTCGGATTTATGCCGTGTATAAATTTGTTTGGTCCTCGTGTTAGAATGGATTAATTAATTCGCAGCAACAAGTATTAGAAAGAAAATAAAATATCATCCCAAAGAGGGATAAATAATTCTAGGAAATAAAATATGAGTGAGAAATGATATCAAAACTCGCACGTACAAGTTAGAAATATCTGTAATTAAAATTATCACAAATTAAAATAACGTCAATTGTTCAAAATTAAAAATGAACTAAAATCATTTTTTTGCTAACGATAGAGAATGATAAAATAAAATATCAGTCAAGATAGTCATGGTGTTAGTAGACGTAGTATGTTGATGGGATAGATGGCGACACTTGTTCATATTATATAAATATTGTATACTGCATTCGAATCTCATATAGATCTCAACTCAACAAAAACAGTTGACGTGAATTTCCTAAAAAACTCGCCAAAGGGCTATATACAGGGTGTCCCACAATTATTTTAACAGACTATTAACAGCTAAAGATAAATCAATGAAATTTGGATAACAGTATCAGAACACTCCTTACTATAATACCATTCCTTAATAGTGTTAGTGACGTTATCGGCGTAGTCATGACGTCATGTCATTTAAAAATTTTAAATAGAACATGAGATTGTGTGATAGCTCATTTTAAACGTTTTTTTATTCTGAATTCATTCATATATGTAAAACTTGGTATGTAAAGCATAATTATGAAGTATTTAATGGAAGATTAATAGTACCTAGGGAACATTAACAGGTGAACGTTACTTACATTTTTTACAAAATGAATTAATAATGTTATATTCAATTAAATGAATGACTAGAAATGTTGTGGCAACAAGATGATGCCGGTCCACATAATAATGGCAATGTAACGCAGTTTTTAAATAACAGATTTCCCAATAACTAGATTGGTAACAGGGGAATGATTCTTTGGCCTGCGCGGTCACCAGACCTTTCCCCTCTTGATATTTTACTTGGGGTTATTTGAAAGAAATTGTTTACATAAATATTGATGTTAAATATTTGAACTTTCCAGAAGGTTTGATACTTGTGTTGAGGCAGAAGGTGGCCATTTTGAGCACATTCTTTAAAATTAATTGTAGAATACTGTCTTCTTTCATTATTATTTGTTAAAATGTATTTATTAAAGTTCTTTTATTTATTCTGTCAAAATTGTTTGTATAGTTATTGAAAAAAATTAATAATGCCCCATAATTAGGCTTTATACGTACTAAGTGTGTTGTATGAATGAATTCAGAATACAAAAACCTTTAATTAAAATGATTCCATGTTATATTTAGGAGTTGAGTGAGATGACGTCATAACTACACCGATGACGTCACTAATAATATTAAGGAATGACATTATAGTAAAGGCTGTGCTGATACTGTAACCCAGATTTCAGCTGTTTTAGAGTAATCTGTTAAAAAAATTGTGGGACACCCGATATATGCGAATTTCCCTCCGAACTCGTCAGAGGCACTGACTGCGATGATCACACATTTAGCTACAACATACTCCGACTGGGGGTGTGCTGCTGTGTAGTTAGGTTTCATGTGAGCTCACAGAAACCTCGACAAGAACAATAAATGAGAATTTCCCAAAGTATTACGCCACAATATTTCATAGAGAATTCGCCAATTTATTTCTATTAGTCATTAGTGGATTTTATTCACTTTGAGACGATGGAGCCATCTTGCGGTTGCTCGGTAGTCCAATTCGTTACTTCAAGGATACTTTTCCTTCAGAAGTTTGCGAATACCGTGTCCCATTCAAGAATTGTAATTAAAAGTGAGATTTGAAAACTATAGGCACATTGCCACTGATGAGTCCTTAAAGGATGAAACAGCTGACCGGTAAACGGCTGGATTAGGTATGTGCAATTCTTTCCAAACGATCGATCTTCTGAATCGGTTCAGATCGTTTGGCATTTAATCGATGCACTTAAAGAAAGAATCGAAAAAATTGATTTTCTTAAAGTCGATCTTATAATTCTTGGTAGAACATTCGATCTTTGTTAAGCGATTTGGTAATAAAAGAATCGATACACCGATTAATCGCATATGATAATATCGAGAATCGCAAGTAAAAAGATCGATCTTGTGAATAATCGATTTAGAGCTGGATACATAGTTTTCAAAACAAGTAAAAGTTAGAAATAACTAATTTATTTAACACATGTAGCGCCACGTTGAAAGTGGTTAGTCACTCCCTGGGACAACATATTTAAAATGCCTTTTTTCATGGAAATCTTTTTTTATTGTGTATTATTCTATATTAACATATTATTTTTCTTTTTGTGGTTTTTTTACAGACTTTTTTAGTTACCAAATTTTTTTTACCATTTATTTATTTCTGCCCGGTCCACATACAATTTTGTTGCCTTACTGGACCACCGAATAAATCAGCATACGTAAAACTAATATAAATCGTGCCCATGGGTGTCCACTATAACTTGAAGTAAATAACATTAAATGCCCACGGGTGGGCACGTGCACGTGGTCCGAACGGAGAGACTGAAAATGCCCACCGATGTGCACATGGCGCTAAATGTGTTAAAAAAAATATGCCATTTTCATCATAAAATTAAAATAATTAAGATAAAGTTCAGGACTTTTTCCATTTATATTTCTTCCTCTTTCATAATATGTTTTTATATTCTCTCTAATGCTTATAGTTTTTTAGTTATTTGCAAAAAAAAGTATACCTTCCTTTTTTACTTTCCCACCTCCGAGAAGGGAAAGTATTGTGAACGAGCTAAAAAAAAATTTCGAGATAAAGATGGAAATATCCATTTTGAGGCCACCTGAAACGATTAAGAACATTTTCAGATGGAAGTCTATCTGTCTGTCTGTCTGTGTGGATTCTTCCACGATAGAGACCACACATTTAATCCGATTGAGCTGAAATTTTGTATATCGGTTTGGGTTACCCGTCGGAAGAACCCATTAGTTTTTGTACGACATCTGTCAAAAGGAAGTGTCACTTTTAAAAATGACAGAAGCAATATGTCACGGAATTTTAGCTCTATTCAGAACAGTCAAAATTATTTCTCCAACTGTCACCTGTCAAAAATAAAAAAATGTCACAATTTGAAACTTTAACATTAAATATTTAAAAAAGAATTTGTGTATACTCGTCGGGAAAGTATTGATGCACCACAAATTGTTTTTTAAAAGCTTTATAGCTTTTTTTGAAATTTTTACAAAATCTTGAAATTTTTTAATTTTTTAATTTTTTTTAAATATTTACACATTTTTCATTGAAATTTTTAAATTTTTATAAAAATTCCTGAAAGTTTTGTTCAAAAATCTTAAAATTTTTGAAATATTTAGAGATCTTTGATTAAAACATTTTAAATTTTTATCAAACCTGAAATTTTTGATCTCAGTTCTTGAAATTTTTAAAATCTTTACAAAATTTGGAAATTTTTACACGTTTTTGAAATATTTGGATTTTTGATTGAAATTTTTTAAATTTTTATCATAATTCCTGAAATTTTTTAACAAAGTTCTTAAAATTTTTGAAATCTTGATTTTCTTATTGAAATTTTTATCAAATTTCCTGAAATTTTTGATCCCAGTTCTTGAAATTTTTGAAATCTTTACAAAATCTGGAAATTACACGTCTTTAAAATTTATATAATTTTTTTATTGAATCTTTTGAAATTATTAGAAAATCTTGAAATTTTTACACATTTTTAAAATTTTTGATTAAATTTTTTTTAATTTTTATCATAATTCCTGAAATTTTTTATCAAAATTTCTGAAATTTTTGAAATCTGGGTTTTTTTATTGACATTTTTGAAACATAGATTTTTAATTGAAATTTTTTCAAGTTTTATCAGATTTCCTGAAATTTTTGATCACAGTTCTTGAAATTTTTGAAATCTTTACAAAATCTAGAACTTCTTGGAAAGTGTTGTGAACGAGCTAAAAAAATTTTTCGAGATAAAGATGGAAATATCCATTTTGAGGTCACCTGAGATGATTAAGACCATTTCCAGATGGAAGTCTGTCTGTCTGTCTGTCTGTGTGTATTGTTCCACGATAGAGGCCACACGTTTAATCCGATTGAGCTGAAATTTGATATATGAGTTTTTGTTACCCGTCTGTCAAACGGAAGTGTCACTATTAAAAAATGACAGATGCAATATGTCACGGAATTTTACTTCCAATATGTCATTTGAAAGCACTTAAAAAACTCCATTCAGAACATACAAAATTATTTCTCCAACTGTCACCTGTCAAAAATAAAAAAATGTCAAAATTTGAAACTTTAACATTAAACCGATTTTTTAATATTTTGTAATTGCATATTTTATTTCGTAGAATCATGATCATTTTAAAATGGTTTGAAATTAACAAAAAAAAAATATTGAAAGAATAATTTTACTGTCTTTCTAACACTTAACACATATCAAAATATCTACAGACATAAAACACAATAACAAAGCTGCCACAGAGAGATAGAGAGAGGCAGAAGTATACACATTAGTGTTACTACAGTGTTTTAAAGGTTAATTTTCATGTATGTTCCCGCTCAGAAATTTATATAAAACCGGACGACGTTTAACATTTCATGCTGATAATTGTTGCTAAACGTTATCTGATTAGTAATAAATTTATTAACTCGATATAGGATCACTAGTATAAAATTACTACAAGTATTGTAGTAAACGAATTTAAGAAAAAAAATCACATTCAAATTCATGTAAAATGTTATAGAATCGTTGTAATGAAGTTTCCAAGCAAATAATTATATTACTGTTATACCACCCCTAGCTAGGGACGTTTGTCTAATTGTTCGTCGAAATTTTCAAAAATTTTTATTCCGTCGAAACGATTTTATCGCTAAAATTCTCGAAAAAATACAAAGATGACAATAATAAATTTTTCACTCCCTTCGACTGTCCAAAGACACCCTAACAGAGGGGTGGAATGTTTAAATATTTCATTAATTACATGTTTTCTCAATTTTCAAGGTTTTAGTTATCCATATATACTTTTAAATTGCCCAGAAAGCTTACAAAAAAATGGCGAGCCCCTGGTATCTCCGGTACACCCCTTGAAGGGATGTTATGCGGAGATGTTTGGGGCTCGACATTTTTTCGTAAGCTTTTCGTGATGATTGGAAATATATATCAGGCATAAAAATTCTCAAAGTGGCGAAAACATAAAGAAAACTCACCACCGCAAGGGGTGTATCGGAGGTGCCAGCGGTTCCCCATTTTTTTGTAAGCTTTCTGGATCATTTAAAAGTGTATATGGATAATTAAAACCTTGAAAAATTGAGAAAACATGGAAATAATGAAATATTTAAACATTCCATCCCTCTGTAATGGTGCCTTTGGACAGTCGGAGGGGTCGAAAATTTGTTATTGTCATATCTGTATTTTTTCGACAATTTTAGCGATGAAATCGTTTCGTTATTGTAAATAGTCGACGGAATAAAATTTTTTGAAAATTTCGACGAATAATTGACAAACATCCCTAGTTAGGGGTGGTATAACAATATTATAATTATTTCGATATTTACGCTTGCTTGGAAACTTCATACATCAATTTACATGTGATTTTTTTATCTCAAATTCGTTGCATTCCAACGATGGAAACTTCATTGTCATAAATTCCATGTATAAAGAATTTAAATCAAAATTGTAACTTTTATGTTAATTCATCCAAATTTAAACTAATTAATTAGTGAATTTCAAAACAAAGATCTTTTACTTTTAAATATATCATAAGTAGATAGTCTAAGCCAGTCCGAGTACAGGTGTAGGGATTTCAATGTATTAGAGAGAGAGGATGCAGATATTCAAAGTCCGAGAGAGAGAGAGAGATATTTATCCACATTAAAGTTAGGCGTCACCGCTCTTATGAGATACTTTAGCTACGTCTTATCTAGTTTTCAGGTACGTCTGCTATTGGACCAAAAAATTTGCGTAGATATATCTATATAGCACTCTCTCTCTCTCTCTCTCTCTCTCTCTGACACGTTGAATATCTGCATCCTTTCTCTCTCTAACACGTTGAATTGTCTATACCTGTACTCGGACTGACCTAGACTATCTACTGTTATTACTGTTATATCCCTTACTGATCCTATTTTTTTCCAATTTCTTTGTGAATTAAGAAAATATAAAAATATTAGGACAATATTTTTTTATTAAACTCATAATTCTTGTTAACTTGTTAGAATGTGACTAAAAATAAAATAAAATTTAAATAACAATAGTTTACCTGCAGTCTGCAGTGCTGTTAAACTAGCACACAACATATCAATGTCCTGCAATGCAGGAATAATTTATTTGAATAAGGAATTCCTGAAATATTACAAGTTTTAACTTCTAAACAACTTGAAAGTAAATAAAAAAAAAAAATAATTTTAGTTAATACGAAAATATTTAAATATTTAATTTAGATAAGAAATCTTAAACCAGAACAAAAAGAAAAGTTTGAAAAACATTGATTGAAATTCTATACTAACCGCATCAGAAATTTTATATTAAGAAAAATGTTTTAGATTCTTTTATTTCCATTAAATTTAAATTAAAATAGTTACTAAAGCCAGAAAGAATGTTCTTCGATATTTTGAATTCTTATTTACATAAAAAAAAAGATTAGGGTAGACTAAAATCGTTCTACCACCCAAAATTTAACCCTATGGAAACAATAAGGGTGATAGTTAAAAATTAGGTAGAACGAAATACATTTGATTTAGAGAAACTGAATAGAGAAAATTTTGTTGTTTAATTATATTTTTTTATATTTTTTCAATATTCTTTGATTTTTCTTATTTTTTGTTTTTTTTTTCTGAATAAAACCATATCTTAAAGCAAATTTCTAGCGGTAAATAAATTTCTCTTGTGATATTTTTTTTTCTCGAGTCCTGCTATTAACTCGTTTTTCAATTGTAAATTCTTTTGATCTTTTTTGCATTTATTTGAGCTCTTCCGTTTACCTCGTTATATTTGCTTTGAATTGTTAAAAAGATTTGGGGCTGTTTGAGATATTGGCATATTGTTTCTTCATCAATTGCTTTATTCGCACTGAACATTTTACCTTTTATGGTAATGTGCTAGGAAAAGGTCTAATAAAACAGGGAGCGATAACTTCAGTTCTCTACTTTTTATTTTTGTATAAATAGGATTGATTTTTTTCTACAACCACTATTCAAGACACGGTTTCCTGCATACATTTATGTTCGAAAACTTGATCTTTTTCATAATTATTGAAATAAGACATTAGTGTGCCGGAAAGTGACATTTCTATGCCAGAAAGTTTCTTTCTGCACAGTACCATAAGAAAACAAAAATAATGGACGCCACTGTCATGAATTTATTTTTTTAAGTTAATTTTATTGTTAATAAAAAGTATTATAAGTGGAGGCCTATAACAATTATGAAAAATGAAATCAGGCATATATATTGTTATGATTTGTGTAAATTTATGAGTTTTTAAATATTTTTAAATTTTGTTGGGCGCCATTGAAGTAAATTTTTCAACTTTATTGAAATATTTTATTTAATTTTTTTTATAAGAGCAATGAGTTTCTTAATCTCAGGGAGGGTTTATAGATTTTAAGCAGAAAAATTTGATTTTTCTGCGTCAAAATTTTTTTATATTCTTTTTTTATTTTTACTTTCCCGACCCACCTCCTAGAAGGGAAAGTATTGTGAACGGGCTAAAAATAATTTTCGAGATACAGATGGAAATATCAATTTTGAGGTCCCTAAGATGATTAAGACCATTTCCGGATGGAAGTCTGTCTGTCGGTCTGTGTATATTCTTCCACGATAGAGGCCACACGTTTAATCCGATTGAGCTGAAATTTGGTAAATGGATTTAGGTTACCCGTCGGAAGAACCCATTAGTTTTTATACGACATCTGTCACACGGAAGTGTCACTATCAGAAAATTACAGATGCAATATGTTACGGAATTTGACTTGCAATATGTCATTTGAAAGCCCTTCCTTGAAAAACTCTATCCAGAACAGTCCAAATTATTTTTCCAACTATCAACTGTCAAAAATAAAAAAATGTCAAAATTTGAACTTTTTTGACCTTTTTTTAACCTTTTTTGCCTCTTTTTCTTGCTTTTTTTTGCTGTTTTTAAAAGTTTTTTTGCTTTTTTTACCATTTTTGCTTTTTTTGCCTCTATTTTGGCTTTGTTTTGTCTTCTTTTGGTTTTTTTTACCTTTTTTTCCTTTTTTGGACTTTGTCCCCCTTTTCGCCCTGTTTTAATTTCTTTTTACTTTTTTGAAGTTTCTTGACCTTTTTGCCTTTTTTTTACCTTTCTTGTTGCTTTTTACCCCTTTTTTCCTTTTTTTGAATTTTTTTGCCCTTTTACCCGTATTTTGACTTTTTTGGGCATTTTTGATTTTGTTTTTATCCTATTTCCTTTTATTGACCTTTTTGCCCTATTTTAAAACTTTTTTTGATTACCTTTTCGCCTTTTTGTTGCTTTTTTTACTTTTTACCCCTTTTTGCATTTTTTTGTATTTTTTTGCCTTTTTTGCCTTTATTTTCATACTATTTTGCTTCTTTTTTTTTACTTTTTCGGCGTATTTTGGTTTTATCCCTTTATGTAGCATATTTTTTGGACTTTATTAAATCTTTTTTTGTTTTTTTAAAATTCTTTGATATTTTTTGAGATATTTGAGATTTTTTGGGATTTCTCGAGATTATTTGTGATTTTTAAAAGTTTTTTGAGATTTTTTGAAATTGTTTAGGACATTTTAGATTTTTTAAGAATCTATATATTTCTGACAATTTTTTGAAGTGTTTTAAGATTTTTTGAGATTAATTTGAAATTTTTTTGTGATTTTTTAATATTCTTTAAGATTTTTTGAAATTCATTTTAGTTTTTTGAGACTCTTTGAATCTCTTGAGATTCTTTGAGAATTTTTAATGATTTTATGAGAATTTTAAATTTTTTTTAACTTTTAGTTTTTTTGAGGTTTTTAAGAATTTTTGAGGTTTTTTGATATTTTTTGTTTTTGTGAGGTTTTTAAGATTTTTTCAGATTTTATTTTTGGAATTTTTTAAGATTTTTTGAGTTTTTGACTTCTTTAAATTTTTAGAGTTTTTTTGATCACATTTTTGAGTTTTTGAGAACCATTGAGAATTTTTATATTTTTTAAGAATTTTTAGAGATTTTTGAGATGTTTTTGAAGCGTCTAAAAATGTTTGAGATTTTTTTTTAAAACTTTTTAGATTTTTCGATTTTTGAGATTTTTATGGTTTTAAGGTATTTTACCTGTTTTGAGATTTTCGAAATTGTTGATTTTTGAGTTTTTTTGAAATTCTTTGATATTTTTGAGATTTTTTGGGATTTCTCGAGATTCTTTGAGATTTTTAAGATTTTTAGAGGTTTTTTGAGATTTTTTGAGATTCTTTCAGACTTTTTAGATTTTTAAAGAATTTATATATTTTTTGAGAATTTTTTGAGATTTCTTGATTTTTTTTTGTGATTTTTTAAAATTTTTTAAGGTTTACTTAAAATTCATTTTAGTTTTTTGAGATTGTTTGAGGTTTTTTGATATTTTTGAGATTTTTTCAGATTTTATTTTTGAAATTTTTTAGGGTGTTTCGAGTTTTTCAGGTTTTTTGACTTCTTTGAATTTTTAGATTTTTTGATCAAATTTTTGAGTTTTTGAGATATTTACTATTTTGAATATTTTGAGATTTGACGTTTTAATTTTTTTGAGATTCTTTGTGAATTTTTAGATTTTTAAAGATTTTTGGGATGTTTTTGAAAAAATTTGAGATTTTTTGATAATTTCTTTAATTTTTGTGATTTTTTTATGGTTTTGAGGTATTTTACCTTTTTTGAGATTTTTGTGGCTTTTGGAGGTTTTTTGAAATGTTTTGAGATTGAGATTTTTTGAGTTTTTAATTTCCCGACCCACGTCCGAGAACGGAAGCTATTGAGAACGAGCTAAAAAAAAATTCGAAATAAAGATGGAAATATTAATTTTGATGTCACCTTTTCGGGTGCCTTGAGACGATTAAGACCATTTCCAGATGGAAGTCTGTCTGTCTGTCTGTATTCTTCCACGATGAAGGCCACACGTTTAATCCGACATTTCTATATCATTTTCCCTGATTTCTACAGAAAAATACTTTTCGGCGTGTATTTCTTTGATGTTATAGAGTTTTCCGTGAATTTCCCTTCACTTTTTTCCAGATCTGTTCCAACAGTGTTTCTATAATTGTATCTAAACTTTCATTTGCGAGAGTGATTACCTGATCGATTATTTTCTCCTAACCCTCGCGATGAAACAATCTCGTGAAACACGCAGTATACAAGGGCATAGATGATAACTACTTTTTCCAGGGAGGGGGATAATTTTTTCCTGGGGGGTAATCAAACTTTTAGACAATTATGTTTGTACATTTCTACATTTCATATATTTTATGTCTTCTTTCGTGCTATTTTTTTGGTATCCTGGTACCATCCCAATATTTACGCCCTTGTGAGAAGAAAAATGTAGTCTACAGGATGGACTTATATTTATATTATTATTAGTTCAAAAAATTATATAAATTCAAATTTTTACTATAATTTGTCAATAACCAAAAAAAAAACGTTCCTGTTTGTTTATTTTAAAATTAAAAAAATATCCTGGCGCCCTTAGCACCCTTTCATATGACCTATGACTTAAAGTTACAAATGTAAACGTTTCTTAAAATTAGATATTTTATACTAGTGATCCAATTTGTTAGTTAAAGTGAGTTAAACCGTTTTGTATTATGTAACAGAATTATTGTGCAAGAAAATTAAGATTTGCTGTCACTTTTGCACCACAACATTGATAATAAGAAGTTGATGATAAAATGAGATCATTTGCGTGTTTTATTATTCATGAATTAAAATTTTGTTCATATATTTATTAAACTAGAATTTCATGAATATTTTGCTGCAAAACCGAATCGACAAAACATTTTACTAAATGAAAAGCGTTTTATACAAGTCATAAACAAGAACATCAATATCGATTGGAATTTTAACAAAAAAACAACGCTATAAAACACACAAATGTTTCGTCGAAATATTTATCCAAATGAAAATGATGACAAAACGTTTTAGTCTGCTCTCCATATCCCAGCTAATCGTAAATTATATACGGTTCAATGTGGCCAAAAAGACAATTAAAATAAAAACCAATAAAAATTTTGCCAGCGGTGTCTGGTCGGTTAGCAACTTTTGACACCTTCAAATTAGAAGATATATATCTAATTTTTTAACAAATACGAAATAGATTGCATAACATTTTGCATTGTTTAAATTTTTCTATACGAAAATATAAAATACACTTAAAGAATAAATTATCTCTTTAGATAAAGACTAATTTCGCCAGACAGTACAAATATTTCATTATCTTTATGTAAGTTTCGGCGTGGTCTAGTGGTTTTCACCCATGCGGTTTCGGTACAAGAATTTTTTTTAATCTAATTATTGATACATTTAACAAACGAATTATTATTTGTCTTTACAGAGTGTCTAAACACCCTGTATATTTTTTATATTTTTCAAATTTTATAATAATTGGAAGAAAAACTATTATTTATTTTTGACCATAAAAGATGCCTAACTTGGTCCTTCGACCGATGAGGCGTTTATTATTTTAATATGTACAGTGAACCAGTTGATGGCGACCTTCATTTTTACGGTTTATTTATAAAAATAAAAATTTGATGTGATCAAATTTCATTCTATAAACCGACCGTTTTTTTTATAATGAAAATATAAATTTAGTTACTCCATTTGTGCCAACATCGACATCAATAGCGTTAACGCTATTAGCCGATTTAAAGAGCGTAAGCTAATTTCATCCCTCTTATATTTCACTTTTAATGACTCCGCCCCTTTGTATCGACGCGCTTTCGTTCACTTGATTGTCGTTAAAAATTGGTTTTATATTTTATAATCAAGAGCCTTTATTGAAAAGACTTTGAGCTTTTAATCCTCCTCTCTCTCTAGCTTTTTACTGCATTGTAGGTTTAATATAGCGCACAATTTTTATCGGTAAATTAGAATTAATTACCCTAATTTTATTTTTTAATTTAATCTAAAAACAAATATATTATTCACTGGTGGAATAACGTTACTTTATGCTGCAAGCAACGCAATATACAAAATCTGCTGATATATTCCATCAAACAAATGTTATATCAGCGATTTTAAATCTCTGAAATAAACTTATTTATTAATAAAAGAGAAGCAATTATAAGAAAAATCCAAAACGTTTCTTATTGTTCTTAAATTGTAATTTAATAATTAATTTAATAGATTTTTTTTATTAGAACTTAAAAAAAATGCTTTTGCGACACTCGTCTACGGATCTTGTAAAATTCACAGTCTTCTGTATGCTCAATACAGTATTAAATATTTGTTTTATTTATTTCTCAACTTTATATCGCTATATTTTTGACCATTTTCCATAGTTTTACCCAATACAGCAATATTCATCCGAAAAATGTTTTCAAAATTTATACGATTTTATAAATATACAAAACGTTTCTTATTCATCTGGAATTCTGATTTGTTAAATTTTGTATTAAAAAAATGATAAATTCGCATGTTTAATTTATATTTTAACTTTATATCGCTACATTTTATAACATTTTCCATAGTTTTCCCAAATACAGCAATTATCATCCAAATTTTTTTTTAAATGTACACGTTTTTATAACAATCCAAAACGTTTCTTATTGATCTTAAATTGTAATTTTTTATTACAAAAATATAAAGTTTAATTTAAAATAATTAATTTAATATTGATTTTTTTTATTAGAACTTAAAAAAAATACTTTTGCGACACTCGTCTACGGATCTTGTAAAATTCTGTATGCTCAATATACATTTTCGTTACACATTAAAGTGCGCGTAAACTGAAATTCTTATCGTCGCAGCGAATCTTGTTACATTTTTTTCCTGTGCCACCCTGTATTTTTATTATTCCTCTGTGCTCAGTATATTTTAATTTCAGACTCGCTTGATATCCCTTCGTAATTTCCTCGCGTCGTTTCTTAAGATATTTCTCTCTCTTCTTGGTATTACTATAAAATGTCTTTCCCATGTTAACAATTCTCTCTCTTTGTCTCTTCAGCAAAACAATTGACTTCTATATTGTCTGTTTCGCTTATTGAAAATTTCTTTACTTTCCCTCGTTATATAGGGTATGTTTTTATTATATTATATTATATTTTCACTTTTGTCCCCTCTTATCATTATTAATTATTTCGAAGTAGAAGGACAACAGAGATTCTGCATCATGACGGGTGCTTGTCACTTTACGTGGCCATTATTTTTACTTTCGCGCTACGTGTTTTGCGACTCGATGAGGCGTCCTGATTTTTAACTTTCGCGCTGTGTTTTGTGCAACGTGGGGGCGGATATTTCGCTCGCCCTGTATGTAGGTATGCGTGACATGTGATGAAACGTTCTGCAATAGACATAACCTATGATTTTTTGCTTTGAAAACAATGGAATCTATATTATATGTCCGTTATTGTTAATTGATAAAACATATGAAGGATTTGGTGACAATGACATATGTCATTACTGTCAATTGTGTGTTATTGTAACACATAACCTAACATTAATGAACTGTCATTGATAATCTTGATATTTAATTAAAAATGGTGTTATAGTTGTCACTTTTATAAACAAAGACGAAAAATTTTCCTGTTCAAGGAAAAGTAAAATTAAATTAGTGTACAGACAATGCGATATTGATTTTTCTTCGAAATAATTTTCGTATTAATTATTTACATGTTTTTCCGGAAATTTAAAATCGATTTAAAAATACGTATTATTTATTCTTGTACCTAAAAATTATTAACAATTTTTAAATACTCAAATTTGTATGCGTTAACGCGTTTTGATTTACTTTTTATCTGAAACTTTTAAATTACAAGAATATTTTCGATGCATATATTAATGACGTAATATAAAAAGTTTTGATTAAATTTGGTTCGAGTTGTTTACTGGATTTTCATTGTCTTTTATTTTTGAGTTTTGATATTGGGAGAGTTTTCGAATAGCAAATTTATAATTATGAAATCGTTCGGACATTGTTTAGTGATTTCAAAAACGAAGTTATTTGAAAACAAAAATAAAATAATCGTGTTCCCGAACATTTTACAATTTATTAGACAAAAGAAATTTTTTTTTCGCACAAGGGACGAATTAATAAAATTCAAGTTAAAAGAAATAGTAGTTGATGCAAAAAGTGTGCATAGCGATGTTTTTCACACGAACGCAGAAGTTTGTGACACAAGTCGTAAGGCGAGTGCTGCAAATTCAGCGAGTAAGAAAAATGCTTTACGTATATGTTGTATACTAGATTTTTTTCTATAAATACAATTTTTTCAATTTTTGGAAATTTTCGAATTATTTATATTTCATGAATTTTAAACTTTTAAATTTTGAAAAAAGGCACAAAAACACTTATAGAATCTTTTAATTTTTCGAAATTTCAAATTGTTTTTAGTTCTTGAAAATTTTGATTCTGAAATTTTAGAAATTTCGATTTTTTTTTGAAATTCCAATTGTTCTTGGTACTTCAAAATTTTAAAGAGTTTGAAATTCTCGAAATTTCGATTTTTTTTTAAGATTTTCGAAATTTCGAATTGTTTTCAGTTCTTGAAAATTTTAAAGATTTTGAAATTTTCGAAATTTCGATTATTTTTTTAAGGTTTTCGAATTGTTTTTAGTTCTTCAAAATTTTTTAAATTTTTGAAATTCTCGAAATTTCGATTACTTTTTTAAAATCTTCGAAATTTCGAATTGATTTCAGTTCTTGAAAATTTTAAAGATTTTAAAATTTCTTGAAATTTTCGAAATTTCGATTTGTTTTTAATTATTGAAAATTTTAAAGATTTTGAACTTTTTGAAATTCTCGAAACTTCTATTTTTTTTAAGGTTTTAGAAATTTTGAATTATTTTTAATTCTTGAAAATTTTAAAGATTTTGAAATAGTCGAAATTTGGATTTTTTTTTAAAATTTTTGAAATTTCGAATTGTTTTAAGTTCTTCAAAATTTTTGAAATTCTCGAAATTTCGATTATTTTTTAAGATTTTCGAAAATTCGAATTGTTTGTGGTCCTTTAAAATTTTAATGATTTCAAAATTTCGATTTTTTTTAAGATTTTCGAAATTTCGAATTGTTTTTAGTTTTTGGAAATTATAAAGATTTTGAAATTTTTGAAATTCTCGAAATTTCGATTTTTTTTAAGATTTTCGAAATTTCGAATTGTTTTTAGTTTTTGGAAATTATAAAGATTTTGAAATTTTTGAAATTCTCGAAATTTCGATTATTTTTTTAAGATATTCGAAAATTCGAATTGTTTTAGTTCTTAAAAATTTTAATGATTTTAAAACTTCTTGAAATTCTCTAAATTTCGTTTTTTTTAAAGTTTTCGAAATTTCGAATTGTTTTTAGTTCTTGAAATTTTTAAAGATTTTAAAATTTCTTGAAATTCTCGAAATTTCGATTTTTCGTAATTTAGAATTGTTTCTAGTTCTTAAAAACTTTAATGATTTTGAAATTATTGAAATTCTCGAAATTTCGATTTTCTTTTAAAGATTTTCAAAATTTCGAATTGTTTTTAGTTATTAATAAAATTTTAAAGATTTTTAAATTTTTGAAATTCTCGAAATTTCGATTTTTTTTAAGATTTTCGAAATTTCGAATTGTTTTCAGTTATTGAAAATTCTTGAAATTCTCGAAATTTCTATTTTTTTTTTAAGATTTTCAATAATTCGAATTGTTTTTAGTTCTTGAAAATTTTAGATTTTGAAATTTTTGAAATTCTCGAAACTTCTATTTTTTTTAAGGTTTTAGAAATTTTGAATTATTTTTAATTCTTGAAAATTTTAAAGATTTTGAAATAGTCGAAATTTGGATTTTTTTTAAAATTTTTGAAATTTCGAATTGTTTTAAGTTCTTCAAAATTTTTGAAATTCTCGAAATTTCGATTATTTTTTAAGATTTTCGAAAATTCGAATTGTTTGTGGTCCTTTAAAATTTTAATGATTTCAAAATTTCGATTTTTTTTAAGATTTTCGAAATTTCGAATTGTTTTTAGTTTTTGGAAATTATAAAGATTTTGAAATTTTTGAAATTCTCGAAATTTCGATTTTTTTTAAGATTTTCGAAATTTCGAATTGTTTTTAGTTTTTGGAAATTATAAAGATTTTGAAATTTTTGAAATTCTCGAAATTTCGATTATTTTTTTAAGATATTCGAAAATTCGAATTGTTTTAGTTCTTAAAAATTTTAATGATTTTAAAACTTCTTGAAATTCTCTAAATTTCGTTTTTTTTAAGGTTTTCGAAATTTCGAATTGTTTTTAGTTCTTGAAATTTTTAAAGATTTTAAAATTTCTTGAAATTCTCGAAATTTCGATTTTTCGTAATTTAGAATTGTTTCTAGTTCTTGAAAACTTTAATGATTTTGAAATTATTGAAATTCTCGAAATTTCGATTTTCTTTTAAAGATTTTCAAAATTTCGAATTGTTTTTAGTTATTAATAAAATTTTAAAGATTTTTAAATTTTTGAAATTCTCGAAATTTCGATTTTTTTTAAGATTTTCGAAATTTCGAATTGTTTTCAGTTATTGAAAATTCTTGAAATTCTCGAAATTTCTATTTTTTTTTTAAGATTTTCAATAATTCGAATTGTTTTTAGTTCTTGAAAATTTTAGATTTTGAAATTTTTGAAATTCTCGAAATTTCGATTTTTTTTAAGATTTTCGAAATTTTGAATTGTTTTTGGTTCTTGAAAATTTTAAAAGATTTTGAAATTTTTGAAATTCTCGAAATTTCGATTTTTTATAATATTTCCGAAATTTCGAATTGTTTTTAGTTATTGAAAATATTAAAGATTTTAAAATTGTCGAAATTTCAATGTTTTTTTTAAGATTTTCGAAATTTCTAATTGTTTTTAGTTATTAAAAAATTTAAGTTTTGAAATTTTTGAAATTCTCGAAATTTCATTTTTTTTTAAATTTTCAAAATTTCAAATTTTTTTCAGTTATTGAAAATTTTAAAAGATTTTGGAATTTTTGAAATTCTCGAAATCATTGGTTTTTTGTAAGATGTTTGAAATTTCGAATTGTTTTTAGTTCTTGAAAATTTTAAAGATTTTGAAATTGTCGAAATTTTGATTTTTTTTTTTAATTTTTCGAAATTTCGAAATTTCGAATTGTTTGTAGTTCTTGAAAGTTAAAAGATTTTGAAATTCTTGAATTTGTCGAAATATCGATTTTTTTAATATTTTCGAAATTTGGAATGGTTTTTAGTTATTGTAAATTTTAAAGACTGAAATTTTTGAAATTTCATTTTTTTTTTAAATTTTCAAAATTTCAAATTGTTTTCAGTTATTGAAAATTTTAAAAGATTTTGGAATTTTTGAAATTCTCGAAATCATTGGTGTTTTTGTAAGATGTTTGAAATTTCGAATTGTTTTTATTTCTTGAAAGTTAAAAGATTTTGAAATTCTTGAATTTGTCGAAATATCAATATTTTTAAGATTTTCGAAATTTGGAATGGTTTTTAGTTATTGAAAATTTTAAAGATTTTGAAATTTTTGAAATTTCGATTTTTTTTTTAGATTTTCGAAATTTCGAACTGTTTTCAGTCATTGAAAATTTTAAAGAAATTGAAATTTTTGAAATTCTCGAAATTTCGATTTTTTATAATATTTCCGAAATTTCGAATTGTTTTTAGTTATTAAAAATATTAAAGATTTTAAAATTGTCGAAATTTCAATGTTTTTTTTAAGATTTTCGAAATTTCTAATTGTTTTTAGTTATTAAAAAATTTAAGTTTTGAAATTTTTGAAATTCTCGAAATTTCATTTTTTTTTTAAATTTTCAAAATTTCAAATTGTTTTCAGTTATTGAAAATTTTAAAAGATTTTGGAATTTTTGAAATTCTCGAAATCATTGGTTTTTTGTAAGATGTTTGAAATTTCTAATTGTTTTTAGTTCTTGAAAATTTTAAAGATTTTGAAATTGTCGAAATTTCGATTTTTTTTTAAATTTTCTAAATTTCGAATTGTTTGTAGTTCTTGAAAGTTAAAAGATTTTGAAATTCTTGAATTTGTCGAAATATCGATTTTTTTAAGATTTTCGAAATTTGGAATGGTTTTTAGTTATTGAAAATTTTAAAGACTGAAATTTTTGAAATTTCCTGTTTTTTTTTTAAATTTTCAAAATTTCAAATTGTTTTCAGTTATAGAAAATTTTAAAAGATTTTGGAATTTTTGAAATTCTAGAAGTGATTGGTGTTTTTGTAAGATGTTTGAAATTTCTAATTGTTTTTAGTTATTAAAAAATTTAAGTTTTGAAATTTTTGAAATTCTCGAAATTTCATTTTTTTTTAAAATTTTCAAAATTTCAAATTTTTTTCAGTTATTTAAAATTTTAAAAGATTTTGGAATTTTTGAAATTCTCGAAATCATTGGTGTTTTTGTAAGATGTTTGAGATTTCTAATTGTTTTTAGTTATTGAAAATTTTAAAGATTTTGAAATTGTCGAAATTTTGATTTTTTTTTAAATTTTCGAAATTTCGAATTGTTTGTAGTTCTTGAAAGTTAAAAGATTTTGAAATTCTTGAATTTGTCGAAATATCGATTTTTTAAGATTTTCGAAATTTGGAATGGTTTTCAGTTATTGAAAATTTTAAAGACTGAAATTTTTGAAATTTCATTTTTTTTTTAAATTTTCAAAATTTCAAATTGTTTTCAGTTATTGAAAATTTTAAAAGATTTTGGAATTTTTGAAATTCTCGAAATCATTGGTTTTTTGTAAGATGTTTGAAATTTCTAATTGTTTTTAGTTCTTGAAAATTTTAAAGATTTTGGAATTGTCGAAATTTTGATTTTTTTTTAAATTTTCGAAATTTCGAATTGTTTGTAGTTCTTGAAAGTTAAAAGATTTTGAAATTCTTGAATTTGTCGAAATATCGATTTTTTAAGATTTTCGAAATTTGGAATGGTTTTTAGTTATTGAAAATTTTAAAGACTGAAATTTTTGAAATTTCCTGTTTTTTTTTTTAAATTTTCAAAATTTCAAATTGTTTTCAGTTATTGAAAATTATAAAAGATTTTGGAATTTTTGAAATTCTCGAAATCATTGGTTTTTTGTAAGATGTTTGAAATTTCGAATTGTTTTTAGTTCTTGAAAATTTTAAAGATTTTGAAATTGTCGAAATTTTGATTTTTTTTTAAATTTTCGAAATTTCGAATTGTTTGTAGTTCTTGAAAGTTAAAAGATTTTGAAATTCTTGAATTTGTCGAAATATCGATTTTTTAAGATTTTCGAAATTTGGAATGGTTTTTAGTTATTGAAAATTTTAAAGACTGAAATTTTTGAAATTTCATTTTTTTTTTAAATTTTCAAAATTTCAAATTGTTTTCAGTTATTGAAAATTTTAAAAGATTTTGGAATTTTTGAAATTCTCGAAATCATTGGTTTTTTGTAAGATGTTTGAAATTTCTAATTGTTTTTAGTTCTTGAAAATTTTAAAGATTTTGAAATTGTCGAAATTTTGATTTTTTTTTAAATTTTCGAAATTTCGAATTGTTTGTAGTTCTTGAAAGTTAAAAGATTTTGAAATTCTTGAATTTGTCGAAATATCGATTTTTTAAGATTTTCGAAATTTGGAATGGTTTTTAGTTATTGAAAATTTTAAAGACTGAAATTTTTGAATTTTCATTTTTTTTTAAATTTTCAAAATTTCAAATTGTTTTCAGTTATTGAAAATTATAAAAGATATTGGAATTTTTGAAATTCTCGAAATCATTGGTGTTTTTGTAAGATGTTTGAAATTTCGAATTGTTTTTATTTCTTGAAAATTTTAAAGATTTTGAAATTGTCGAAATTTTGATTTTTTTTTAAATTTTCGAAATTTCGAATTGTTTGTAGTTCTTGAAAGTTAAAAGATTTTGAAATTCTTGAATTTGTCGAAATATCGATTTTTTTAAGATTTTCGAAATTTGGAATGGTTTTTAGTTATTGAAAATTAAAGATTTTGAAATTTTTGAAATTTCGATTTTTTTTTTAGATTTTCGAAATTTCGAACTGTTTTCAGTTATTGAAAATTTTAAAGATATTGAAATTTTTGAAATCTAGAAAATTTGGATTTTTTTTTTTTGAAATTCCATAAATAAATAGATATTTATAGTAAGGTAAGTCGCATCAAATATTTGAAAAATTTTAACTTTCTCAAATCATTAAACGAATTAATACCAAAAACTCAGGTCGTAAATTATCCGACTTATCTTCTTAATTGTGTTAACTGTATCTTAACTTTTTAATTCCAACGTTTCTGTCCCTTCAATATTCTGTCTTTTTTAAGTATTCCAAACTAAGGAAATAGTTCATTCGTAATGGTCCTTTTTCTCAACATAATTGTTTGAAAATGAATCATGATTTAATAAAAGTTTTAAGAGTTTTCGCTAACAGGCGACTTTATAAATGATTAAACTTCCAATTTTACGGGACTTTGACGATTTTATCCCGTATCGAAAGCGAAAATTAAAACACAATTAGTTTCCTTATTTTTCATTAAAAATATTCTAATTTTATTCTTAATTGAAAATATATTAAATTTGGTTCTTTTATTAGTAAATAGTAAATTATTGTACCTCCGCTTTGTAATGTATAAAATTCTAAAAAATTAGAGAGATAATTATAATAATTTAATAAAAGCAAAATGTTATGCAACTTAAAATAAAAAATATACCTTGCGAAACCTTACAAAAAGAGGATTAGTTTTGAAATTATTATTATTATAAAGACGAATACTTGTAATATTATTTAATAATTATAAAACTAACCCTCTTATATAACTAAACCAACTAAATAGTTTCGCAAGGACCAAACCCAGGGCTCCTAGAGCCCTCATCAATGATACCGGGCCACCAATATCACACAGTAAGAGAGCAGATGTTGTAAAATCCTACCGTTTCGCCTACCTTCTTCTCCCATTGCAACACGTATGGCACGGGGTGTCCCTCAGGGAACTCAACGTGGCAATTGAAAACCACCGACTCACCAAGTATTGCTGTGATGTGCACTGCATCTTGTATACAATGAACTGAAACAAAATATATTTTTATTAGATTAGAAAAAACTTAAGACGGAATTAGTACCCCGTGATTTTCATAACATAAACTAATAACCCTTAAGCTGCGGGTAAAAATTTTGCAGCTCTACGAACAAAAATATTGAAAAATATATTAAAAATTTTTGGCATTAATTGAATTTTGAGTCAGTTTAAATAAAACATCAATAAACTGGATTGTAATAATTTTCAAAAATTTAAAAACAAATGTATGTTTTAAGAAATTCAAAAAATTTTGATTATTTCAAAAAGTAAAAATATTAAAATATTTCTAAAATATATCGAAAATTTCACATAAAATTAGAAAAAAGTATTTCAAACATTTCAAGAATTTTAAACATTTCAAAAATGTCAAAAGATTCTTCTAAAACTAAACTTTCTTTTAAAAGTTATTTGAAAATTTCAAAAATATATCAAAACTTTGGAAAAATTTGAAATTGTGCAATGTTTTTCGAAAATTTCAAAAAGTAAAAATGTCAAAATATTCTAAAATTTCTAAAATACGTAAGAAATTTCAAAAAACATAAAATTATTCGTATAATTAAAAATATTTCAAGAATTTTAAACATTTCAAAAATGTCAAAAATGTCAAAAAGTTTCAAAAAACATTAAAGAAATTTGAAAATTTCAAAAGTAAATCAAACATATTGATATTGTGCAATTTTTTTTTTAAATTTCAAAGAGTAAAAATGTCAAAATATTCAAAAATTTCTAAAATATGTAGAAAATTTCAAAAAACATAAAATTAGTAAAATTATTTCAAGAATTTTAAACATTTCAAAAATATCAAAAGTTTCAAAAAACATTTAAAAGTTATTTGAAAATTACAAAAAGTAAAAATGTCAAAATATTTGAAAATTTCTAAGATATATCGAGAATTTTAAAAAACAAAATTATTCGTATAATTAAAAATATTTCAAATATTTCAAGAATTTCAAACATTTCAAAAATGTAAAAAATGTCAAAAAGTTTCAAAAAAGAAATTTAAAAAATCAAAGTATATAAAAAATTTCAAATTGTGCAATTTTTTTTGAAAATTTCAAAAAGTAAAAATGTCAAAATATTCAAAAATTTCTAAAATATATCGAAAATTTCAAAAAACAAAAAATTAGTAAAAAGTATTTCAAACATGTCAAGAATTTTAAACATTTCAAAAATGTCAAAAGTTTCAAAAAACATTTAAAAGTTATTTGAAAGTTTCAAAAATAAACAAAAATTTCGAAAAATTTGAAATTGTGCAATTTTTTTCGAAAATTACAAAAAATAAAATGTCAAAATATTTGAAAATTTCTAAAATATATCGAAAATTTTAAAATACAAAATTATTCGTACAATTAAAAATATTTCAAAAATTTCAAGAATTTAAACATATCAAAAATGTCAAAAGTTTCAAAAAATATTAAAAAATTTTGAAAAATTCAAAAGTATATAAAAAATTTCAAAAAATTTCATATTGTGCAATTTTTTTTGAAAATTTCTAATTGTGCAATTTTTTTTGAAAATTTCAAAAAGTAAAATGTCAAAATATTCAAAAATTTCTAAAATATATCGAAAATTTCAAAAAATTTAAAATTATTCGTATAATAAAAAGTATTCGAAACATTTCAGGAATTTTAAACATTTCAAAAATGTCAGTTTCAAAAAATATTAAAAAAATTGAAAATTTCAATAGTATATCAAAAATTTCGAACAAATTGAAATTGTGCAATTTTTTTTAAAAATTTCAAAGAGTAAAAATGTTAAAATATTCAAAAATTTCTAAAATATGTAGTAAATTTCAAAAAACATAAAATTATTCGTATAATTAAAAATATTTCAAAAATTTCAAGAATTTAAATATTTCAAAAATGTCAGGAGTTTCAAAAAACATTAAAAAATTATTCGAAAATTCCAATAATACTTGCTTAGTTGCCAGATGTTACGATCGTCGGGTTTTAATTTTGAGTGAAATTCGGATTTTAGTGATATCAGGTACCTAAATAGAATATTTTTATGACACCTGGCCAAAAATTACTGACCTATATTCTGTTTAGGTATCTTTTAATATTTTTTTTTCAATATACAGGGCTGAGCACTATAAACGGGTTGCGTTGGTCTTTATATGGAAAACGGTAAAATTGTGTAAAAAATGTTTACTGCAGGTACAATTTTAAATTATTTTGATTTATACAGGTTGCCTCAATAAAATGACCTGCACTATAGTTATATTATTTTAAATGGAACACTCTGTATTTTCCACCCTCTTTTTCTCTTACTCACCGTCTTTTTCTACAGTATGATTTTTTTCTTATTTAGAATTTATTTATATATCCTTTTATCGAGAGGTTTTTTTATTTGTTCTAGTTTTTCTCATTTTTCTGTTTTTTTGTTTTTTTTTTCTGTTTTTTGTGGTTTTTTCGTTTTTCTACTTTTTTGTTTTTTTTGTTCTTTCTGTTTTTTTTTGTGATTTTTTCTAATTTTTCATCATTGTCCCGTTTTTCTTTTTCTATTTTTTTTCTTTTGTTTTTTAATTTTTTCTTATTTTTCTGATTTTTTGAGACTTTTTTGGGATTTCTTTGCGAGATTTTACAATTTATATCAATTTTTTGATTTTTTTAATTTTTTATGCTTAAAGTTGTTTCAGATTTTGTTCTTTTGGTTTTTGTGATGTTTTTTGATTTATCTCGCTTTTTTCTCATTTTTCTGATTTTTTTCTGTTGTTTTTTCGATTTATTTTAATTTTTCCTCATTGTTCTGTTTTTTTTTCTATTTTTTTGTTTTCTAATTTTTTCTCATTTTTTATTATTCCTTTGATTTTTTATGACAATGTGCGATTTTTTTGTGATTTTTTTGCTTTTTTTTGCGACTGTTTTACGAATTTTTATGATATTTATTGATTTCTTCCGTTTTTTCGGTATTTTACAATTTTATTTTACATTTTTTCCCAATATTTTCTAATTTCTTTCTTAGTTTTCTTTATTATTTTTTCAGATTTTTTCGATTCTTTTAATTCCCTTTTTTTTCATTTTTTTTAAATTTTTTATAATCTTTCTTCATGTTTTTCTCATTGTTCTGGTGTACTATTTTTTTTGTTTTCTAATTTTTTCTCATTTGTTATTTCATTGATTTTTTGTGATAATTTGCGATTTTTTGTAAAATTATTCGATTTCTCACGTTTTTTTTAGTCTTTTTTTTCGGTTTTTTGAATTCTTCATTTTTTCCGTATTTTAAAATTTTATTTAATATTTCCCAATATTCCCAATACTTTCTAATTTCTTTCTCAATTTTTTCCATTTTCTCAAAGTTTTTTTTATTATTTATTCCGAGTTTTTTCAGATTTTTTTTTGATTTTTTAAATTCTTTCTCGTTTTTTTTTCATTTTTATGATTTTTTGTTTTTGTTCTTTTTATTTTTTTTATTAATTTTTTCTAATCTTTCCTCATTTTTTTCTCATTGTTCTGTTTTACCATTCTTTTTTTTTGTTTTCTAATTTTTTCTCATTTTTTTTTATTTCATTGATTTTTGTGATAATTTGCGATGTTTTTTGTCATTTCTTTGTGATTTTTACGATTGCTTTACCATTTTTTGTAAAATTCCGGGTTTCTTGCGTTTTTTTTAGGCTTTTTTTCCGTATTTTTGCGATTTTTTTCGTATTGATTTCTTCATTTTTTCCGTATTTTACAATTTTATTTTTCATTTTTTTCCCAATAGTTTCTAATTTCTCACTCAATTTTTTCCAAAAGTTTTTTATTTATATTTTAAATTTTTTCTGATTTTTATGTTTTTTTTTTCAAATTTTCTAATTTTTGTAAAAAAAAGTATTAAAAATAGCATCCCGAATTTTGTACTTTGAAATCTAGTCACCATAATTTTAATTCTAAAAGAAACCTAGTTTTCATTAGTTATTATACCAGAATAGTAATTTTAGCAGCATTTTAAAAATATTGGAATAAGACATAAATTTTCTATAAAAATATCGAATTTTCTTTTTTCTGCTACTTAAAAATATGACGGCAACATTGCGTTACGTAGATTTGAATTATCACTGTGACTATCCACACGTTAACACGTTTTTCATGTATTTTCATTTATTTTCATTTATCTTCATTTAATTTTATTCATTTTCATTTATTCTCGTTTATTTTCATTTATTTTTATTTATTTTCATTCATTTTGATTTATTTTCATTTATTTTCGTTTATTTTCATTGATTTTTATTTCATTTTATTAATTTTAACAAAAAATTCATAATCTCCGACCCCAAAACCCGCATAGACTAGTTTTTAATGGAATCGGTCCAAAATAATAAATCAAGCCCGCCATTTTGGATCCGCCATCTTGGATCCGCCATCTTGTTAAAATTTGGAGGAATAAAATAATTTATAAAAAAAAGTAAGCACTATTATTTCATTTAAAACATTTAATCATAAGAAGGTGATAGGAGGCGAGTTTAGATACAGTTGAACGAATATTTCAGAAGAAAAGTATACAAAAAAGTTAGGAGAGATAGAGGTATAGAGCAGAAGTGAGATGCAGAGATAAAAAAAAATATATCAAGAGATCAAGAGAAAATAAAAAATAAAATTATTAATTTTATTATTTTTTTTTAATATTATATATATATATTGTTAATTCTTTTTTTAAGCTCCTGAACCCAACCCATTGGTCAATCGTTTTACAGGTGAGGGAATAGAATTCACGTTTCAATAGGAATTCTTATTTCAATATATTTTAATATCTAATTAGTTACAGATGTTACAACGTTTCGAGTAAAATCCAGAGCCGTGAAATTATTGCACTTATTTATAATCTTTGTATAAAGCACACGTTAATTAAATAAGCAAATTTAGCCGACAGTATTTTAAAATAAACACTACCAAATGCCTCAGAAATAAGTTTCAGAGGGAATTTAAATGTATGAATTTAATCACGTTTTGCAAATTTACCTTTATATAATTTTCTTTTCGCTTATTTCACGTTTCATAATTGAATTTTTGAATATTAAATAATTTATTATTAGTTTTAAACCAATAGTTCCAAAAATGATATGTGTGGCATATTATGGTTTGGTCAAAGGACCATAATCAATGAAGCTAAAATTAGATTGTGACATTTATTTTAAACGCGGTCTATTGTTGGTTCACTGAATCATATTTGGAAGCCGGAGGCAGGTCAAAGAAAACGTCATCATCAGATAATATAATTTTGATAATGTTTTGATGTATGTGTCCATTCTAGTAAAATGGGTATTATACAAAATACGTGAATGCTTATGAGGCAAACAAAGGATACATTTAAAACAAATGCGGTGTTACGAACCAGATAATATTCAATCAATCATGATTCTGGGTATAATATTAAAATATTTCATTTTTATCAAAACAATTTAGCTCCGTGAAGTTGGCCCCCAAAGTGTCAATTTTTTTTCCGGAAATTTCCCATTTGTTAGTGCTTCAACTATTTTCGTTAGTGCTTTTTCCGTTTTCTGCATATTAAGGATTTTTTAATTTCAAGGTAATCCCTGACAATCTACCAAAATGGAAAAAATTTAGTACTTTGATTTAGTACTTCGTTAATGCTTCTTAGTGCTTTAAATAGTTTCGAAAGTGCTTGTCTATTTTTTTAGATATTTTAGATTTTAATTTCAACGTCAACCCCAAAAACATTTTCCTATTTAGTCAATTTTGGTATCAGTTTTTAGTGCTTCTTGGTGCTTCAAAAAGTTGCAATCACGATTCTTTCCTTTTCGAGAGATTTAACTTTTAATCTTTATTATGGAATTGACTTAAAATCTACAGTCGTTTCTTGACGCATCGTTAGTGCTTTAGATAGTTTTCTTAAAACCCATTATATCCTAGCTTTACATATATGTAACGATTACAGTCGTCTAATCAAACAAGCCTTCAAATTGTATTTGGGCTTCTAAATGGTAGATGGCGCTTAAAGTAGAAGCTGAATGTTATAATTTCACATTTGTCAGGTAGCTGAATCATTTCAAATAGATCGTTGTTGTTAAATGTACGTTTGAATCTAATAAAATATGTTTTGAACATGGATTCGTTGGTGAAGTTCAAGTAAGTGTTATATAAATTACATTTAATAATATTTTAACGACATAATTGGTGTTAGTATACTACATTATATATATTTCATGATAGTTAATAAATATTTAGGTTTTATGAAAATATCAATCGGTATTTCTTTACCTAAAGTGAGCGTTACATATATGTAACGCTAGGATGTTGTGAAACATTCGAAGTAAACTTTTTATTTTTAGAGGAATTACTTTGCAAGAAGCTTTGGAAATGATAGATTCCGAAAATGTAGAGGAAATATATGTTGAACCTCCAGAAGTAAGTAGTCTCACTGATGAGGATTCAGGCGACGAAGATACTGGGGGTACAATGGATAACTTGAATGGAAGACAGTTACGTAGCCATGCTGAACTTGTTTTGAGCAATAATAATCGAATTAGTTGTCAAGAAGATATTGTTCGACTGGAGAAAAATAATTCAGAAATTGACCAAACACCACTGTACCTATTCTTGAAATCAAGAGAAAAGTTACTCCCAAAGTAGCTCCCTACTTTTTCTACTCCCAGCTTTTTCTCTCGGTACAAAAATACCTTATTCTTGAAAAAAAGGAGTGAGTGAAAATACACACATAGTTGCCAAGTGCTGAAATTCAATTTTATCCAATCGCATCAGTTAAATTTCTGACAGCCATGTGACATAAGAAATAACTAAAGAATACCTATCGTATTCTTTGACATAACTGTAATGTTAGATATGGACCGGTGTCGAATTAAAAAAAAAAAAACATTAACAAAACAGAAAATGAAATGCTGATCAATTACATTTCGCAACGACCACAGATGTATTCGGGCAAATTTACCCCCACATTCACCGGGCTCAGCGCCAAGCCCTTTGGTGTGAGCTGGCCACAATTTTAAATTGTATGCCTGAGGGAGCCAATAAAACCTGGGAAGCTTGGAGGAAAGTATTATGAACTCTTCCTATTTCAACCTCCTCCAGAGCTACCTCCACATCGTCATTCATGAGATTATTTCATATCAATAATTCATTAATATTGTCCTTTATATTAGTAAACTTCGCAGCAAAACTCGTAAAAATAAAGACACGAAATACAAACAAAATAAATCGGACAGACAGATTTAATAGTTAGGTTAATGTTTCAAATAAATTTCTACTCCCTACAAATTTCACTCGTTAATGACCAATAGAAATTTTATACTCCCTGGGAGAATAAAAGTCCCACATATTTCCATCAAAATATTTCAAGAATAGGGTTATGATACATTTCAGGGAGTCACGCCTATTTCTATTTTAATTTCTACTCCCTGATTTTCAAGAATAGGTGCACAACAAACAATGAAAATACAGGTATAAACAAAACTAAATCAAAAAAATCTGAAAAAGCAAACGAAATAATCTGGGATCGAGAAGGGGATTTAGAGCAATCAGCTGCAAGTGTATTTCCGGATCATTCAAAAGATTATAAACAATTTCAAGGCCTGTCATGTACAGATATATTTGAAAAAGTTATTACTGATGATATAGTAGACTTGCTTGTTGCGGAATCGACAAAGTATGCATTTTTTAAAAACTCTAATGATCCAAAAATAATAGCTGATGAAATGAAATGTTTTATTGCAATTTTAATTGTTAGCGGATATGATCAGAAGCCTGGAAAACGAATGTTCTGGGATTCTGCTAATGATATGAGAAATTATGCAGTTGCAGAAGCTATGAGAAGAAATAGATTTGAAGAAATTCTTAAATTTAAACACTGTGCCGACAACACTAAAATTGATGTAAAAGATAAAATGTATAAACTACGTCCATTTATGAATATTCTCAAACAAAACTTTTTAAAAAATTTTGTGCCTGTTGAAAATTTAGACTAAAGTATTTCGGCAGACATTCATCAGAGGCAAGCCGATACGTTTTGGTTTTAAAATTTGGTCAATGAATTCAAAATATGGATACCTAATAAATTTCGATGTATATCAGGGAAAACAACTCAACGCTGTACCAGATAGAGAGAAAATGTTTGGAAAAGCTGCTGCTCCGTTGATAAATATGATAGATGAGTTGCCCAAAAAACAATATCCATATAAGTTTTATTTAGACAATCTTTTTACATCTACCAATATATTTATTTTTATGAAAGAAAATGGTCACGGGTGCACTGGAACATTCAGAGAGCATCGACTAGGAAAATGCCCAATAGTATCAAAAAAAGATAAAAAAAAAAGAAAGAGGAACGATAGAGCAGGCTCTAGACAAAAATAATGGTATACTTTTTGTCAAATGGGTTGACAATAACGTAGTGACAGTTGCTTCCAATTGCTATGGAGTGAAGCCGTTGAATTACGTAAAATGATATAGTAAGACAGAAAAAAGGTATCTCAATGTCCCCAGATCTGATCTTATTGGAAAATATAATAGCAACATGGGCGGAACAGATCTGATGGACGAGAATATAAATACTTACCGGATCGACATCAGATCGAAAAAATGGTGGTGGTGCATTTTCACTTGGTGTCTGGACGCTGCTATTAGTAATGCCTGGATTTTGTTTAGAAAAGGATGTGATCAGCACATGCCGCAATTAACATCCAGACGGGCCATTGCTCAGAACTATCTTCAAAGGTATGGAACTATTGGAAAAGGTGCAGGCCGACCTAGTACTTCCAAATTTAGCATTTCTTTCAACAGAGTATCGGATGATATGCGATATGATGAAAAAAATCATCTTCTTGTATATATTGCCGATAAAAAACGAAGAAGATGTGCTGGAGAGGGATGCAGTACCAGTGCCAGAACTATGTGCAAATGCGACGTCGGTCTGTGTTTAGATTGTAATTAAATATTTCATATAAAAACTAAGTAACACCGATTTTAAAAAGTTTCACATTATCCTAGTGTTACATATATGCAACAGCATTTTTTTATTATCTAAATAAATTTTTTTGCTAAAATCTTAACACGATGTGTCAGTTAATACCCTTAATACTACAAAACTAACCATATTTTTAAAATTCTCAAAAAAAAAATAATTCGGGCGTTAATGGGTTGCCTTTTCCGTTTCCTGATTGTTCAGTATTTTTTGTTTCAAAATTTGCACCCAAATGTACTAAAAATAAAGGAAAGCAGAGAAGTGTTATACAAAAAACATTCAGAAGTACGAGAAGAATCCAAAAATTGAAATAATTCGGGATGTCTCATTAAAAATAAAAAAGACCAGTGGCCATGGCAACATGACTCACATTGTACACTTAAAAAAATATACAGCAGGTCAATAGCTTTTGCTCCTTTTAGTATCTGGTATAAGGTAGTGTCCCTTATAAACGGGCCACCCTATTCAGAGTGTCCAAAATAAGATGCCACTTCGCCTTATAATACAACAACAAAAGAATTTGGGTGCAAACTTGGAAACAAAAAATACTGAGTAATCTGGAAACTGAAAAAGCATTAAGAAAACTATCTAAAGCACTAAAAAGCACTAACGATTCGTCCAGAAACAACTCTAGATTTAAGTCAATCCCATATGATTTGAAGGCTGACGTTGAAAATTAAAAGTTAAATATTTCGAAAAGGAATTAATCCTGATCGAAACTTTTTGAAGCACCAAGAAGCACTAACGAAGCACTAAAAACTGATACCAAAATTAAGTCAATAGGAAAATGTTTTGGGGTTGACGTTGAAATTCAAATCTAAAATATCTAAAAAAATAAACAAGCATTTTCGAAACTATTTAAAGCTCTAAGAAGCACTAACGAAGCACTAAATCAAAGTAGCAAATTTCGTCCATTTTGGTAGATTTTCAGGGATGACCTTGAAATTAAAAAATCCTTAATATGCAGAAAACGGAAAAAGCACGAAAATAGTTAAAGCACTAACAAATGTTAAATTTCCCTGGGCTAAATTCACGGAGCCAAAAATTGTGTACTATTCGTTTTATTAAATAAAACGCATAGAAAAAGAAAACTAGAAATAAAAGCTTTTATGTAATGCGAAACACTAAAATCTCTTTATATATTATAGCGGAAACTGTAGTAACTACTTTCATTATTCTTCATTTGCATACTGAGAGGTAATTTATAAAATATAAATAATCCTAAATTTAAAAAGCTTTTAAATTTAATTTAATTCCATCTAATATAACTTCCTCTAATTTTTATATTTAGCAGTAAATATAGTTTTATTATAAAACAATATTTATAAATCAACCCTTAATTACATATACAAGAACCTAAGCGCAACCCACGGAAAAGAGACTGGAACGCATATGAAGCTCACCTAGAAAACAGTTTAAGGTGGGTTAGATAAAAGCAGACTAATTACAGAAAGCTGTTATTTCGGCATACGAAAGTAACTGTCGCCTAGTAAGGAAGACTTCCAACAAGAATGTGCCTTGGTGGAACAACGAACTTGCAGGATTAAGAAGGCAAGTTAGAAAAAATATGATACAGCAAGGAATGATTCAAGTAAATGGGATGAATATAGCAAGGGCCTAACTGGATACAACAAAACGCTGAGGAAATCTAAAAGGAACTCTTGGAGAAGGCAATGTGAGGACATAAATGTAACTCCAAAAAATCCTTTCTAAAGATCCACAGAGGTCAATAAACACTCTCAAAAAAGAGAACGGAGAATACACCAAAACTGATGAGGAAACAATGGAAGAATTGTTAAGGGTTCAATTTCCAGAATCAAGATCAATAACCTGACTGACAGGTCACAAAAAAGGCAATTGTCGTGGATAAAATTAAATGGGCAATAAACTCATTCGAACCATATAAATCACCAGGACCAGATGTCATTTATCCTATACTCCTACAAAAGGCAGGCAAGATTCTACAACAAAGGCTGTGCGTAATTCTAAGATCAATTTTGGCTCTAGGGTATATATCCAAGACCTGGCGACTTATTCGAGTTACATTTATACCCAAGCCTGGAAAAACTGGACAGGATACGGCAAAAGCTCTAAGACCAATAAGTCTAATGTATTTTGTGCTAAAGACACTAGAAATACTGCTAGACAGACATATTAGAGCGTCAAGGAACTCAGGTATTGCTGCAACATTCTGCAGGTGGATAGACTGCATGCTACGGAACAGGCTAATATGTACATCTCTGATGGGGGAGAAAAAGGCAGCTCATGTGACCAGAGGTTGTCTCTGCAGGGGGAGTACTCTCTCCTCTGCTATGGAATCTGGTAATGGATGGACTGCTGAAAATCCTCCAAGAGGAAGGACACAAAACACTGAGATACGCAGATGACCTTGTCATATTATCCCAAGGAAAATTCAACACTATGGTTAGGGAACGACTTCAGATGGCCCTAAACGCAGTAACACTCTGAACAGAGCATGAGGGTTTGAAAATAAGCCCCTCTAAGTCCAATATAAAAGCATTCACCAAAAGAAGGAATTTAAAGGGCCATAGCCCACTATGGCTTCATGGTTAAGAGGTAAATCTGAAGGGAAGGGTAAAATATCTTGGGGTAATGCTAGACCCGAAACTTACTGGAAGCTTCAGATTCAAAAATACATACGAAAGCGGTTGCTACTTTAATGATAGCTAGCCGCACGTATGGGAAAACATGGGGGCTCAATCCAAAAATGGTACATTGGTTGTACAATATGGTAGTCCTGCCCATTGTAACATATGCATCTCTGGTCTGGTGGCCAAAGATAAAACAACGGACCGCTATCTCTAAATTATTTAAGATACAAAGACTTGCCTGTTTGGGAATTGCGGGGAGCATAAAAGCAACACCCATAGCTGCTACTGAAACCCTCCTTGACCTCCCGCCATTACAATACGTTATAATTGGGGAGGCTAGAATGGCTCTACGACGGCTAGATGACTTACCATTCTATGAATGAAATCATAGACTGGGACACACTGAGCTAGATCATGTAGGAGGCAACATGCTTGGCATGAGCTCAGACCACATGACTGCTAAATACAGCTTCAGCAAAAATCAGAGTATAGATCATAGAAGGCAAAGAATATATGGAAAACCAAATATAGATCCAGACGACTACTACAAACAGCCATTAAAGGACCTGTATAAACTAGTACAGGGAACAAGGTTGATGGACTGTGTGCAGTAGACAAAGAGGCGGGAGATAGCAGTGAATCCGGCTGTAAAGAACGTTCCAAAAAAAAACCCTTAGTAAAAAGCCAGTCATATTAAATTTCATAAAAAAAACACAAAAAATACAAATTTGGTATATCGCTAAAATATTTTCATAACACTTTTTTTATTGCCCCATTTTTGTAACTGTATACTGAGCTGTTATTCTATCCTGCGTTTGACCGAGTAAAGTTACTGTAACCTGAATTAATTTTTTTTTCCATTTTTCCCTCCTTTTATACCACTTTTTCTACTCATTTTCCCCCGTTTCATTCTTTTTCGGCTTTTTTCCCATTTGTTCCCCAATTTCACTAATTTGATCCACCATTTCCTTCTTTTTCCAACTTGCTCCCCTCATTTTTTTGAACGATAATTAATATTTTCCCCCTATTTCGCTATCTTTTCTTCATTTTATCAATTTTATCCACCTTTTTCCCCCTGTGTTTCCCATGTTAGCTCATTTTTTTCCAACTATTTCAACTTTCCTCTCACTTTTTTATTCTCCACATTTTTCAAATCTCTATCCCGAGCAAAATTACTCTACCCCAAGCAAAATTACTGTACCTCGAGAAAAATTACTTTACCGCGAGCAAAGTTAGTCTATCCCGATAAAAATTACCTTACCCCGAACAAATTACTCTACTCTGAGCAAAGTTAGTCTACCCTGAACCAGAGCTGAGAGTAACGAAACTAAAACGTTACTTTTCAGTAACGCGTTACTAAATGTAACGCGTTACTAGTATCTTCGTTACTGTTTAAAGTGGGCAAAAAGTAACGGTAATTGCGTTACTTTGTAACGCGAAATCGTTACTTTGTTACAATAACGCGTTACTTTTGAAGTAACACGTTACTAAAAAGTAACGCGTTACTTTAAAACTAAGCTTTTTCTCTTTGGTTTTTGCTGTTTGATGTGAAATAATGATTTTTTTATTTTTGTGTACCGGTCGATTTCGCGCGCTACTGTGTTCTGGATAGCATTTTGAAAATTTAAGCTTGATCATACAACTTTTATTTGAATATTTTGTTTCTATGTGCAATAATAACGACGATAAAAGAACGAGAAGACATTGAATAAGAAGAATATATAGAAAAGTAACGCGTTATTACTTTAACAGTAAAGCGTTACTCTTGGAAAGTAACGAATAAATCGTTACTTTTTTTAACTATTATCTAACGCGTTAATTTTTGTAAAAGTAAGGGTAAAGTACTTTTTTTAGTAACGTTCCAGCTCTGCCCTGAATAAAGCTAACCTAACTCGAGCCAAGTTACTCTACCCCAAGCACTGAGTGCTTTTTTACTCTGTTACACAGGTGACGTAATGCTCATTTAACAGAAAAATTGTAGAATCAATGGGAATAGTCCAAAGACTGGTAATGGAGGAATTCTAGATAATTTGGAGTTTTTTTGACGCGAAGAAAAAATCGGTGGTCAGTCTTCGCTAGGTTCTGGAAAAGAGTTACCGAAAACGTAATTTCAAAGTGTAAAAGAAAGAAAATAATTTCAAAGTGGTTAAAAATAATTTTACGGTTACCCTCTGTCCGAAACGCAGGTAATAAAATGCTCAGTTACTATGTTGCTCACTTTAATAGCGAAAATGTGTCGCCATGGTAACAAGCGTTCCGGATTATTATTCTTATGTTGCAGAAATTATTATAGCAAAATTTTTACTATAGTAACCATTACTATGGTAACCAGTACCCAATAGTCCAAGTCTTGGAACTAATGCCCGGTTTCTCCAACAAATCTTAGGGTCCAGCTGTAGCTTAAGTTCAGCTTAACTTAAAATTTCAGTGCACCATAACGAATTTAACACACTCTCAGCTTAAGCGGACCCTAAATGCCAAATCGCCGACTTTTTCGGCTTGAGCTGAGAAAGTTAACCTCAAAAGCGGAATACAAACGTCAGTTTCTGCAATGTGCACCAAAGTGTATTTTGTGTCCGTCGATTTATTTTTGTAAGTGGTTGAGTGTTAAAAAATGGATTTTGTGGACTTGGTAGATGACGTAAATGTATTTTCAACAGATCAAATGATTTTGAGTAGTACGAGGATGACCGTTTTTTCTACGATTTAAAATGTTGAAAGAGTGTGCTAGCTTAACTTTGCGTTTAATTTCTGGCCAATTTGGCCCAAAACATATTCCTTTTGTTTATTATTAACTGAATTTGTACATATGTTTTTAATTTGCCTTATTTTATTCCACTAACAAAATTTTTATTTTCATTTTATTGCCATTATTTTTATTTAATGCAAGAAATTTAGATTTATTTAAAGTGATAAAACATAACGTGCAGAAAAGTGTAAACAATCAACAAACCCCAAGCTCAAACGGTGTCTTGGGTAAAATAGGAAACAATTTGCCACTGTGCAACGCAACAATCTAAACTTAAGCTGGCCTTCATGATAGGTCCAGCTTGATTATTCTCTACTTTAAGATATGTTGGAGAAACCGGGCATAAGTTCCTTATAACGCGCCTTGAGGTAGGATTTAAGAATCAGAAATTGTAACGTAACGAAAAATAGAGATTTTGAAAAAGTAACTATAGTAGTTATTCTATACCGTTCCTACTCCATCCGGTTTAGATAAGGGATTGTGTGTGGGCGGTGGCCAGTAACCAGTGACGTCACAAGACGCGTGGGTGCTTTTATCATGGGTTAAAGTCAAGGTTAAAAAAGGTTACGGTGTAACGACGACGACAGGGACGTGGGAATAGTCGAGTATTGTGGGTGCTTATCTATGCATATTTCTCTATAAAAACGGTGTAGAATTTGGTGTTGTATTAGTAATTGAGTGAAATGGGTGTTCACAATGAAGTAATAAAACATAAGTTAAGAAGTTTTCAAGATAGAACAAGAAAGTTGTGGTCTGTCGAGCAGCAACGATGGCTCGCTGGCCAACCCTACGGATTATTGCAATTTTACAAAGATGCAATGGAGTGGGACAGAGTCGTTGAAGAAGAAGAAAAAAAAAGAAGAAGAAGATGACTACTTTGTAGACCTGTATGCGTCCTATGAAGAACTGGACGGCCCAGTTGACAGCAATGACGACTACTCGGATGACCTTGACCTTCACCTTAATAAAAGCACCCACACAAAATAAGAAAAAATTAATCATATAGGGTGAACTGTACAGTTAAGATTATCGTGAAGTACTAAGACAATTTAACAGTTTAAATTTTTCTTGATTAACAGATTTATATTGAGCAATTTTGGTTTTTAGGAGCTAGAGAGTTTCTGCACATAAATACAAGTAATCAATTTCTCGGGTATAATTTAGAGAAGTAATTAATAACTCTGTGGCAGATCTATCAGGCCAAAATGTGTATAGTCGCTTGATTCAGTCAATTTGAGACTTCTTTTGTACAGACCCACCAGGACCTTAACTCTGGGTGCTAATTTATTTGCCACTTTTTTTGCAACGAATACCAAAAAAGCAATAGATTATCACTTTAACGGCTGTAATTCTAAAAATTATACAACCATGTATGTCTAAAATACTTTTTATTTTAAGCCAGTTATACCGGAAGATGTGATGGATGTAATTAATTCCCTGAAAAATATTAACTCTGAGGGCATTGACTGTCTTTCCACTAAGATTATTAAAAGTATAGGTCCACATATTGCCTCCACTCTAGCAGACATTATTAATTTCTCAGTAGAAACAGAAACTTTTCCGTCTGATCTAAAGATAGGACTTGTTACACCCTTACACAAAAAAGACAGCCTTCTTAGTCTTGACAACTATCGTCCAATAACTATCCAAACTGTCATGTGTAAAATTATAGAAAAGTGTATCTATAGACAAATGCTTTCCTTCTTACAAAAATATAACGTTATTTCAGAACATCAACATGGTTTCTTACCGGGAAGATCAACGGAGAGTGCGTCCATAGCTCTATTTAACTTAATCCATACCTCGTTGGATAAGAAAAGGTACGTCGGTGCACTCTTTTTTGATCTCTCAAAAGCTTTTGACTCCATTAATATTGATATAATAACAGATAAACTACAAGATTTAGGATTTCGGGGCAAATTTATCTCATGGTTGACATCGTACCTGACAGCTAGAAAAATTATTGTTAGAATTGAGGATTGGAAATCCTCACCTCAACATGTGGATATTGGCGTACCTCAAGGATCTTTCCTAGGTACTTTGATATTTTTATTATACATAAATGACCTTCCCAAATATATCAGCACTGAGCATTTAATATGCAGATGATACCACAGTAGCAATTGATGCTGAATCTCCAGGCGAACTGATTACAAAGATGAATCTTTTAGCAAAAGAATTTATCAGTTGGTGTGAAAGGAATTCCCTTATAGTAAATTCTACTAAAACTGTCTGCATGCAATTTTTTACAAGAACAGAAGTTCCTAAAAATTGCAAGATCTCAGTTAAGGATACAGATGTTCTGTTTTCGAACTCTACAAAATTTTTAGGTACCTACCTTAATAGTAATATGAGCTGGAATACTAATGTTAATCAAATTTGTAAAAAGTTAAATAGCAGTTACTTTGCAATATTACAGTTAAAAAACATTTTTACAACTAAACAGTTGATTAATGTCTATTATGCAATAGTATACTCCCATATTTCCTATAATGTGGTCCTTTGGGGAAATGGGTGTTGTCCAACTTGCACCCGACCGGCTTGCGCCCGCTCATTAATTCAGCCAGTATGCGCCCAGTGTATTAAGGGTACCTGCTGAATGGCCTGTTTGCGCTGACCGTAATAATTCTTAGAAGAGTTTATTTTATATTAGAAATCTTTGCAACAATATTTCCCGATTCGGAGATATCTGGCTGCAATTTTCATTTCAACCAATATCTATGGAGGAAAGTTCAAAGTATTGGACTTACGTCAGATTATATGAATGACAGTGAGGTGCGCTTGCTCATAAGAAGATATTGACGAATGGTGGCTATTTCTAATAATCTGACACATTTTTAGGATGATTTTGTCAACCAATGGTTGGTAAGAGATACAATCACAGAAAAAATGTAGTAGGGTCGAATCACTGTTTAATCAAGTTGGTTTGACCGCATTCTAACATTTTCCTGCTTGTGAAGTGCCTGCGTGCAAAAGCTGTAATGTGCGATCATACATATGACAGATCTAATTTAAATTTGGAAGGAAACAGGTGACATATGAATGTATTTGAGAACTGTAGCATATTTAAAAAATCGGCTGTGTCACCCCAGAACTTTCCCGGCTCTATCGTAGAGAATATGTTATTTATTATTATTATTTTAATTACAAAATACTAAGCATTACATTAATTTATGGAACACATTAAAAACAGCGAACCGATGGTAAATACGTCTACCAAATTGATATTTGAATGTTGATAATGACATAAGCTGCGCATGCGCACAATGTATATCACACTGCTACAATTAGGATCTCCTAAAATCATGTGTGAAAACTATTAGGAATTCGCGAAAAATTTTCATACAATAGTTGTAGGGAATTTTATGCGTTACAACTTTGCGCTGAAACATTTTGCACTAAAGAGCATAATTTACCTCCAATTTTGTAAAAAATGGAAAATCCTAATTATGTATTTTTCTCGCCATCTAGCGGCGAAACTATGAGGAATTCGATAAAAAGTTAAATATTAAAGTTAAAGAAAATTTGATGCTTTACAACTTTGCATGAGAAAATTTTGCACTAAAGTGTATTATTTGTCCTCAAAATCAAGAAAAACTAGAGAAAACCTACATGCAGATTTTTTACGCGCCCTCTAGTGGCGCAACTATTGGAAATTCTAGAAAAAGTTAAAGACTAAAGTTATAGGGAATTTTATGCTCTAAAACTTTGTACTACAACATTTTGCACTAAAGTGTATTATTTGTCTTCAAAATCAGGAAAACTAGAGAAAACATACATGCACATTTTTTACGCGCCCTCTAGTGGCGCAACTATTAGAAATTCTGGAAAAAGCTTGAGACAAAAGTTGTTCGGAATTTTATTCTCTAAAACTCTGTACTATAACATTTTGCACTAAAGTGAATTTTTTGTCCTCAAAATCAAGAAAAACTAGATAAAACTTACATACACATTTTTTACACGCCCTCTAGTGGCGCAACTATTGGAAATTCTGAAAAAAGTTTGAAACAGAAATTGTAGGGAATTTTATGCCCTAAAACTTTGTACTACAATATTTTGAACTAAAGTGTATTGTTTGTCCTTAAAATTTAAAAAAAGTAAAAAATTGTTACATTTTTATTTAATCAATGTCGGTCTTGAGGACCTTCTAATGTACCAATTTAAACCAAAATCTAATGGTCGCATTCCAGGCACACACCGACGCTTCATACCAAATTTCAGCTTGATTGGTCAAACTGTTCGGCAGTTATCGTGGAAGACACAGACACACATACACACAGAGACACACAGACAGACCATACCCTGGAAATGGTTTCAATCTTCTTGGGGGACCTCAAAATGGATATTTCCATCGATATCTCAATTTTTTTTTTGCTCGTTCACCTTACTTTCCTTTTGATGGGTCCGGGAAAGTAAAACTAGAGTAGCTATTTTTTATATGTGTTATATTGTTAATAACAAATACATGTAATGCCATTGTTTTATTTTCTTTTTAACCATAATGTGTTGGCTTTTATTTGATAAAAATTCATTAGTTGGTATTTTATGATTCGAATGATATGGATTGATTTATTACGGGCGCAAATCGGTCGACCGTCAGGTACCTTTTACTATTTTGGGCGCAAACCGGCTGAATTAATGAGAGGGCGCAAGCTGGCCGTATCCTGATCAATGCCGTCAATGCCTCCAGGATTTTTATTTCTCAGAAAAGGATTATACGGTTAATTTTTAATCTAGATTATAGAGAAACATGTAGAAATCACTTTAAACAAATCAACATTCTCTCGTTTGTTTCTATTTATATTTACAAGTGCATTATGTACACAAAAAGCAATTTTAAAGATTTTAATATCAATTCTGATTTCCATGATTATCCCACTAGGTCTGGCAAGCTTATCCGGCCTCCCAAACATGAAACTTCATTATTTGAAAAAAGTCCTGTCTATAAAGGAATTCAATTTCTTAATCATTTGCCTAGCTGTATAAGAGATGAGAACAACTTTAATGTTTTTAAACAAAAAATAAAAAGATTTTTAATTGACGAATGTTTTTATGATGTTTCAGAGTTTTTAAAGAAAGGTTTTTAACTTAAATATCTATATGTAATAGTGCAACACCTTGTATCTATGCTGTTCAAATTTACACTGTACTTTTGTGTTTGACCTGTCCTATATCATGTATTATGATCAAAAAGGATGAATAAATTATTATTATTATTATTATTATTATTATTATATTTCTTCTAATTAATTTTAAAATATTTTTAAATAATATATAATTATTATAAAGAAAAATAATCAACACTTACCTGTTTGTAAAAAGATGAAAGTCAATAAGGCAGTTAAGATAGTATATAAAGTAAAAGAGCGTTGAGGCACCGGTACCGTAGTGTTGGTCAATGGACGAGACTTGCCCCTTGGGTTTGTACACATGCCCATCCCGGCGGTCCCATACTCCCAGCTAACTTAACCTCATTACCGGTTCGTCTGAAACAAAACAAAACAAAATATAAATCCAATATTTTATCCATAATCTTAATGTGGTCCACCGATGAATAAATGAAAATCAAAGTCTAGTACCACAAGTATTTATTTAAAGTTGGAAGAGGCAACATAATAATGCCATCATCAGGCCAAAAATTTTTTTTAACATTATGATAGAAAATACTTATATTAATTTTTTTTTTTAATTTTTAAAAATGGTTAACTAACAAGAGCGCACTTGACAAGTTTGTACAATTAAATAAACATTAAACTCCAAAATAATCCTATTTATTAATTTACGCTATCATTACCATGTACCCCCCCTAATTGTTGTACCACATTATTAGTAATTTTGGAGTTTAATGTTTATTTAATTGTATAAACTTGTCAAGTGCGCTCTTGTTAGTGAACCATTTTTTAAAAATTTTATTTAAGTATTTTCTATCATAATGTTAAAAAAATTTTTGGCATGATGATGGCATTATTACGCCGAAACTAGTTGCCTCTTCCAACTTTAAATAAATACTTGTAGTACTAGACTTTGATTTTCATTTATTTATATAAAACAAAATATATTAAAAACAATTTAATGAAAATGTGAAATTTTTCCGGTACATCAAAAGGTATTTTTATTTGTTAACTCCCACCTCTATTTTTAACCATTACAAAAGTTTTATAACTAGAAAGAATACCGGGATTAGATTTCGTTATCTATTGCTAAAATTATGAAAAATGCTTGTAAAAATTATGCTAAACAAATCGATAAAATCAGTAAAATACTTTTTATTTTATTTTTTTAATGGAATGAGTAATATTACTCTTCCTGGATTATTATTGAGTCCGTCGCTGTTCCTCGCCCGTCTCTCTTAAATTCAGCATTTATAGTGTAAAAGATGGATTCTTAAGATCGATTCGAATCGTTGAGTCAAAGATCGATCTAGGAAAAATCGGATGGACAAAAAATCGATTCAATTTAAAGTCTAGCCAAAAAATGTGAAACTTGAATTTATTTTTTATTAAAACAGGCGTCTTTTGTTTAATTATTATTTATGAAGTATGTATTCACTGATTCATTACTTACTTACATTACTTTTAGTTTGTTGTCATTTGTTTTCGTTTATTTTCATTTGTTTTCATTTGTTTTCGATTATTTACGTTTGTTTTCATTTGTTTTCGATCAGTTTCTTTTGTGATGGTTTGTTTTCATTTGTTTTTGTTTATTTTCATTTGTTTTCGTTTATTTTTATTTGTTTTCGTTTGTTTTCATTTGCTTTCGTTTATTTTAATTCGTTTTCGTTTGTCTCAATTGTTTTCGATTGCTTTCTTTTGTTTTCGTTTGTTTTCAATCGTTTATTTTCGTTTGTTTTCGTTTATTTTCATTTGCTTTCGTTTGTTTTCGTTTATTTTCATTCGTTTTCGTTTGTTTTCATTTGTTTTCGATTCCTTTCTTTTGTTTTCGTTTGTTTTCATTTGTTTTTGTTTATTTTGATTTGTTTTCGTTTATTTTCATTTGTTTTCGTTTGTTTTCGTTTATTTACATTTGTTTTCATTCATTTTCAGTTGTTTTCGATTATTTTCATTTGCGTTCGTTTGTTTTCGTTTGTTATCATTTGTTTTCGTTTGTTTTTATTTGTATTCGTTTGTTTTGATTTGTTTTTGTTTATTTTCATTTCTTTTAATTTGTATTCGTTTGTTTACATTTGTTTTCGTTTGTTTTAATTTGTTTATTTTCGTTTGTTTTCATTTGTTTTCGTTTATTTTGATTTGCTTTCGTTTATTTTCATTCGTTTTCGTTTGTTTTCATTTGTTTTCGATTGCTTTCTTTTGTTTTCGTTTGTTTTCATTTGTTTATTTTCGTTTGTTTTTACTTGTTTTCGTTTATTTTCATTTGTTTTCGTTTGTTTTCGTTTATTTACGTTTGTTTTCATTTCTTTCAACTTGTTTTCGTTTGTTTACATTTGTTTTCGTTTGTTTTCATTAATAATAATAATAATAATAATAATAATAATAATATTTATTGATCATTTCAGACATTTACAAATGTATAGGACAAGTCACATAAGAGTATAAATAAATAAAATAAAATAAATAAATAAATAAAATATAAGACATATTAAAATTGTTAAAACATGTATAAATGGAACATTTCAAAAAAATTATAAGTGAACATGTTTATCTAAAAAATATTCGTGGACAGTGTAGTAACATTTGTTCAATAAAAAGTTTTTTATTTTATTTTTAAACATAACAGTATTTAATTTTTTAATATTTTCAGGAAGATGATTATAAAGTTTTAATCCTGCATATGGAATGCCATTTTCGAATTTTGTAGTTTTATGTTTGGGTAGTATCAATAAATTGCTGTATCTAGTTTGGTATTAAAGTATGCTAGAATTATTGAGGAATTTTGAAAGATTTTCCTTTATATACAGTAGGCTTCTATATATGTAGATGCAGGGAATAGGCATAATTTTTTTGTCAATAAAAATAGGCCTGCAAGAATCTCTGTAATGTAAATCAAATATGGATCGGATTATTTTTTTTGAGCTATAAACACTCTGTTATTTTCAGTAGCATTGCCCCATAATACAACATTGTACAACAACTGACTGTGATTATTTCTATATGGAATCTATAAACGTGTATTAGGTTTTAGTCAAGTTTAGAAATACCTACACTCATCTAACCTATCTCCTCAACAATTTTCCCCGATTCTTAGATTGATCTCATGATCTCAACTTAAGAAAATCGAGCCACAAAAGATCGATTATCGATATGATCGAATCGAGATCGGAAACCCTGCACCGTCGATTGAAAGTTATTAGATCTTTTCATTTTGAAAGTGGCTTCTGGTAGCTTATAATAAGAACAAAAAAATTTCTTAATATTTTCATCAAGTATCGTTGTCCCTTCCCCCCCCCCCTCAAAACCGTGAGAAGCAGAAAATTTGAAATTTTTTTTTGTTTCTGCATAGCAAAAATAGGTCAGTTGGTTGGTTGTAAGGGGGTTTGTGAGGTTTATATTTTTTAATTTTATTACCGTTTGCTCCTTATTTTTAATTTTGAACATGGATCATCGCATTAAAAAAATTCTTACTGTTATTTAATATTTAGTTTCTTGTAAATTTTGTTTTTTCGATGGATTTAAAGCAACTTTTATATAAACCACATTTTGCTATAGCAACCAAAGTTTTACCTCTTCATCCGTTTTTTAGCGTAAAATTTATCTAAACATAAAGTCAAAATATAAATGGAGATAATATCAAAAACTTGTTGCTAAACTTGATGGTTTTTAGTGTTTAGGTGCGCCTATATTAATAAACTTTAAAACAAAGACTTTAATGAAAAGCTTAAGGCTTCCTTACAATTTCTACCTACAAAATTATGTATGAGAAAACGTTGTTGTGGTGGCTTTATTGTAATTTGGACGCTAGTAGTTACGTGAACTCTATTATAAGAAATATGAATATTTAATTTTATTTAAACACTTCGGTGTCGTTCTCGTCCAAATAAACTATATTTCTATATTAAAACAGTTTTGTTCGTTTTTTCTTTGTCTACGCTATCTCGAAAACCAATCGTTAGATTTTATTGAAATCTGACATTTTAGACTCCCCTTGGGCCCCTGAGAAAAATAGGTGAGGGTAGAGCGAAACAAATTTCTTTATTATTATTTTGATTCACCTAAAACACCAAAATTCAAAATTCCGATTTATTATATCATTACCAATAGGAAAAAATTATTAATTTCTAATAATTTATAATTTTTTCTTAAAGCAGTTATTTCAAAACAAACGATGTTTTTTTTTCATTAAAACTGTACCACTTATACTACAGATAAATGCAGATTAATTTTATTATTGCTACTGTGCATGTTTTTTTTCAAGAATTTAATGTAAGAGTTCTCCTAAATACAATGGTGATTTTTTAATTAAAAATTGGATTAATAAAATTTCAAAACAAAAAAAATTAAATTTTTTTCCCTATTTTGTCCTATTTTCCTCATTTTTCCCTGTTTCCCTATTTTAAACTGTTTTCCCCTATTTTTTCCAAATGTCCCAATTTTTCAATATTTTTCGCAAATTTTCCTATTTTGCTCAATTTTTCTTATTTTCCCCAATTTTTCCCTATTTTGCTCTATTCGACAACAATACAATTTTTTGTTCATAATTAATGAACAAAAAATATATTAATAGCTTTGTTCGCGGGTGCAATTCCGAACCAGTTCAAGGACTATCCGCATGCGCATTCTAACAATTAGCGTTCGCTTTGAATTTTTAATAACAGTTCCCCGTTCGTGGATTGTATCCAACTGGTTCATTATTGATTCAGAATCGGTCCTAGCAGTCTTTGAATTTTAGTATTGAAAGTTCGGTTCGACTGCTCATGCGTAATATCGACCTTATGTCAGCTGTTTTTGTTTATTGATTTTTGTTTTAATAATCTAATAAATTATAGTAAGTTATACATATTTAATAATGTTTTTTTATTAATACGACTATTTTTAGTAATTTACAATGAACCAGCCTGCTCCCGGTATTTTTTATACAGCTATAGAAAAATTAAAGTATTCTGATGAGTCTAGTTATCACCTATCCTTCTCTAAGTTGGTTGAAAAAACCAAAAATTCAGATACTTTGTTACGTTTTTTTTCTGCGCCACCCTGTATTTTCATTATTCTTCTGCTCAGTATATCTTAATTTCAGACTCGCTTGATATCCCTTCTTAATTTTCTCGCGTCGTGTCTCAAAATCCCCTTCTCTTCTTGGTATTACTATAAAATGTCATGTTAACAATTCTCCCTCTTTGTCTCTTTAGTCAAAACAATTGACTTAAATATCGTGTGTGTCGCTTATTGAAAATTTCTTTTCTACTCCCGTTATCATTATTAATTATTTCGACGCTTATTAAACATTTATTAACTGTTGTTTTTAATTTTTAATTATGCCGGTATATTTTTTGTTATATTTACTTAAAAGTTAATATCTTATCTTTTATAACAATATAAATTATCTGATTTTTGTGGTGCTTTTTCAGTCTCAATTACAAAAAGAGAATCTATTTTTATTTTTTTTACAGATTGTCTTAAAATTTAATTTACTTTGATTATTTTATATTTCATATTTTGATCAAAAAATTCATGTATTTCATATTAATATTATTCTTGTTTTATATATTTTTTTAAACAGAGACCAGGAAATCTGGTAATTTATATTTACTTTATGTGAACTTTTAGGATTTTTTGGAACGAGTCCTTTTTTTTGGACAGAACAGTTTTTTTCTGGGACTGAACTTTTTTTTTTTGGAGCAAGTTTTTTTTCCTCCATTGGGATCTAACGTCTTCTATGCCGGATCCATGAAATTTTAGAAGAAACTCGAAGACAAGCCAAAACCAAGCCAAGTCGATTTCCAAAAAAGAGTAAAGATCTCTAAAGGATTTAAATTTTTTTTGTCAATTGTTTCTAAATATATCAAAAAATCAATTAGACTGGCGTCCAAAATTTTTTTTATTTAATATTTTACTTTTGATATATTTCAAATTCTATTCGTGGAACGAATCCATAATAAAAATAATTGAGCTTAAATCACATTTAATCACAAATTAAAATAACGTTTCAACTCCTACAAATGTTTGTTGTTAGTATAAAAGTAATTAATTAATAATTAATTAATTATTTACCTCCTTGATCTTCACTCATTTTATTTTATACGTTGTTTTTGCCTAACCTAGATTATGTTTCAGGTTATAAAAAATAAGAAACAAAAACGACAATCGTCTGTCGTTTGACGTTCTGAATTTTCGTTAGTTCCGAAATCATTCGCGGTAAAATAAAATCCAGAATCAGTTCATAACTAGGCATGCGCTCTACGTCAGTTATGAATTAGTTCGGAATAGGTTCAGAATCAGACCCGCGAATATATCTTTAACGTGTTTTTTTAAATTTGTTAGTTCCCACCTCTATTTTATGAATAACTAAATAAATACTAGAAAGCCTAGAAGAGTGTATAGGTATAGGGAATTCAATGTGTTAGAGAGAGAGGATAGCAAAGTCACCCGCCACTGCTTTTATCGGATACTTTTACCACAACGTTTTGTATTTGGATGACCATCTTCAAATTTTATTTTTTCAAATACGGACCTCAATTTTGAGATATAAATGCAATTTGGAGTAAATATGCGTTTTAACAAAATTTTTGGTGTAATGTAGTTTTACGCCTTTAGAAACTTAAAAAATCGGTTGTGTCGCTCCCAAACTTTTCCGACGAGTATCCACGAATAGTTTTTCAGATATTCAAATTTTGACATTTTTTTATTTTTGACATTTTTTTATTTTTGACAGGTGACAGTTAAAGAAATAATTTTGACTGTTCTGTCTAGAATTTTTCAAGGGCTTTCAAATGACATTTTACGAGTCACATGCGGTGACATATTGCATCTGTCATTTTTTGATAGTGATACTTCCGTTTGATAGATGTCATACAAAAACTAATGGGATCTTTCGACGAATAACCCAAACCCATATACCAAATTTCAGCTCAATAGGATGAAACATGTGGTCTAGAAGAATACACACAGACAGACAGACAGACAGACAAACATCCATCTGGAAATGGTCTTAATCATTTCATGTGACTTCAAAATGGAGACTTCCATCTTTTCATCTAAAAAATTTTTTTTTGAGCTCGTTCACAATAATTTCCCTTCTCGGAGGTGGGTCGGGAAAGTAAAAAACTAAACTAAGTCAAATACAATACAAAAAAATAGAACAAAAATGACAAAAATCTTAAAAACTAAAATTAAAGCAACAAAATCGATAAAAATCGAAAAAAACTAAATAAAATCGAGAAAAATTGAAAAAATCAAATATAATTCAGTGTGATCGAACAAGCGTAAAAACCCAAATAAATTCTGACAAAATCGATAAAAACCAAATAAAATCTACAAAAATTGATAAAGGTTGAAAAAATCAAAAAAAGTTAAAGAAAATTGGAGCATTAAAAAGCATCGAAAAAAAAACAAGAAAAAATGAATAGAATGAAAAAAATGAAAAAAAATCAATCGAAAATATCGGATAAAATCGAAAAAAAATTTTAGCAAATTGAAAAAAAATGGGATAAGTGTAAAAAACATCGAAAAAGTAGTCGAAAATCAAATACGTTCCCAAAAAATCGGACAAAATCGAAAAAAAATGGAAAAAATCGGAAAAATCGACAAAAAATCGAAAAACGTCGAAAAAATCAAATATAATCGAAACGATATAAATCGAAACAATAAAAAAAATTGAAAAAAACCGGAAAAAAAAACTGAAAAAAACCAAATACAATGGAAAAAAATCGGATGTCGAAAAAAAAAATCGAAATACTTATTCAGATATTTAATGTTAAAGTTTCAAATTTTGACATTTTTTATTTTTGACAGGTGACAGTTGGAGAAATAATTTTGACTGTTCTGAATAGAGTTTTTCAAGGGCTTTCAAATGACATATTGCAAGTGAAATTCCGTTACACTTTCGTTTGACAGATGTCGTACTAAATGGTTCTTCCGACGGGTAACCCAAACCTATATACCAAATTTCAGCTAAATCGGATTAAACGTGTGGCCTCTATCGTGGAAGAATACACACAGACAGACAGGCAGACTTCCATCTAGAAATGGTCTTAATCACCTCAGCTGACCTCAAAATAGATATTTCCATCTTTATCTAGAATTTTTTTTTAGCTCGTTCACAATACTTTCCTTTCTTGGACGTGGGTCGGGAAAGTAAAAACTCAAAAAATCTCAAATGTCAAAAAAGGTAAAATACCTCAAAACCATAAAAAATCTCAAAAATCATAGAAATTATCAAAAAATCTCAAAAATTTTCAAAAAAAATCTCAAAAATTTTTAGACGCTTCAAAAACATCTCAAAAATCATAAAAATTATCAAATAATCTCAAAAAATTAAAAAAAAACTCAAAAATTTTTATCAAATACATCTCAAAAATCTCTAAAAAAGGTAAAAAAATCTAAAAATTCACAAAGAATCTCAAAAAAATTGAAGCGTCAAAAAATTCAAAATAGTAATAATCTCAAAAACTCAAAAATTTGATCAAAAGTCTCTAAAAATTCAAAGAAGTCAAAAACTTAAAAAACCTTAAAAAAATTCAATAATAAAATCTGAAAAAATCCTAAAAAACCTCAAAAATATTAAGAAATCTCAAACAGTCTCAAGAAACCTCAAAAATTCATAAAAACCTCAAAAAACTCAAAAAACCGTGAAAACCTGAAAAAAAATTAAAATTGTCATAAAATCTGTAAAAATTCTCAAAGAATTTCAAAAGATTCAAAGAGTCTCAAAAAACTAAAATGAATTTCAAAAAAATCTCAAAAAATCTTCTTCTGACGGGTAACCCAAACCCACATACCAAATTACAGCTCAATCGGATTAAACGTATGACTTCTATCGTGGAAGAATACACACAGACAGACAGACAGACACACTTCCATCTAGAAATGGTCTTAATCATCTCAGCTAACCTCAAAATGGATATTTCCATCTTTATCTCAAAAATTTTTTTGAGCTCGTTCACAATACTTTCCCTTCTCGGAGCTGGGTCGGGAAGGTAAAATAAAAAAATTCCCTTATTTAAAAAAAAAATATTCAATTTCAAAATGTGTAATAGAAAATTTCAGTATTGATAAAAGTTTCTTAATTCAATAAATTTTATCAAATTAAAAAATAAATTTTAAATACATAAAGGATAATGCCAAGAATATATAAATTATGATTATAAAACAACTTTTTACTTTGCACACCCTGTACTATTAATTCGACAAAAAATTTAATTCCTGATAAAAGTTTCTTAATTAAATAATTTTAATAAAATTGAAGACCAAATAACAAAAATATACAGGATGATGTCAAGAATACGTAAATATGAAAAAAATATTTGGTTGGGAGTTTATTTTTTTAATTGTTAGGTATAAACCGCATTTTTTCTTTTATTTATAAAAAATAAAATCATAAAAAAATACTTAACCCAAATAAACTGAGCTTCATGATATTCATAAGCTTCATGAAATGCAAAATTTAGTGACTTTATGGAAACTCAAAAAGTTTAATTTTTAACTAGAAAGTTTCCAGGTAAAAAAATTTATCACTTCCAGAGGAACCGGAAATGATAATTCTGAACTGAAGTGGTAAAAATATATTCTAATATAAGTGCATTTATATTTTCCTATTTAGTGTACTCTCATATATGATCTGGAATATTGAATGCTAATTAGAAATTGACAGATTTTTTAATAAATAATAATTGATATCAACATAAAATTATAAAATCTAATTAAAAAAAAAATAACAAAATCATATACATGATAGTTATTTTTCCCTATTCTGGAGCTAATATCTAATTTAATTAGTTGGATTATCAAGTAAAACTTTAAAGGTAATAAAGATTAAGACATTGGCACAGTATATTACCAAACATAAATTTCTTCCACGACCTAACATGCAAACTGACATCACCTACACTTGACTGCACTATGAACTGCTGTTCGAAAAACTGTTTTCATGGATCACTTTCACTAGTCCGAAAACATAAATTTTACCAACTATATTTAACAACCACCGGATTTTAAACGGATTAATACAAAAATTTTAAAATAAATAAATATTTAAGCACTGACACACTATTAGCTTTATCCAATGTGTGTGCTGGTGCTGTACGCCCTCTGAGATACTGTCATATTGATCCAGCTTGCCAGGATTGGCGCGGAATTCTCAAATGCTACGAGTCCTGGCGAAATCGGGCGATAATTCTCGAAAGGACTCTACTCGGTGACTGGCGAATTTTCATCATGTGCTGCTCTGCTGGCACCTTATCCGTGTATATTTTTAGATATATTTTCACATTTTTTATGAGTTTTCCGTTGTCGGTAGGGTAATATTACTTTAGAATAAAATTTAATTTATGAATTTATTTACATCTTTATATATAGGTATACGAAACTGGTAAAGGATATGTTATTAAAATTTTAATTAAAAGTTTTATTTAGATAAAACCATTCAACGATTTAAAAACGTTTCAAGTTTCATCATCATCATCATCATCATGGTCGTTCTATACCGAAGTATTATGGCTAGTACAAAAAGAGCTATATTAAATCTATTTATCGGTGCGCTTATAATATTTTATTTGTCCTGGACTCTTCTGTTATGGTTTTTAATTTCTTCTGTCTCTGTATTTTGTTTTCCAGATTCTGATTTTCAATGCTTTTATATCTTCATCTACTTGATCCCACCATCTATTTCGTGACCTTCCTCTTGCTCTTGTCTTTAATGGAACCCATGTCGTTATTATTTTTAACCTTTCTGTTGGTGTTCTGGTATATTTCCTCTACCTAATTCTTTTTCTATTTCTATGTTTCTTTTTAATCTTCTTTCTCCATCTCTTGTTATGTTTGGTCCAAGTATTGTTCGCAGTATTTTCCTTTCTAATATTTTTAAATATCCTTCTTCTTTTTTTGTTTATAGTTGTTGTTTCTACAGTGTAAGTAATGATTTATAGATTTGGATCTTTGTTTTTTGCTGATTCATGATGGTGGTGAGGTTTTCCGGGTTTTCCTACACCTATAGTCAAATGGCGCCATCAATCCTCAGTAAGTCGCCCCGGAGCGCCACGGCAAATAATAATAATAGCTGTCCCTTCCCCGCACAAGCCATTGGCTTCTGGGGTTCACTCGTAAGGGGGTGAAATGTAGTGTGAGTATTATTATTACTAATATTATTAATATTAATATTATTATTATTTGGATATTAATAATTGTCTATTTATGCCAAAAATTTGGTTTCCTTTTAATATTCTCTCTTTTATATTGTCTTTTCTAGTTTGTACTATCGATAATCCTAAGTAGGTAATTTTTTATTAAAAAATATACAGGATGAAATTTATTATTATATAACATTTTTTAATATGCACACCCTGTACAATTAATTAATTTGATACAAAATTTCACTTTTAATAAAAGTTTCTAAATACGTTTTGTTTAGATTCCTCGATGTTCTTAGACCTTTTTTCTTCCCTTTAGACTCCTCGGACGCATTCTAATTAGCTCCCTCGAGGTTCTCAAATTTCTTTTCCTCTGTTTAGATTCCTTGAGGTGCTCAGATCATTATTCTTCCCTTTAGACTGCTCGGACGGATTCCAGCTAGATTCCTCGAAGTTCTTGAACTTCTATTTTTTTTTTTTTTTTAATAAATAAGACACGAAGTACCACAAAATAATATATTGAAAGGGACGCAACATAATACATGTGGTACATTAAATAATAAACTTATAACTTATAAATATGGTAAAATAAGGGTGAAAATTCCACATTATGGATTGTTGGGTAACAAATGGCTGTTACCAGAGAACAACATTATATCGTAAATAAATTCAAAACCTTCCAAAAAGGGCAGAAAATTAAAGTAAAGTAGTAAAAGTGGTATCTCAGACCACATATTAAATTTAATTTCAAATCACCAAAAGCAAAAGAGTGAGTACCATGAAGTAACACGACCATGACAAGATGGAAGAGATCTCAAATGACATTGACAATTGACAATAACAGTGACAAAGGACACTAACAATGACAATTGACAATGACATTATTGTGTAGTGACAATTAGCAAAACATGGAGGTGAAAACGTCTAAAACTTTACAAAATAGAGTAAAATAAAAACAAAACTATGAATGAATATAAATTTTTGAGATATGAACACTAGTATGAGATTGAGTACAAGACACGAAATGAATCTTAAAAATCAAAAAGTATGAGAAATTATGAAAAAAAAGAAAAACAACAAAAGAAAAAGAAGAATGATAAAGGTGAACTAAGGGTTAGGAAGAAAAAGTGAGGTTAAAAAATTGTGACATGGAATAAGCAGGAAAACAAAGGAGTCAAGAATACCAAGGTAGAAAGCAGAGAAGTTTGTAGAAAAATAAATAAGGGAAGGGAAATCTGTGTAAGTGGAAAAGATCAAAACAGAAAATCCTAATAATTAGATAATGTCTTTGAAATTGTCAGCTAAAAATATATGGTTTTCTTTGGGTCTTAGTTGTTCGTTGACACAAATAAAGTTGTTGTTGTTAAGATACGAGTGAATTTCAAGCATTTCAAGATGGTTTAATCTGTTCCCTTTAGCACAATGGTGGAGGAGTGAAGAGTTGGACAATGAAAAGGAATGGTTGGAAGTCAAAATATGGTTAGCAAATGAAGAAGGAGTATTGGTAATATCAGAATTTCTGTATTTTTCAATGTATCTAATATGTTCTTTGATTCTAGTTTCAACTCTTCCGCCTAAGTTCTACACTTTTAATTTTTTATAAAAAATGGTAAAATTAATCATTGTTCTGAACCTTGTAGGCATGATGATGGCTATTTAGCCGAAACTAGTCGCCTGTTATCATCCCTTTCAATAAATTACTTTGTGGTACTGACTTCGTGTTTTATTTATTTGAAAAAATACTTGGACCACATTTGAGATATGGATAACCTCCACTGTTTCTTTTCTTCTGTTTAGGTTCCTCGAGGTTCTTGGACCTTTTTATCTTCCCATAAGACTCATCGGACGCATTCCAATTAGATTCCTGGAAGTTCTAAAACTTCTTTTCCTCTGTTTAGGTTCCTCGAGATTCTCAGACCTTTTTTCTTTCCTTAAGACTCCTCGGACGTATTCCAATTAGATTCCCCGAAGTTCTCAAACTTCTTTTCCTCTGTTTAGATTCCTCGAGGTTCTCACAATCTTTTTCTTTCCTTACGACTCCTCTGACGCATTCCAATTAGATTGCTCGAGGTTCTCAAACTTCTTTTCTTGTGATTTGATTCCTCGAGGTTCTTAGATCTTTATTCTTCCCTTTAGACTCATCGGATTTTATAGACTATCTGTATGAACTCGACGCATTTCAATTAGATTCCTCGAGGTTTTTAAATTGCTTTTTCTCTTATCTCTTTTTTTTTGGTTTAGATTTCTCTCGGATTTTATAGAGTACATGCATGAATTCGACGAATTTCGATTAGATTCACCGAGGTTCTTAAACCTCTTTTCATCTCTTTAGATTCCCCGAGGTTCTTAAATCTCTTTTCATGTCTTTAGATTCTTCGAGGTTCTTAAACCTGTTTTCTTTCTATTCTTCTAGATCTAGACCTAACCAATTTTGAATTTTAAGTGCAAGATTGCGAATCCAAGATGGTAAATGAAATTTCTAAATCTTATAAGCTTAGGTTATAAAGTTAGAAAACAAATATCAAAATATACAGGGTGATATCAAAAATACGTAAATTATGATTATAAAGCAACTTTTTTGTATGCTCACCCTGTACTATTAAATTGACAGAAAATTTTGGTCTTAATGAAAATTTCTAAATCTAATAAACTTTATAAAGTAAGAAAATAAATATCAAAAATATACAGGGTAATGTCAAAAATGTGTAAATTATTATTATGAAGCAACTTTTTTGTATGCTCACCCTCTACTATTAAATTGACAGAAAATTTTAGTCTTACTGAAAATTTCTAAATCTAATAATCTTTATAAAGTTAGAAAACAAATATCAAAAATATACAGGGTGATGTCAAAAATGCGTAAATTATTATTATAAAACAACTTTTTTGTATGCACACCCTGTATTATTAATTTGACAGAAAATTTTACTTGTAATAAAAGTTTCTAAATCTAATGGGCTTTATAAAGTTAAAAAATAAATATCAAAAATATACAGGGTGGTGTCAAAAATGCGTAAATTATTATTATAAAGCAACTTTTTTGTATGTACACCCTATACTATTAATTTGACAGAAAATTTTAGTCTTAATGAAAATTTCTAAATCTAATAAGCTTTATAAAGTTTGAAAATAAATATTAAAAATATACAGGGTGATGTCAAAAATACGTAAATAAGATTATAAAGCAACTTTTTTGTATGTACACCCTGTACTATTAATTTGACAGAAAATTTTAGTCTACATGAAAGTTTCCAAATGTAATAAGCTTAATAAAGTTATAAAACAAATATCAAAAATATACAGGGTGATGCCAAAAATGCGTAAATTATTATTATAAAGCAACTTTTTTGTATGCTCACCCTGTACTATTAACTTGAAAGAAAATTTCTCTTTTAATAAAAGTTTCTAAATCTAATAAGATTTATAAAGTTAGAAAACAAATATCAAAAATATACAGGGTGATGTCAAAAATGCGTAAATTTTTATTATTATAAAGCAACTTTTTCGTATGCTCACCCTGTACTATTAATTTGATAGAAAAGTTCACTTTTAATAAAAAATTTTCTAAATCTAATAATATTTATAAAGTTAGAAAACAAATAACATAACATACAGGATGATGTCAAAAATGCGTAAATTATGATTATAAAACAACTTCTTTGTATGCACACCCTGTACTATTAATTTGTCAGAAAATTTTAGTCTCAAGGAAAATTTCTAAATCTAATAAGCTTTATAAAGTTAGAAAACAAATATCAAAAATATACGGGGTGATTTCAAAAATGCGTAAATTATTATTATAAAGCAACTTTTTTGTATGCTCACCCTGTACTATTAATTTGATAAAAAATGTCACTTTTAATAAAATTTTCTAAATCTAATAAGATTTATAAAGTTATAAAATATACAGGATGATGTCGAATGAATGTAAATTAATTTGCAAGTATAAAAAAAATTAATCTTAAAAATTAATCTTTCAAATTAAATCTTGGATACCTGATTTTGTGTTTTATTTCTTGTTATTGTTCACAATGAGCCGGAGATAAACGTTAGTGCTCTTTTGTCATTGCTACTACACATAATCTGTACACATCCCGCTCTATTTCTCTAATACACCATTGTCGTAGTTTCTTTCTTTCTTTAACACCCTGATGTAATGTAAATAAATTAGTTATCCTGTAAAAAATATTATTTTAAGAAGGAAACCAAAATTAGAGGGCCCTTTATGTCATAAAAATAAAAAACAAATACATTTTTGCTTAATCGACGATATAAGAAGATAAAAATAAAAAAGAAAATTTAATAAGTAATACCAATATGATTTGCATTTTTAAATATTTACTCTAACAAAATAATACTATTTCATCTTTAACCGATTTACTGGCATCGCGACGTTATAAAGTCGACGCTGCGACGTCAGCGTCGTCCTTTTATTATCAACAAAACGACAAGCTTGACTTCAGACGTCTTAAAGGTAATTTAATATGTTCAGATCGTTTGCAAGCTCTTTAAATGTGAGAAGTTATTCTAATTAAAAAAAATTTATTAAAGAAATTTGAGGATTTAAAAGATTCTTCTAAAAATTTAATTACAGCAAAAAAAATCGGCTGTGTCACCCTAGAACTTTCCCGGGTCAGCTGTAGAGAATAGGATTATTTTAATTACAAAACACTAAGCATTACATTAATTTATGGAACAAATTTTAAATAGCAAGTAAATGGTGAATACGTCTACGGAATTGATATTTCAATGTTCATATGACATAAGCAGGCGCATGCGCACAATATAAAGCCACTGCTAAAATTAGGATCTCCTAAAATCATGGTTGAAAACTATTGGAAATTCTGGAAAAGTTTAATACAAAAGTTGTAGCGAATTTTATGCTCTACAATTTTGCACTAGAACATTTTGTTTGACTTCAAAATAACGGCAAAAAGCCTCAATGTGTATGTTTTTCGCCCTCTAGCGGCGAAACTATAGAAAATTCTAAAAAATGTGTTAAATAAAAATTAAAGGAAATTTTGTTCTCTACAACTTTTCATAAGAAAATTTTAGACTAATGAGCATTGTTTGTCCTCAAAATTTGAAAAACTACGGAAAACTTACATAAACATTTTTGCGCGCCCTCTAGTGGCGCAACTATTGGAAATTCCGGAAAAAGTGTGATATAAAAATTGTAGGAAATTTTATCCTCTAAAACATTGCACAACAACATTTTGCACTAAAGTGTATTGTCTGTCCATAAAATTTAAAAAAAGGCAAAAAATCTTACATCTGTATTTATAATTAATGTCGGTCTTGAGGACCTTCTACTGTACCAATTTAAACCAAAAATCAGCTTGATTGGTCAAACGGTTTGGCAGTTATCGTGGAAGATTACACACAGACGCACAGACAGACCATACGCTGGAAATGGTTTCAATATTCTCGGGGACCTCAAAATGGATATTTTCATCGATATCTCAATTTTTTTTTGCTCATTCACTATACTTTCCCTTTGATGGGTCCGGGAAAGTAAAATTGGAAAAACCCATAAAAATCTTAAAAAAATCAAAACAAATCGGAAAAAATCGAAAAAACTGAAACAAATTAAAAAAAAATCTAAAATAAAAAAATAAATTAACGAAAATTGAAAAAAAAGACAAAATCGAAAAATCACAGAAATTGGAAAAATAGAAAAATCGGACATTGAAAAGAATTGAAAAATCCGTAAAAAATCGGTGTAATCTTAAAAAAATCTGAACAAATTTGAAAAAATCGAAAAAACTAAAACAAAACAAAAAAAAACCGAAAACAAACAACAATATCAACGAAAATTGGAAAAAAATCGACAAAGTCGAAAAATTAAAAAAATTGGAACAATATAAAAAATCGGAATATTGGAAAATATTGAAAAAAACCTGAAGAATCGAAACGAATTAGAAAAACTCGAAAAAATCGGTATAATCTTAAAAATTCAGATATCGTAAAAAATCGAAAAAACAGAAACAAATCAAAAATATCAACGGAAATAGACAAAGTCAAAAACTCAAAAAAATTGGAAAAATAGAAAAACCGGAAAATTGGAAAATTCTGAAAAAAATCAGAAAAATCGGAAAGAATTGGAAAACCCCGAAAAAATTTGTGAAATCTTATCACCGAAAATTGAAACAATCGACGAAATCTAAAAATCAAAAAATTGGAAAAATAGAAAAAATCGGAATATCGAAAAAAAATCAGAAAAATTGGGAAGAATTGGAAAAAAACGGAAAATTGAAAAAAAAAACGACAAAATCGAAAAATCAAAAAAATTGGAAAAATAAAAAATCGGAACATTGGAAAATATCGAAAAAATCGGAAACATCGAAAGGAATTTTAAAAATCGAAAAAAATTGGTAAAAAACGACAAAATCGGAATAATCTTAAAAAAATCGAAAAAAATCGGATGAAATCGAAAAAACTGAAACAAATAAAAAAAATTCGAAAACAATCAAATAAATCAACGAAAATTGAAAAAAAACATCGACAAAATCTAAAAATCAAAAAATTGGATGAACATAAAAAATCGGTACGTTAGAAAATATCGAAAAAATCAGAAACATCGAAAGGAGTTGGAAAAATATTAAGCATTCCATTAATTTATGGAACAAATTTTAAATAGCAAGCCAATGGTAAATACGTCTACCGAATTGATATTTTAATGTTGATAATGACATAAGCTGCGCATGCGCACGTTGTATATCACACTGCTATAATTATGATCTCCTAAAATCATGTGTGAAAACTATTGGGAATTAGGGAAAAATTTTCATCCAATAGTTGTAAGGAATTTTATGTTTTATAACTTTGCACTGAAACATTTTGCAATAAAGTGCATAATTTATCTTCAAAATTAAAAAAAAGGAAAAATCCTAAATGTGTATTTTTCGATAAAAAGTTAAACACAAAGTTAAAGAAAATTTTATGCTTTATGGTCGCATTCGAGGCACACACCGACCCTTCATACCAAATATTAACATTTTACACACAGACACACAGACAGACCATACGCTGAAAATGGTTTCAATCTTCTTGGAGGACCTCAAAATGGATATTTCCATCAATATCTCGATTTTTTTTGCTCGTTCACTATATTTTCCCTTTGATGGGTCCGGGAAAGTAAAATTGGAAAAACCCGGGAAAGAACACAGAGTGTTTCAGACTAAAAGAAGTAACAAAAACAAATTTAATAATAGTTTTTACTAATAGGCCTGTCCATGTAGGAAGAAAGTAAAAAAAAAGTATTATCACACATTACAGCACAAACCAAGTAGACCGCACCAAAGAATCATATTATAGTAATTTGTTAAGCGCGCGATTCATTCTACTGTACAATTTCCCGGCATTCGCGAAATTACTTTCATGGTTTTAATCATGCGTATACCAATAGTTAATATGGCACTTTTATATTATAATGAACTAATTATTTATTAATTAAGTTCATAATAAGAAGTAAAATTAAATGTTTTAAAATTTATTAGATGAGCAAAAAAACAATTGCAGAACTTATTTAAATTTCTATAAAGAAATTAAAGGCATGAAACATTGTTATGAAGCAAAACTAATTTCCGTCTCGGTCGTAGCAATTTAAATTTTTCAAAAACTTCAGGCAAACAAACTTTACATCTAGAAATAGGTAGACAGGAAATTATTCTTCTTCAAATAATATGTATTGTGAGAAAGAGAGACATTGATACTAGATAAAAAGCTACAATATTTACATTATATGTATCTTAACAAAAACTGACACTTTCTGCCATAATTGTCAAGTACATTTTAAAAACTAAATTTTAAATAAAAAAATGCTAAAAAGTGTTTTTAACATTATTCAGAATAAATACAATTCAATTTCAAGTGAAACTAACAAAAATTCATCTACAATTATTTATATAAATTTAAATCAAGATAATACATTAAATCTGGATTTGGAAATCGATGGAAAACATAGGAAAACTTTTAAAACGATAAAATATAATCAAGAGGCATCTAATACATTCACAATAAGTACGCATCAAGGTAAACCAATAACTTGTCAACATCAAACAGATACACTTATTAAACCTAAATCTAAAATAAAATTCAATAACGATAAAGAAAACCTAAAAACAGAATATACCGAAAATGATGATTTTTTAAACGAAAAAGGAAAAAGATATTTCGAAATTCAGAAGATAATTGTTAATAATGTTAAAAAAATATTAGCTGACTATTACACACAAGTTTATAACTTGTAAAAAAATAGAATAATGTCGAAGAAGAAAAAAAATAATAGTAGATAGTCACCCCCGTTCCTGACCGAAGTATAGGGAATTCAACGTGTTAGAGAGAGAAATCGTATCTATCTCCGTTACTATTGATCCAAATTGAAATCTGGAATTGGTGCTAGATATAAAATATGACGTAGAATAAAAATCATGAAAAATCATGCGCAGAAGTAACGCCAAAAAGGCACTAGCGTAGTAGATACCAGAGGATGCTGATATCCAAGCTCTACCGGATCTGAAAACTGGTTCATAATGAAAAATCATGCGCAGAAGCAACTAACAGGGTAGAAAGGTCTGCCGGACTAAATACTGGTTTGGATGCATCTTGTCTAGTCTTCAGGTCTATTAGGCCCTTCTGTCTTTTCAGCATCCTCTGGTATCTACTACGCTAGTGCTTTTTTGGCGTTGTTTATGTGCATGATTTTTCATTATGTATTTATTCTACATCACATTTAAAAATAGCGCTGTTTTCAGATTTCATTTTGGACCAATAGTAACGGAGATAAATACGTTCACTCTTTAACACGTTGAATTCCCTATACCTGGATCAGAAACAGGGAAGACTATTTAGTTATAATGTTTTTTTTATAATTTTCTTATTTTGTAATAAATATGATAATAAATAATATTAATCTGAAGAGAAAATGTTTTTGTTATTTGCGATTACTATTATTATTATATAATCCAATCAAAATTATATTACAGGGTGTTTCAAAATAAAGTACCGTAAATTAGAAGACATCTTAAATACTGAATAAGAAAAACTAAATTATTTTTACATACTTTTTAAATATCTTTAAGGCTAAAAATATGTTGGTTATTACTTTATTTCGATAAATTACGATAATCCATTAAAAATAATTTTCGAAAAGTCTGTATTTCATAAAAATCAAGGACCATAATTATTTTCAGAATAACATTCGATTTCCGAAATAGTAATTTCCCTAATAAGTCCGGAAAATTTTTGTATTATATTAGTTTATTACGACCAAAAACTATGCAACCTTTCAAAAATCAAAATGTCAACTAATTTCATGTCAAATAGCTGTCAGTCATTATTTTGCTGCTATAAAAATGATCAACTGAATTTATCAAAGCCATACCTACCAAGATTTTCATATTTACAATAAAAACATCGGTGTGATTCTTCCCGGCCCAGTCCGGGACGTCCGTACTTCCTGGATTAGGCCCGAAAAATGCTACTTCACAAAAAAAGCGTCCGGGAAGTGGGTACTTCTCGGAAAATATATTTATATGAAATGTAAGGACTAAAGAACAGGGTCAGATCTAATGTACTTCCCGGATTAGGCCGGAAAAATGTAAGTTTCTTAAAAAGTGTCCCGGAAGTGGATACTTCCTGGACGGATGCCAAAAAATATATTTACATGGAATGTAAGCACTAAACAGCAGGGCCAGATCTAAACCGGAAAGTACGAACTTCCTGGATTAGGCCGGAAAAATGCTACTTTCTCAAAGAAAAAGCGTCAGGGAAGTAAGGAGTAAAGAGCAGGGCCAGATCTTAGGCTCAATAGTCTCCATAATAAAACAAAATGTGGTATGAATTAATGACGATATTCATACATAATAAATGAAGGGTTAGGACGTCCCCTTGTTTCAGGGGTTCCGAAGCATTGACAAGTCCATAGAAATCATACTATATTTTAATGAAATAATTTTTATGACTTTTGAAATTTATAAACAAAGTTTATTGTTAAAAAAGGTATGATTTTTTAAAGAATTTATTAATGGCAATTGGTATATAATTTATTATAAATCAACAATTGTGGAATATAAAGAATCTTATTATTATTTTTTTGAACACCATTATTTTTATTATTATTGGTATAATAAAAAAACAAAACAATGAGAAATGATATTAAAAAAAATTAAGTAACTAGGTAAAGGGCAGGATTTTAAAATTTTTTTAATCAAGTAAGAAAAATTTTTATGAAAAAACAAATAATAAACAGAGACGTCAGATATACAATTTTTGGAATGTCACCATAAGTTTTTATATAGAAAAATAGGTATATTGAAAAATGTAAAGATTTAAAAAATTCAAAATGCTAAAGAAGACGTTTTAAAATAAAGTTAATCACAAAAAGGAAACAAGAGACATTTAAAGATGAGGGAAATAACAAGTTTGAAATTTTAATTTAGAGAAATTTAGAGAAGGAAAATATAAAATTAGAAAATTCAAGTTATAAGGAAATAATCAGAAGAGAATGAAGAATAATCAGTATACATAAATTTTTGTTTTTTTGCTAAATTTCTAATATTTATTATTTTTTTTATTCCATAGAACCCACCCAAATTTGAGACTATTTTTTTGTATAAATCATTACAATATATACTGTATCTAGAATGCTACTAAATTCAATGAAACGAAAGTGATGCCAAAAGTGCAAGACAATTTCAAATGCGCATGCCCAGTATTATCCTCATTACGGACTTCCCTATAATGTTTTATTGATCAATATGTATAATTAATAGTCAAATTCCACTTCATATTTACACTTTTAAATTTAATCGCGAACCAACAACAGTTACGTTTTTTTTTCTGTGTCACCCTGTACTTTCATTATTCTTCTGCTCGGTATATCTTAATTTCAGACTCGCTTGATATCCCTTCCTAATTTCCTCGCGTCGTGTCTCAAGATCCTCCCTCTCTTCTTGGTATTATTATAAAATGTCTTTCCCATGTTAACAATTCTCTCTTTGATTGTTCAGTTAAAACAATTGACTTTTATATCATCTGAGTCGCTTATTGAAAATTTCTTCTCTTCCCCTCGTTATATAGGGTAACTTTTATTTATATTATATTAAATTTTCACTTAGGTTCCCTGTTATCATTATTAATTATTTCGACGCTTTAACTTTTATTTAGAGTTATTTTTAATTCTTTTTTGAGCCGGTATATTTTTTTTGTTATATTTATTTAAAATTTCATATTTTATAACAATATAAATTATCTGATGTTTGTGGTGCTCTTTCAGTTTCAATTACAAAAAGAGAATCTATTTTTAATTTGTTTTTACAGATTGTCTTAAAATGTGATTATTTTATATTTCATATTTTGATCTAAAAATTCATGTATTTCATATTAATATTATTCTTGTTTTATATTCTTTTATTAAAAACAGACACCATGAAATCTGGTAATTTATAAGATTTTTTTCTTAAATTTACTTTATGTGAACTTTTAGGGTTTTTTGGAACAAGTTTTTTTTTTGGACCAAACGTTTTACTTTTGGAACAAGTTTTTTTGGATCAAACGTTTTATTTTGGAACAATTTTTTTGACAGTACATTTTCTTTTTGGGACTACAAGTTTATGGACTGAACAATTTTTTTTTGAACGAGCAAGGTTTTTTTACTCATTTCGTACCGAAGTTAAAATAATACAAAGAATATTTTTTTTTAATTTGATTACGCTACAGTAAAGATGCGCATTACGAAAAAAATTTGCTATTGGGCATCAGTTTTTAACTGAAATTTGTAGGGGATTAGCCATCTAGAATAAGTATATATATATATATAATATCTATGGACAAGTCCAAAAATTTCTATTCGCTGGGTGCAGAGTGCATGGTGGGGACAACTGAAACGATCCCAGCGCTCGTAGTGGTCTAAATTTCGTGAAATCTGGCTCTTGTCATAAATAAACACGTCAAAATTAAATATAAAAATGGCTCATAATAGTTGTTGTGTTGTAATTGCAAAAGTACAGGGAGAAATAGCAAGTGCTGATTTAACACATTTTCAAGAGCTAGTTGAAAATTAGAGAAAAGAAAGAACTGGATAAATGCAGTTACTAGAAAGAAGTAAGTAATGTATAACCTACTTCTGTAGCATGCTTACTTAGACGAATGTGTGTTTTATTCTACAATTATTCGATGTGATTAAATAACTTTTGCCACTATGTCTCAATTCTTTCACATTTCTAACGTGACCAGCCGCGACAAGTTGCTTCCCTTTGTCCGTCGTTTGGGGTTGAAATGATATTATGAGTAATTGACTCCAATCCGGTTTGATTAAATAGACTAAAATCCGGTTTGATTGAATAATTGCATTCATCATCGCCTAAAAATTATTTAAAAAAAAAGTATGACAAATTATTGTGATTGAAAATCTAGCAAATATTCATAAATTTTTATTATTCTAGCTGTCATGTATTATTTATTTGGATGTGACTGATTAACCTAACCTAAGAATCATAGTTTTGTTATTTATTTACATGTTTTATACTTACTTTATTCATCACAACACGTTTTACTGAATTTTTTCTTTCAAAAATATAATCACATTTTTTATTTATATGCTTATAAATTCTAATGAGACTTTTTTATAACGAATTTTTATTTTTTATACACAACTTCTCACAATTGTCGAGCATGATTTTATGCAACCATCAGATGGCGTTTTCGTCGCGCTCCCTGCCAATTATGACAGCTCATTGTCAATAATTGTTAGTTTTCTTCTTGTAGTTTATTATAGCCTCTAGACAATTCAATAATCGGTACTGTATGAAAAATGAAATAATATTTGTATATCTAATTATCGTGATTAAATGAAAAAGAAAATAATCCGCATTAAACGATTTCACCTCAAAAGATAAGAAAAGAAACACGGAATAAGGCTCTTTGCTTTTCTTTGCCTCACAAATCCCATAATTCATGCATGCACTACACCGTTTTCCATGATTTATTATATTTTAAAGGGAGTGCGAACCTACCGAACCCTCTTTAGAAAATTGGGCTGATTATTCCTTTTTAGTCGTCCCAAATATGTTCCGAAAATTAGAACACTAATAGAAACAAATCCTACAAACCGTTTCACGGTAAGAGCAATAAATTTTCAGACACGTCCGACACTTAAAATGAAATAAAACAGGTGAGTGGTTTTCTAAATTTATGCCCGCAACAAGCGCCCCCGGATTCTCCAGCCAACAAAATTTCACGTGTCTGCAAATTCGGTTCAACGGTGACGTCAGGGGCGGGTCGATGACGTCACTAGGTATCGATCCAGTAACGGGAACGGGACAAGTAGCAGAAGAGAACAGAAGAGAAGCATAAATGCCTTCTGGGGAGATTGGGAACTCCGATGTATTGTATTATTGTGCATAAATTGGTGATGCTAAAATAGCAAATGATATTTGGGATATATCGAGTTTATCCTCGGGGTACAGCCGTATTGCAATAAAGATGGAAGGAAAAGGGGGATTTATAACTCTTCGTTTGCTTGAAAAATTGATTTTAACATAAAATTGGAAACATACTTTTATTACATTACTTTTAATATTAACCAAACATATTTATTTTAGAATGAACATTTATATTTTATTTGTTTTGTTTTACTCTTTCAAAACGCAGTCTATTTTTTCAAATTAAACTACGAACATCATCAACAGAAATTGTCCAAGATTTCGGCGTTTGTGCATTTTTGCTTCTCTTATTGTAAATGACAATTTCTTCACGTCGTTTGAATAGAATAGAATAGAATTTATTTGTAGCAAGTCAGATTTTTTCTTAAAAAAATTGAAAATATTTAACATCAAACATAAACACTAAATTTTACACATAAATTTGGCAAAAACTCGAAATAAATTAAAATAAAAGTTATTTAATTATGGAATAAAAATAGTGAATGGTGAGATTCTTTATAGACCGAAAATGAGCTACATATTCATTAACAGAGTAAAAACAATGCCTCAGTAGATATTTGTTTAAAGATTTTTTGAAAGTATTAGTACTCATATTGAATAAATTATAATTTAACGAATTAGATTCGGATAGATATAACCTAAAAAGATTATTTCTGATATAATCTGCATTACGTGTATTGTAGTTATGAATATCGGATTGTTTCAACAAAGTGGACTGTCTCTTATGAATTTTAAGTGTATAATGTAAAAATAAACTATGTAGTGGCATAATTTTAAATTTTATGAAGTTTTGTTAACAATGTTCCCGAAAACCAGTGTTTGCTAATACTCTAATTGCTTTTTTTTGCATCCGAAAAATTTGAACAGCTTGGGAAGAGTTTCCCCAAAATGATACACCATAACTGACGTGGGAGTGAAAAAGAGCAAAATACGTTGTTTTAATTGTATTAAAATTAGTAGTTTTTTTCAATTGGCGAAGCATAGAGAACTTGGAAAGTTTTTTCTTTGTCTGATTAATGTGGGCAGATCAACATAATACCAAGTAGTTTCACAGTTTGAGATAGTTTGATTATTGGCAGATACCTGCATATTTTGAGTTTTGTGATTGTTAAGTTTTAATTTATTAGATAAGAACCACGTATTTGCTCTATCAGCAACCTTATTGACTGAAGAACTTAAGTTTGTCTTATTTTGTCTGTTAAAATGAATGTTGGGCCTAGAATAGAGCCTTGTGGAACTCCGTGCCTCACGGCCTGAAAGTCAGATTTAACGCCATTAATCATTACAGTTTGTTGTCTATTACTGAGGTATGAACTTATCCGAGCAAGCGGAATTCCCCTCCAAAGAAGCTCCATAGAAGCTTTTCTATGATAATGTCATGTGAGACACAGTCAAAAGCATTTGACAGGTCACAAAGTATTACAGCTGTGAAACTTCCCTGTTCAAGTTCCTCAATTACATGGCTCACAACATTGAACACAGCTTGTGTGGTAGAACGAGAACGTCTAAAACCATATTGGGAGTCACTAAAGAAATTGTTTATATCAAAATAATTGTACAGTTGATTTTTAATAATCTTTTCAATCACTTTCCCAAAAATTGAAACAATACTTATTGGACGATAATTGTCCATTACCGAAACATCACCTTTTTTGAAAAGGGGTAATATTTTGGAGTATTTTAAAACTTCAGGAAATATGCCAGTGGATAGAATTAAATTAACCAGTTCAGTAAAAGGTTTAATTATAATAGAAGTTTCTTTTAAAATTTTACTATTTAGTTCGTGTGCACATTTAGAATTTTTTAAAGAATTTATTGCGTGAAGAACTTCAGATTCTAGCACAAGGGTGAAAGAAAAATGAGCCACAAGGCATAGGAAAGTTTTTAAAACGTAGAAGTTCACTATTTGAAATATTACGAATAGTTCCTATGATATTGTCTGCGATATTACTGAAGAAATTATTCACCTCATTGGGTGTGAAATCAGGAGTTACTATATATTTTTTAGAACAATTACGTTGATTATTTGCCAGCATACCTAGGTTTTATTATCTGCTCGAGTAATGTATCCGTCGTAAGCAATTCTTTTTGCAGTTCTTAATTTATCATTATACTCGATTTTTGGTTTTTTATTATAAGTTTTAAAGACGATTGGATCTTTTGTAACATCTGTTATTAATTTAATGGTGGAAAGATCATTTCTTTAACATTATAATGTACAGGTGAGTTTTTAAAATTTCGCTTACATTTTTTCAAGGGAAAACATTTTGAACTTAGATTTTGGTAAGTATTTATTACAAACTCCAGTTAATATCACACAGAGATTGTTGAAACATCTTTATTACGGTGGCTGTAATAAAAGTACTATAACACCTCTGAGATTTATTATTTTCCTTTTGACCAACATTGAAATTAATATTGATGTATTGGGCACGGTGGTCAGAAAAACAGGGTTCAAAAATACCAGAAGTAAACAAATCTTCTGAAAAGTTAGTTATGATGTTATCTATACAGTTTGATGATGAAGTTATAACTCTAGTATCCTCTTTTATTACAAGTGATAAGCCAAAAGAGTTTAGTAAACATTCAAAATTACTATATAAGCATTTCTAATAGACATTTAAAATTAATATTAAAATCGCCTAATATAATTAAATTATCTTTATTTTCCACTAATTTATTGACTACAAGTTCAAAATTCATTAGAAAGATATCCGAATTTCCTTTGCCAGATCTATAGACAGTTAAAATTGTGATTTTTATGGCAGGTAAATGTATTACAGAAAATTCTGCATTTTGTTCGCTGATATATTCCTTCAATTGGTATTATTCTTTATGTAAATTGCTACACTATCGTGAATAATATTTGTTCTACAAAAATAGTCAATATTTATTAGTTTAAGATATGTTTCACTCTGTCAATGTTCAGAAAAACAGACAACATCAAAATTGTGATCGACAAGAAAAGCATTTATCATCTCCACTTTATTAGAGATGCATTGTAAGTTTATATGAAATATACTCACCACACTCTGATGATTAATTTTTTTAGAAATATTAAATTTGTTTAAAATACGAGAATCTTTTAAAATAATAGAATTATATCCGATATCTAGATCTCTTCGTCCATTTTTCAGTGATGGTAACATTTGTTCTAAAATTAAACCTTTTTACCGCTTAATTTGTCCTTTTTTTGTCACTCATATACTCATCTGGTGTTGTGTATTATAGGATTCCCATATCTTCTTCGTATATTTGGTTTTCTACTTCTTTTTTGAAGTCTATGTCGTCGTCTTGGTCCTGGTTTAACATAAATTGCCTTTCCATTGTCCTAAATGCTTCTGCCTTTTCTTCCGTTGTATATGCGAGACCGTTTTCTCCGTGCAGCATAGGTAGATGTTGTCTCTCTGTTCTTAGGAGTTTAGCTAGATTCCATCTTGTGATATGTTTCCCAATCTTTGGTGCTTCTTTGGCATGAACTCGAGCTTCTTGCTTTCTGTAATGATGTCGTCAGGTGTTGGATTGCTGTTTCTATGTGTTGTGCTACGTGTATGGTTGGTACTGGACCAATTTTTTGTTTTGAGATCCTTGTTTGGGCCAAGGGTTGTCTCTCGATCCCAAACATGTGCAGGACATCTGTTTCTCCCTTCAAACTTTATTCGTAAGCAATAAACTTGAGTATCTCACAATACAACGTAGCTTTCAAGTAAAAAGGCACTAACTAAAGTACTTACAGATCCCTTTTTAAACTATTAAAGTGTAGGTAAGGAAAAGGTAGGAAAGTGCAATGCAGGAAATTAGCCGATAGGAACTGGAGTCGATACATGTAGAAAAATGAACTAGCGTCTAGATCCCAATTGCAACTCGAGTGCCCATCGGTCTTGCCAGGTTTAAGTATTTTATTCACGTAAAAAACATATTTATTTTATTAAAAGAAGTCTTGACTATCTAAATATAACCCGTGTATTAAAAAAAAATAAATAAAAAAAATTTCCTCGGGATTCGAACCAGGAAGTTTTATGTGTAAAGCATACACTCTATAGCACGGGACCACTTAGTATCACAATGATATATAATCAAACTTTCAAGTTAACGTACAAACCGATGGCAACAGAGGTGGGCACTCGAGTTGCAATTGGGATCTAGACGCACACAAAAAGGAATGCACTACCCCGAAGCACACATGGCTTGAGCCGGAGTGCACGCGGGTGCAAGGGTAATCCGCCTGCGTCGATAACTCAACTCAAGACGGAGAATATAGGGGTTTTAAGACGCAGGCAGAGGTGGCCTCAGAGGGACTTAAGATGAAATTAAATTAAATGAATAATGATAAGTTGTTTGAGACCGTATTTTGAACAATCTTCTTAAATGTTTTCCAGTTTGTTTTGGTTTTTTTCATTGGTTCTATTCATTTTTCTTCTCCTATATTTAAACCATTGGCTCATGGGCAGTGTGCCTTCTTCTGCGATATCTATGTTGTAGGGAATTCTAATATTTTTAACTATTGCTATATCTAGGGGTATACGTTGACCTGCGAGGTATGATTACTTGTTCTTGGAGGTCTGTTAATATTCTAACATTTCTATTCCACTTTTAACTGTTCCAATTTGGGGGATCTGTAGTTATGATGATTGATTGCCTTCCGTTGGGTAGTAGGTAGGTAGGTACAATGTGAGTAGAGCATTTGCTCGTCCCTCCACTGCGGCCAGCAGAGGCCTATTGTGGCTTTCTGCTCTACACTGCAGCTCTAACACCACTTGGGGTATTGTTAGGGCTTCATTCCTCTCTTCTCGGAAGAAGGACGTTGAAGGACTTCTGTATGTGAGTTCTGGGGAGTTCATCTACATGGCTTTGTAGGAGGTCATTCTGGCCTCCTGCTGCAGTAATACATGGAGAGGAGTAAGACCCAGGGATCTTTCCATTGCCGCTGTTGGGGTAGATGACATGGCGCCTGTAATAGCCACACATGCTAATCTCTGTAGTCCAGATAATTTAGCCGCCGCAATAGACTGGAGCCCCTTCGCTCACCAGGCTATTGCGCCATATGTGACCATTGCTTTTATCACCGTTTGATAAATTCAGTAAATCTGTTTAGGGTTCATTCCCCACGACTTGCCGCATACCCTTCTGATATTCCAGAGGGATGCCGTGGCTTTATTGAATGTTCTTTCCGGATGGGAGTTCCAGGTAAGTTTTCTATCTAGGATAATCCCCAGATATTTTATCTCCTCCGCAAACGGAATGGTTACGCCTTCCACAATTGGATGGCGTAGCATATCAAGCTTCCTCCTTTTTGAAAAAGGAACTACTACCGGTTTGTGGAGGTTCACAGACGTCTGTTCCTCTTCACATCATCTGTATACGATGTTAAGGGCTTTCTGAAGGATATTGGAAATAATTTCTTCAAATAAACCATTATTAAAAGGTCATCGGCATAGCTACAATTTTTAGTACAAACGAGGTACCGGCTGATCGGTCTAAAGGATTTAGGAAGGGAATTGTTTACCTTCCCCTAGCAATCGACCAGCCCTGTGGTATGTAGCTTCACACCAGGCTCGCACGATATAGTTTCGTGAGAAGAGGCAAGAGCTCCTCTGTTCCGTTTTGCAACATGGCAGGAAAAATACCTTCTTCTCCTGGTGATTTGTATGGGGAGAAAGACTTCAACGTCCATAAGATTGAGTTTGGAGTGATCACCCCAGATGGGTAGAAATTTGGTGAAAACCTCATTGTCGAAATGATCATTTGGTCTTAAGTATACCGATGATACTCTAAATAGGACTGTAACTCCTGCGTTTATCCTTACTTCGTTCCTGTGTATTGTGTAGTTTTGGTATCTCATTTTGATAAAATTAAAGTTTTCTCTTTCTAATATTAAAGATAATCGGAATAATTATTTTCACATCTTTTCTCATGAACAAATATTTTTTTTGTGATTTTTGTGTTTTAGATTTATGTTCACTTATCACCAAACTTTAAAAATAATTTCTGAGATTATTACAATTATTAATAATAATGCTATTATTATTATTACTCCAGTTATTAAACTCAACGCAAAATGCAGATTTAATATTTAGTACCTGAACAATCATCTGTAAACTGAGGACTAACCATTTTCCAAAGCACCGGTAAACTGAGGATCAGGATTTATTTTTTTTATAGACCTCTGCAGCATATTACTTATAGAGAGTTATTTAACAAAAATAATAAAATTCAAGAAAATATATTTCGTGTACAATGATCAAAAATATAGTGCTTCTAAAATAACAAAATTAAAATTTGCATCACAACATGTTACAAATAATAATGTTTAAAAAGGTAAAAAATCGGTTGTGTCGCCCCAAAACTTTCCCGACGAGTATCCACGAATACTTTTTCAGATATTTAATGCTGAAGTTTCAAATTTTGATATTTTTTATTTTTGACAGGTGACAGTTGGAGAAATAATTTTGAGTGTTCTGAATAGAATTTTTCTAGAGATTTGCAATGACATATTGCATGTCCAATTCCGTGACATATTGCATCTGTCATTTTTTGATAGTGGTACTTCCGTTTGACAGATGTCGTACAAAAACTAATGGGTTCTTCCGACGGGTAACCCAAACTCCTATACCAAATTTCAGCTTAATCGGATTAAACGTGTGGCCGCTATCGTGGAAGAATACACACACACAGACACACACACAGACCGACAGACAGACTTCCATCTGGAAATGGTCTTAATCGTCTCAGGGGACCCAAAAATGGATATTTCCGTTTTTATCTCGAATTTTTATTTTAGCTCGTTCACAATACTTTCCCTTCTAGGAGGTGGGTCGGGAAAATAAAAAGAAATTTGAAATTTTGGGAAATTTCGTAATTTTTACCTGCCTTTATTTGGTCCTCAGTTTATAGGTCCGATTATTAATTAGTGTTTCAAACGGTCCTCAGCTTACATTTCATAAAGGAATTTGGTCCTCAGTTTACATACTTCGAAAAAAGTGTGGTATTACTAACTAAGAAAATTAAAATTTTTTTTTAGCAAAAATCAGCCAAAAACTTCTTACTTAATAAATAGTTGTTACATTAATACATATTACATGAACCATTAAAACTTTCCACAAACTAAATTGGACATTGGGTATTAAAACGTCAGGTAAGAAAAGTAAAGTTTTCCTCGAGTTAAATCTGGACATTTTGCACCCGTCAGGATTGTTCGATAAGTTATAGTCTCGCGGGAAATCACTGAAAGTTTCCAAGAGACATGCTGAAACTGTGGTGCATTCGCATTGTCGACCAGCTTGAAAAATTACATTTTTCAAAGGAGAAACGCTTCGCTTCAAATTCATTTTCATTGTGACATTGTAACTTCTTATTATGATCATATAAAAGTTGAAAAATTCTTTCATGAAAGTAGATACTCTACGTTACTCCTACAGCCACTATAGGGAATTCGATGTGTTAGAGAGAGATGATGATGCAAATATTGAATGTGTCAGAGAGAGAGAGAGAGTGTGTGCTGTATCGATAACATAGTGATTACCAGAGGATGCTGACAGGACAGAAGGATCTGACAGACCTGAAGACTAGACAAGACGCGTTCGAACCGGTCTTCAGGTCCGACAGACCCTTATGCACTGTCAGTATCCTTTGGTATCTACTACGTTATCGATATAACACTTTCTCTCTCTAATACATTGAATTCCCTATATTGGCGATAGAGTGATGTAGAGTATTTACTCATATAAAGTACGTAAATAATCTCCAAGATAAAAAACGCTTATTTTAAAAACGTAAAAATTCTGAGATTTCCAAATACTTGTACCGTTTGATTTTCTTTATTTTCATTAAATTTTTCAATGCATTTCAATTCCACTTATAGTGAATTGATTTCAGCACCGTCTCGAACAACTTAAAGATTTCCTTTCGGATTATTCCAATTCTAATCCAAGATTCCATCCACTACACGCTTTTTAAAAGAGAAGAAACTTTCTCTGTCTGCCGAATCGCAACCAACAATAGGAAATTTTATCCATACTCACACTCCAATAAAAAAAATTCTTCCATCAACTTTTTCGTTATTACTGGAGTTTTGAACATGATTTTTGCGAAAAGTTGGTGGTACGGGTCCGACGCATTACCGAACTGAAAGTTTATTTTGGTGAGGACGTGAGTCGCTTCTGGAATATTCGGTAATCCCTTTATTTAGGATTAAAACTTTAGTTAGGAGGGTAAATATAAAGTCTCGGAACATTATGATTTTGGTCGATTTAAGAAGGTTTTATGTTAAATTGCTCAATTGGGACATTTTAATGCTTTTCGCTAAGGGAATTTTTACGAAGCGCAACAAATTTTCTTTTGTTTTTGATATAATAATCCATCGAATTTAATCTCGCAGCACAAATAAAATTATAAAATTAATTGTAAATGCCCTAGAGATTTTTTTAATCTATCTACAAGAAACAAATAACCATCATTATTTAGTGAATACGGGATCGAATTAATTTCCATTCTATTTTTATCATACAATTGAAATCCAGTTCGAATAATTAACAATATGCAAAATGTAAAACGTATAATTGTAAAATGAATTAACTACTCCGTTACGATAATAAACGATGCTGAAGGTTCTATTATTCATTTTTTCTAACCTGGATGTATAATACCGTTGCGTGTTTGATATGCATACTTTTAAAATTAGAAAAGTTCATTAAGAAAAATATATTTATATTGATACACTCAGTATAATTAGGGAGTTGGATTTTTTTAAAACAAGACACATAATCAAAAAGGTATGTCAAAAATAACTAGATTGAACATAACTTGCATTAATGCAAATGTGCACACAAAAAAAACTTACGGAAAATGTGCTTAAAGCTGGCCCACCACTTTTGACCCACCATAATACTGACCCATGGAAAATTTATTACATATTAATTACATTACACCTCCCGTGTTCGCAATATGAGGTTGTGGGCCAGCTTTAGGTTCAAACTAGACCACCTCATACCAAAATGGATAAATCCGATGGAAATGCATGGGGGAATTTATTCAAAATTTATTACACCGCCCCACTTTCCAAATATATACAATTTGAGCAATTCAGAGGTGGAGGCAATATTATTTCACCCGAAAAAAGTAATTGGGCTTCTGTAATAAATAATTTTAATCATTTCGATTGATAATGCAGCGCTAAGACCCTGTTCAAAATTTATTACACAGGTCCACTGTCCAAATATATACAGGTCGAGCAATTCAGAGGTGGAGGCAATATTATTTCACCTCAAAAAAGTATTTGGGCTACTGTAATAAATAATTTTAATCATTTCGATTGATAATCCAGCGCTAAGACCCTGTTCAAAATTTATTACACAGGTCCACTGTCCAAATATATACAGGTCGAGCAATTCAGAGGTGGAGGTAATATTATTTTACCCGAAAAAACTTATTGGGCTACTGTAATAAATAATTTTAATCATTTCGATTGATGATGCAGCGCTAAGACCCTGTTCAAAATTTATTACACAGGTCCACTGTCCAAATATATACAGGTCGAGCAATTCAGAGGTGGAGGTAATATTATTTTACCCGAAAAAACTTATTGGGCTACTGTAATAAATAATTTTAATCATTTCGATTGATGATGCAGCGCTAAGACCCTGTTCAAAATTTATTACACAGGTCCACTGTCCAAATATATACAGGTCGAGCAATTCAGAGGTGGAGGCAATATTATTTCACCTCAAAAAAGTATTTGGGCTACTGTAATAAATAATTTTAATCATTTCGATTGATAATCCAGCGCTAAGACCCTGTTCAAAATTTATTACACAGGTCCACTGTCCAAATATATACAGGTCGAGCAATTCAGAGGTGGAGGTAATATTATTTTACCCGAAAAAACTTATTGGGCTACTGTAATAAATAATTTTAATCATTTCGATTGATAATGCAGCGCTAAGACCCTGTTCAAAATTTATTGCACAGGCACACTGTCGAAATATATACAGGTTGAGTAATTCAAAAGTGGAGGCAATATTATTTCACCCGAAAAAAGTAATTGGGCTACTGTAATAAATAATTTTAATCATTTCGATTGATGATGCAGCGCTAAGACCCTGTTCAAAATTTATTACACCGGCCCACTGTCCAAATATATACAGGTTGAGCAATTCAGAGGTGGAGGCAATATTATTTCACCCCAAAAAAGTATTTGGGCTACTGTAATAAATAATTTTAATCATTTCGATTGATAATGCAGCGCTAAGACCCTGTTCAAAATTTATTACACAGGCCCACTGTCGAAATATATACAGGTTGAGTAATTCAAAAGTGGAGGCAATATTATTTCACCCGAAAAAAGTAATTGGGCTACTGTAATAAATAATTTTAATCATTTCGATTGATGATGCAGCGCTAAGACCCTGTTCAAAATTTATTACACCGGCCCACTGTCCAAATATATACAGGTTGAGCAATTCAGAGGTGGAGGCAATATTATTTCACCCCAAAAAAGTATTTGGGCTACTGTAATAAATAATTTTAATCATTTCGATTGATAATGCAGCGCTAAGACCCTGTTCAAAATTTATTACACAGGCCCACTGTCGAAATATATACAGGTTGAGTAATTCAAAAGTGGAGGCAATATTATTTCACCCGAAAAAAGTAATTGGGCTACTGTAATAAATAATTTTAATCATTTCGATTGATAATGCAGCGCTAAGACCCTGTTCAAAATTTATTACACAGGCCCACTGTCGAAATATATACAGGTTGAGTAATTCAAAAGTGGAGGCAATATTATTTCACCCGAAAAAAGTAATTGGGCTACTGTAATAAATAATTTTAATCATTTCGATTGATAATGCAGCGCTAAGACCCTGTTCAAAATTTATTACACAGGCCCACTGTCGAAATATATACAGGTTGAGTAATTCAAAAGTGGAGGCAATATTATTTCACCCGAAAAAAGTAATTGGGCTACTGTAATAAATAATTTTAATCATTTCGATTGATGATGCAGCGCTAAGACCCTGTTCAAAATTTATTACACCGGCCCACTGTCCAAATATATACAGGTTGAGCAATTCAGAGGTGGAGGCAATATTATTTCACCCCAAAAAAGTATTTGGGCTACTGTAATAAATAATTTTAATCATTTCGATTGATAATGCAGCGCTAAGACCCTGTTCAAAATTTATTACACAGGCCCACTGTCGAAATATATACAGGTTGAGTAATTCAAAAGTGGAGGCAATATTATTTCACCCGAAAAAAGTAATTGGGCTACTGTAATAAATAATTTTAATCATTTCGATTGATGATGCAGCGCTAAGACCCTGTTCAAAATTTATTACACCGGCCCACTGTCCAAATATATACAGGTTGAGCAATTCAGAGGTGGAGGCAATATTATTTCACCCCAAAAAAGTATTTGGGCTACTGTAATAAATAATTTTAATCATTTCGATTGATAATGCAGCGCTAAGACCCTGTTCAAAATTTATTACACAGGCCCACTGTCGAAATATATACAGGTTGAGTAATTCAAAAGTGGAGGCAATATTATTTCACCCGAAAAAAGTAATTGGGCTACTGTAATAAATAATTTTAATCATTTCGATTGATAATGCAGCGCTAAGACCCTGTTCAAAATTTATTACACAGGCCCACTGTCGAAATATATACAGGTTGAGTAATTCAAAAGTGGAGGCAATATTATTTCACCCGAAAAAAGTAATTGGGCTACTGTAATAAATAATTTTAATCATTTCGATTGATAATGCAGCGCTAAGACCCTGTTCAAAATTTATTACACAGGCCCACTGTCGAAATATATACAGGTTGAGTAATTCAAAAGTGGAGGCAATATTATTTCACCCGAAAAAAGTAATTGGGCTACTGTAATAAATAATTTTAATCATTTCGATTGATGATGCAGCGCTAAGACCCTGTTCAAAATTTATTACACCGGCCCACTGTCCAAATATATACAGGTTGAGCAATTCAGAGGTGGAGGCAATATTATTTCACCCCAAAAAAGTATTTGGGCTACTGTAATAAATAATTTTAATCATTTCGATTGATAATGCAGCGCTAAGACCCTGTTCAAAATTTATTACACAGGCCCACTGTCGAAATATATACAGGTTGAGTAATTCAAAAGTGGAGGCAATATTATTTCACCCGAAAAAAGTAATTGGGCTACTGTAATAAATAATTTTAATCATTTCGATTGATAATGCAGCGCTAAGACCCTGTTCAAAATTTATTACACAGGCCCACTGTCGAAATATATACAGGTTGAGTAATTCAAAAGTGGAGGCAATATTATTTCACCCGAAAAAAGTAATTGGGCTACTGTAATAAATAATTTTAATCATTTCGATTGATAATGCAGCGCTAAGACCCTGTTCAAAATTTATTACACAGGCCCACTGTCGAAATATATACAGGTTGAGTAATTCAAAAGTGGAGGCAATATTATTTCACCCGAAAAAAGTAATTGGGCTACTGTAATAAATAATTTTAATCATTTCGATTGATAATGCAGCGCTAAGACCCTGTTCAAAATTTATTACACAGGCCCACTGTCGAAATATATACAGGTTGAGTAATTCAAAAGTGGAGGCAATATTATTTCACCCGAAAAAAGTAATTGGGCTACTGTAATAAATAATTTTAATCATTTCGATTGATAATGCAGCGCTAAGACCCTGTTCAAAATTTATTGCACAGGCACACTGTCGAAATATATACAGGTTGAGTAATTCAAAAGTGGAGGCAATATTATTTCACCCGAAAAAAGTAATTGGGCTACTGTAATAAATAATTTTAATCATTTCGATTGATGATGCAGCGCTAAGACCCTGTTCAAAATTTATAACACCGGCCCACTTAAAATTTAAAAAACATTTCGTCACTTGGAAATTTCATTAATAATGTCATTTCAAGGTCATTATAGGAAAATCCATTTTTCTTTCATTTCAGCGTTATTTTTCAACAAATATATATGATATATTGTTGAAACGATATTGATAAGCAGAATGCGATAGTTGACAAAATTATACAGGGTATCATTGAGAAGTAGAAAGTTGGTACCACTTCCGGAAAAATCGGAACTGATATTTTCGAACCGAGATTGTAGAAATGTGTATAATTAGGTCTAATATAATTATCCCAAATTTTAATCCTTTATCTTTAAAATTAACGAATTTATTGAGTGCACCCTAATATAGTTGTCACCCGGTATTTAAAAAATAATATATTTTTCCTTATTTATTGATTTTTTGTTTGAAGTTTGACTTCTATTTTTTTCTAAACATGAAGAGGCATTGTTTATCATTTAAAAATGTATTAAATATGGGATGTTTGTAATTATACCTCATACTTGATTTTAATGCAAAATATATGTTATAGTTAACACAACTTCTATATTTTTTAAAAATGTAATAACCTTGTATTTATTATTTTTCTAAATAAGTATTAATTTGTGTTCCGAAATTTACATTTATGAGCGCGGGGAATTTTCGATTAACATATATACAATGAATAAGTTACTATAATATACACAATGGGATTAAAGTGTATCTTTTAATCCCGAGGGTGAAGTTTAACAATCACCAGAGGGATTAAGGGACACTTCAACACAGTAGGTAGAGGTATATACACACTTCGTGCTCTGAGATAATTAAATTTAAAATAAATTGAAAAACTAATAAAAGAAGTATCTAAGATTCTTGTAAATAATTTAATTATAAATTTCGGCTTCACTTTTAACGAAAAACAATCATAATGTGCATGAGTCGAAAAGTAATCGTCAAAATAAAGTCTATTGGCAGGGAGCGCGACGAAAACGCCATCTGATGGTTGCATAAAATCATGCTCGACAATTGTGAGAAGTACGTAAGCTGTGTATAAAAAATAAAAATTCGTTATAAAAAAAACTCATTAGAATTTATAAGGATATAAATAAAAAATGTGATTATATTTTTGAAAGAAAAAATTCAGTAAAACTTGTGATGAAGAAAGTAGAATAAGTAGAATAATAAAAATTTATGAATATTTGCTAGATCTTATTATAATTTTTTTTTTTTAAATAATTTTTAGGTGATGATGAATGTAATTATTCAATCAAACCGGATTTTAATCTATTTAATCAAACCGGATTATAGTCAATTACTCATCAAATATCATTTCAACCCCAAACGATGGATAAAGGGAAGCAACTTGTCGCGGCTGGTCACGTTAGAGATGTGAAAGAATTGAGACATAGCGGCAAAAATTATTTAATCACATCGACTAATTGTAGAATAAATAACACACATTCGTCTAAGTAAACATGCTACAGAAGTAGGTTATACATTCCTTACTTTTTCTCCTAACTGCATTTATCTAGTTCTTTCTTTTCTCTAATTTCCAACTAGCTTTTGAAAATGTGTAAAATCTGCACTTGCTATTCCTCCCTGTATTTTTGCATTTACAACACAACAACTATTATGAAATATTTTTATATTTAATTTTGACCACTACGAGCGCTGGGATCGTTTTAGTTGTCCCCACCATGCACTTTGCAAAAAAAAGAAAGAACCAAACGAATAAAAAGACGTTGTTTTTATTTTCCAAGATCCTTAATTTTGAATTTTGTCATTTGAAAATATTAAAAAATCATTAATGTACAAAATTTTTACCATTTGATTTGAAATAAACACTAAGTTATAAATTTTACCTTTGGTATCGTATATAAATCAGAACACTATTGTTTTTCTTTTTTGCAAGCTATAGAAGATTGTTTAAATCTATTAAATAGTCTTTCAACAAACAACTATTGCTTTCTTTATCCGATTGGTTCATGTAGACCTCTTCCTCTAAATCAACATTCAAAAAACCAGTTGTGTCAGTAAGATGGTCTATTTCGAAGTCATGTTCAACAAAAATTCAACACTTTTCAGTGAAACTTTTCGATCAGTCCATTTACATTCTTTTTAACTTGAAAATCCGTTTGTTTTCATCAATATCTTTTCTCCGGACAAAACCACCAGTTCCCAGAACTTTTCAATAATAGAATTCGTCCTTTATACAGGGTGTTTCATAAGGAATAGTCAATATTTTAATCAAAGATTCAGGACCTATAAATATTATTATCTTACTTAATAACTCTGGGTCAAATGTTATCTACTACTAAGATATACAGTGTTGAAGTTAAAATTTATTTTTCGTTTTTTTTTGCAATAATTTCTTTATTATTTAACGTATTGACTTGAAATTTGGTATGGTTATATTTTTAAGTTATTAAATCATTAGCGTGTTATCAATTTTGAGATTAGACAAAGAAAAGTCTTTATTTTTTTTTAATCTTGGCCTTTTTTAATTTTTTTCAAATCTTTATGATACACCCTGTAAATTTGAACAAAAAAGGTATATTACTATTAATAGAATAAATTCAACCCATTTCGAGATATTATCATTTAAAATGTTCAAGCCACAATATTTATTTAGTTTACTTTATGGTCCGCTTGCCATTATGCTAATTTCAGTACTGATTTTAGTACTAACCTTACAATATTTCAACATAGTAGGTTTCAAAACTAAAATTAAAATGTACAGTTGTTAAATAATTAATTTTTAGATTTAAGTTAATAACTGCCGTGTTAATTTTGTTTACCAAATTTCCATCTAAAGCAGGTAACTTCAACACCCTGTATCTTAGTAGCAGATAATATTTGATCCAGAGTTACTTAGAAAAATACTAATATTTGGAGGTCCTGAAACTATGATTAAAATATGGACCATTCATTATGAAACACCCTGTATAGAATTTTTCCATATTTCCCTATCATGGCAACTTCCATTGTTGTAGAATCATCTTCAGTATCTATTCATAAATGTTCCTTATATTAATCTGTAAGATATGATTTTTATTCTTCCACCTTATCTCCTTGATCTCCATCACATGATACCTGCGATAAAACTTGATGTATAACGACACATGCGCATTAGTACAGTATAGCCCGAAATAAACAGTACTGAACTTATAATTATTTTATTTATTTAAGAAATACATATTATTGACACTTTACTACAAGTTCTAAATGTGCACCTCCTCGCTCAAGACAGATGTTCCAAATTTTTCGTCCTGTTAAGGATTGTCTCAGGTCCTCGAAGAAGGCTCTAACGGCATCCTCTAATTCATCGATGGTTTGTCGTGCCCATTTGAAAACGGCATTTTTAGCCATACCCCAAATGTATGCACCTGGAGGTGTGAGGTCTGAAGAATATGACGGGAAGACAGTAAATCGTGAAATGAATCTGCTTGGAAAATGTTCCAGAAGAAATTGACGAACTGCGGCAGCAGTATGGTAAGTTGCCCCGTCCTGCTGGAAAAATTGGTCTCGAAATGCCAAATTACGTGCACGATAGAATTGACGTAGATTGGGGACAAAGCGTATTCAAATTTATATGTAGCTCTGTTGATTAAGTGTGACTTGTCTACCGTTCTCTTCGATAAACTACGGACCAATGATTCCGTGTCCCGAAACTGCACACCAGATACTCACTTTTGCACTGTGTAAATGAATTTCTTGAACCTCATCTGGTCTGGCAAAACCCAGAAATCGATTTGTGCGACGATTTATATGGCTCGAGAAATGATAATGTGCTTCGTCTGAAAACCATACATTCTTCAAAAATTCAGGATTTTCATAAGAATTCAGGTGCAATATTTCACTCTACTGCGATAATCCCGAGGATGTAATTGTTGATGTACCTGAATCACCCAGATCATTCAGGATTCTTTGTAAGGAAGTTTTTGTTAAACCAAGATGCAACGCTGTCTTTGTTTGGCTGGATTTCGGTTTTTCTAAAATTCGCTGGAAAACACGTTCATGGATATTGTTATTGTTCCCTATCCCAGGACGCCCCGAGTTTCCTTTTAGTTAGCAGAATACATTACCCGTGTTTCTAAACTTTTCAATAACCTTTAAAATTACAGCAGTACTGGGAGAACATTAATTAAACCACGTATCGCAGACTTGCACCATTACGTCGGCCGATTCCCTATGAGCGAAAATAATAAAACACTTTCTCCTCTGTACTTAACACCATTTTTAAGAATTAGGCCTTACTAATTACTTGACAGGTCTATACTAGTTAACTTGGGTATGACAGCGCGCGAATAGAGACACCGCCAACTTAGTTTCAGTACTATTTATTTCGGGCTTTGCTGTATTATTGTTTTACTGGATTATAGATATTTTCAAAATTCTCTGGCTCTCACTATTTTTAAAGGATCTTTAGGATCTAATAAACAATAAATTTTTGCATCTTCACAATATCCAACAAATAAATACTCTTTACTTTTGGGTTCCATTTGTTTGGGTATATGAACAAACTCGTTAAAACCAAATATCCTCAAATCCACTTTCACATTGGTCCATAGTTCTTCTGGTAACTAATTTATACTACACCTAAATTATATGTTTTAAATCTGGTCAATTCTTTTTTGGAGATTCCTGTTCTTATATTCTCCTCCATTGTCAATTATGACAGTTTTTATTTTTTTGATCATCCATGGCTTTAAATTATTTGAAAGTATTCATGTTTGGATTTTAGAAAATATACAAAAATCTTCTTAATACAATCCTTGATGAACATCAAAAGGTATTGATATGTCTTCTATGACCGAAACGTATTTCTCCAACTTAGTAGCAAATAGAGAACGAAGTAATGTCAAATTTCTGGAAAGTTCCTTTATCTTCTTCATATGCTTTTGAGAAGTTATTCCAGGCTTCATTATTATTTGAAGCAGATCTCACATAAGCATTTGACAAATTGGGATCAGATGTTTCCCATAAATCTTCATGAACTAAGTACATTTATATAGCAATTTTCTACTTATTATAGTTCGACATGTTTCCAATTTTTCCATAGATGACAAAAATCATTGTCCATTAGCCACACTGTTTTTTATACACTTGTTACTTGTTCGACATAATTTGACAGCAGTCACTGATTTTCAATTTATCAAAAAACTATAAGAATCTGGGCTCTGGGCCCATAACCTGTTAAAGAATTTATTGACAACTAGTAAGTACAAAAATAACATACAACATGGTAAAATCATTAACAATACAGATTAAATTCTCAACAGAAACTACCAACTGACAGGGAAGAATTATCCGAGAAGGATTTCCGGAAAGGATTGTTACAGAAGGATTTCCGGGAAGGATTGTTCCAGAAGAATTATCCGGGAGAGATTATCCGAGAAGTATCCGGGAAGGATTATCCGAAAGAGATTTCCGGGAAGGATTGCTCCAGAAGGATTACTCCAGAAGGATTACTCCAGAAGGATTACTCCAGAAGGATTATCCGGGAAGGATTATCTATGAAAGATTATCCGGGAAAATGTATCCGAGACTCTGGGCTCTGGGCCCATAACCTGTTGAACTTATTCTGTTAAAGAATTTATTGACAACTACTAAGTACAAAAATAACATACAAGATGATAAAATCATTAACAATACAGGTTATATTCTCAACAGAAACTACCAACTGACCGGGAAGATTTATCCGAGAAGGATTTCCGGGAAGGATTGTTCCAGAAGGATTTCCGGAAAGGAGTGTTCCAGAAGAATTATCCGGGAGAGATTATCCGGGACGTATCCGGGAAGGATTACTCCAGAAGGATTATCTATGAAAGATTATCCGGGAAAATTTATCCGAGACTCTGGGCTCTGGGCCCATAACCTGTTGAACTTATTCTGTTAAAGAATTTATTGACAACTACTAAGTACAAAAATAACATACAAGATGGTAAAATCATTAACAATACAGATTATATTCTCAACAGAAACTACCAACTGACCGGGAAGATTTATCCGAGAAGGATTTCCGGGAAGGATTGTTCCAGAAGGATTTCCGGAAAGGATTGTTCCAGAAGAATTATCCGGGAAGCAGTGTTGTTAAGTATTTAAATACATGTATTTAAAATTGTATTTTAAATACTTTCAATATATTTAAATACGTAGTTAAATACATCAGCTTCATTTGGATTTTCTGTATTACCTGGAAAAAAAATTCCCCTAACTTCCAATTATCCTATTAGCTAATTAATCTATTGATATTGTGTGTAAGAATAGCCCTTGGCTTAATCTCGCCCAAACAAATGTACTTTATTTCTTTTTTTTAATTACAAATAAAGACCATTTATTAACATTATTATTATTATTATTATTATCCCTTCTTGCAGGCATCAAAAAAAATTACAAATTGAAATAATATCTAAACATACGGAAGAAATATTTGTATTTGTATTTAAATACATTTTTAAAAGTATTTTTAACAATAATGCCGGGCAGTATCCGGGAAGGATTATCCGAAAGAGATTTCCGGGAAGGATGGCTCCAGAAGGATTACTCCAGAAGGATTACTCCAGAAGGATTATGTATGAAAGATTACTCGGGAAGATTTATCCAAGCAGGTTTGACGGGAAAGATTATTCGGGAAGGATTATCCGAGAAGGATTACTTGAGAAATATTAATCGGGATGGATTATCCGAAAATAATTATCCGGAAAAAATTGTGCTAGATGGATTATCGGAGAAGGGTTATTCGAGAAAAATTATCCGGGAAGAATTATTCGGAAAAGATTATTCGGGAAGGATTATCCGGCAAGGTTTTTCCCTGAATATTGTCGCGGAAGGATTGACCGGAAAGGATAATCCAGAAAGGATTGTTTGGATAAATAATGTCATGAATTCTACCAAATCTTTAATTTAGTTTATAAAATTTTGTCTTTGCAAAAAGAAAAATAATTAATAAATAGTTCTTACTGGTACAATAAAAGTGTTCTTTTAGTTATACAATGAGAGGATTAAGTCTTACCCTCCCTGTCAACTATTTTTTTAAGCGATAAAAAAAAGCTCAAACACGTCGATTTTTACACTGAAATAAATTTCTAATGATACAAAAGTTTTACCCCCTCAATTTTTTTAAATAGCTAGGGGGTAACCTGACATATTTGAAAGGTTATAAAAAAGAACAAAAAGCTTAATAAATGTAAAATAAAGAATCAAAATGAATATTTGACCAGTACATTAAAGAAAATTTATGTTATTCCTGAAGTCTATTAAACACATTGTTAAATGTTAAATTTATAAGCAAAAATCATGTTTCAATTTTCAACATTAACACATTTTTCATTGAAAACCGCCGACAAATAGCATTTCCTTACATTATCCAACGTATCCTAATCATTTACAAAAGGATTTTTCCTAAGACTTTCCGTCGTTGCAGAGAAACGCGCGACTTGTCAGCTGAAATCGACTGTTTCGAAGATTCCTAACTGGTAAATATTTATTTTGCTAAGTTTGTTTGCATCTGATTGCATATTGAAATATGTAAATTGGCATTTTCTCGGGCATCAATGGCTGTTAGATGTAAGACAAGCAATTTTAAAGGCTAAAGCAGAAATTGGTAATGGAAAATTCATTGTTTTATTATCACAGAGTATTTTGATTCGCGGTTTTGTCAAAAGACAACAATTATAGATTGCCATTTTTGTATTCTAAAGAGTTTAAAAAATATATATAGATTTATGATAACAGGAAGTATAATATAAATTATTTTTATAGTAGGAGAGGCCACGATGCTAAGTGGGGATTTACTCGAGCGTCGTGAAGACCTATTAGATTTCGAAGCTTAAAAAAAAAGAAAAAAATGTTTGTGACTGTATGTAAGGGTTGAAAATAGAATAAAAAAAATTTAATCGAGGGTGTAAGATATTTTAAGGGGGGTGGCAAGTATACCCAAATAAAGTTCTCATTTAATATTCTGACGATTTGGACGTAACGCAAACTATCCGTGATTTTTGAAAAATGCAAAAAAAAAATCGTCGTTTTGAAATACTCGAGTGCGTCAGATTAAGATATATACCGTTCATCTTAATGTCCTAGACGTAACGCAAACTCTCCGTGATTTTTGAAAAATGCAAAAAAAAATCGTCGTTTTGAAATACTCGAGTGCGTCAGATTAAGATATATACCGTTCATCTTAATGTCCTAGACGTAACGCAAACTCTCCGTGATTTTTGAAAAATGCAAAAAAAAAATCGTCGTTTTGAAATACTCGAGTGCGTCAGATTAAGATATATACCGTTCATCTTAATGTCCTAGACCTGCTGACCAATAATGTGATGATTATTCGGATGAATTTCATAAATCAGACAATTTTAAAAAAAATCTAATGATTTTTTTAATCAGTAACGGAGAGACAATAATCTGCCGGCTTGCTAGTAGGGGTGGCCGTACGAAGGGGTAGAAATATTTTCACTCATTGTCGTAGTTCATGTAAAACTAATTATATTTAATTCATTAAACTTTTTTAAACATAATAAACAAATCAAAGCGTTGTACATATACAAAAACGAACGCGTTGTTGTGATCAGCTCGGATAGCATCATGGCCACAGAAAGTAGTGTGGGAACGGTGCCAAAGAGTGAGAGATAGAAAAGAGTGAGAAGGAAAGAGTGGGAAATTGATAAATTTCAGCAGCTGCACACACCACACTTTATTGCTGATTTTATGTACTCCGGCTTGAGAAAACCTGCAGACCTGCAGATTATATTATTTTCGTGATCCTTAAATTGGTTCCATCAAAATGCAAAAAAAAAAACCGCGCTCGAGTATTTCAAGTTGACGTTTTTTTTACAAATTTGTATCTCCCCCACTTTTTTACTTCGTCAGATTATTGGAATGTTACCTTTTAGAATGTAATTAACTCACCCTAGATTAATCTGACGCGCTCGAGAATTTCTAATGATCAACTTTTTTTACTATTCGCACTTCAGTAAATCCCCAAATCCCCGCTTGGCCTCCACTACTATTATCTATTACTTCCCACCTCAAATTTTACCAATTCCAAAATTTGGATAACTAAAATACTCATAAAATGTATTGAGCGATGGATTTTCATTCATATTGTTGAAATTAATAATAGCTTAATTTTTAGGTTTTTAGTTCGCGAGTACCATGCACGATTTATGATGAAACTTGCGGTTTCGTAATTTTTCCCAAAGAAACTGGTTGTGTTATACCAAAGTAAAGAATGATAGAATTCGTAGTGATGAATGTAGAAACACGCATTACAAAAAAAATTTAAGTGATAAATATAGACAACACTTTTTTGTTTGACATTTAGATCGCAGAATGTAAATATTAAACCTTTATTTCATATATGCGGTGTTGCCAACTTTGTAGAGTGGGATAGATATTAAATGCAACTTATAAAAATTATTTTCTGTCGTCTATCTAATCCTTTAGTAAGTGCATTATTTTCATGGGAAGTAAAAATTTATATAAATTCTGTAGATTAATTTGTAACTCAATCAATAATCCAAATGAACTTACCGTACACATCAGTTTCAGATAAACTGCCTGTCGTAACACCTGAAAAAAATATATTAGCTTTTTTTTCTTTTTCCCATTTCAGTACTGACGTATTATCAGAAAATATATCAAATTAAAGCTTTTAAGCTGTATTTACCCTCTTTTACATTTATCTTTATGATATATCCTGTCTAAATTATTAAATTATGACATCATTCAGTTTGATTTAGAATGTGGCATTAAAAAATATTTAATTAAATTCAGGTATGTTAAAGAAGCGATATTAAGGAACAAAAGAAAGTAAAAAAAACCTTCTCTTCATTGTCGTCTAAAATTTTATTATTATAGTTTTTCTTTGTGATATTAATAGCACAATGGTAAACATCCATGTTCAATCTCCTTAATAAAAAAAAAACAAAATCATACAGATTTCCTTAAAGTCATCTTAAAAAAAATCGGTTGTGTCGCCCCAAAACTTTCCCGACGAGAATCCACGAATAGTTTTGCAGATATTTAATGTTAAGTTTCAAATTTTGAAATTTTTTATTTTTGATAGGTGACAGTTGGAGAAATAATTTTGACTATTCTAAATAGAGTTTTTCAAGGGCTTTCAAATGACATATTGCGTGTTAAATTCCATGAGATATTGTATCTGTCATTTTTTGATAGTAACACTTCCGTTTGACACATGTCATACAAAAAGTAATGAGTTCTTCCGGCGGATAACCCAAACCCATATACCAAATTTCAGCTCAATCGGATTCATACTTTTTCAGATATTTAATGTTAAAGTTTCAAATTTTTACATTTTTTATTTTTGACAGGTGACAGTTGGAGAAATAATTTTTACTGTTCTAAATAGAGTTTTTCACGGGTTTTCAAATGATATATTGCAAGTCAAATTCCATGAGCTATTGCATCTGTCATTTTTTGACAGTGGCACTTCCGTTTTACAGATGACGTACAAAAACTAATGAGTTCTTCTGACGGGTAACACAAACCCACATACCAAATTTCAGCTCAATCGGATTAAACGTGTGGCCTCTATCGTGGAAGAATACACACAGACAGACAGACAAACCGACAGACAGACTTCCATCTGGAAATGGTCTTAATCGTCTCAAGGGACCCGAAAATAAATATTTCCGTTTTTATCTCGAAAATTTTTTTTAGCTCGTTCACAATACTTTCCCTTCTAGGAGGTGAGTCGGGAAAGTAAAAAATCGTTACACCAAAACACTTAAAGATATAGTGCAAAATCTTATCGTGCAAAGTTTTTAGAGCATAAAATTTCCTACAATTTTTGTATTAAATTTTTTCCAGAATTTCTAATAGCAGCGCCAGTAGAGGGCTCGCAAAAAAATATGCATGTAGTTTTTCCGTAGTTTTTCAATTTTTGAGGATAAACAATGAACTTTAGTGCAAAATCTTCTAGTGCAAAGTTGTATAGCATAAAATTCCCTACAACTTTTGTATTAAAGTTTTTCCTAAATTCCGAATAGTTTTCAACCTAATTGTAGCAGTGTGCTATATAATGTGCGCATGCGCCAGTTTATGTCATTATCAACATTGAACTATCAATGGGGACGTATTATGTAATTTTTTTTAAATTAGCACTTAAAAGACTGTTATCAAATATGCCTACAAAAAATTTTTATATTTTTTTAAATCCTATATTATATTTAAAAAAAATAAATTAAAAATATCTACATTAACTGATAATGCTGTTAAGAGATGGCAGTATATACGAACTGAATTCCTTATTAATAGAGGCCAGATGTAAACATGAGAAAAGAAGAAAATTGTAATATTTTTATTTTCGCCGTGACTTGCAGTACATCGGAAATACTCGTTTATACCGTACATTGGAAAATATAATAAACCATCTGATTTTTTCATCTCGTACTTTGAAAAAAAAGACACTTTACTGTATAGTATAAAATAAACTAGTTACCAGTCACTATTTTTAGGTAGTTTTTAAGAAGTTAAAAATGGGAAATCTAATAAACATTGATATTGGAGAAAAATCTCTACGGTAAAAATCAAACCGGTTACCAATCACTATTTTTATGTGTTTATTTTGTAGCTTAAAAAATTATCAAAACATAAAAAAAGATGGCCATACTGGGAATTAAACTCCGGCCGTTTTACACCGAAACCATATACCGGGTGATTCATTTAACCTGGAATTTTGTAATTTTTTGCAACATACGCATCGTACAGAAAAATGTGCCAAATCGAAAATTTAATATCTGAGATAAGGGCAGACGGTAGTATTAAATTACACATCCTCTATGAGCGGGGCAGGCGGCAAATTAGAAATCTCAAATATGAACCCCTATTTTTATCGCAGATTCGGATTCTACGTCGAAAGTTACGTACTTTTTCTCTGAAAAAATTGTTTCGAACCGAGACAGATGGCGCTATTTTTCGCGACATCTTAAGAGCTAGTAAATCGAATGGATAACCTTATACCACCCTGTAATTTCTCTCAATTTGAGCATTTGTCACCAGTGGAAACATTCAAATTAGAATATGTACAAGAAGAATGTCGAAAATATGCTCTCTTGAAAAATTGCCTTAATCCTAAAATTAGTGGTGATGAAATAAAGTGTTTCTTTGCCATTTTTCAATTAAATGGTTATGATGTAAAGCCAGGCAAGCGACTATAGTGGAATTGGTAAGGGTAATCCACTAGTAAAAATTAAAGTCTCGATTTGGCACATTTTTCTGTACGATGCGTATTTTTCGAGATATTACAAAATTCCAGGTTAAATGAATCACCCGGTACTATACGCATTACGAAAAAAACAAAGTGACAGAAATATTATGAAACTTATCAAGTAGATAAACATTAAAACGCGATGAACGGCCCACGTACAAAATTAATGGGTACTTCCGATGTAATGCTAGTCACAGCGTTTTATTTTTCACTTTTCAGTATAACATAACCTATTATATAACCCATATATTATTTTAATATTTATGTGTCACCTATATGTGTTTTACTTTTTTCTTCTTTTTTTTTAATAGTCTAAGGCTATGTGGTTTAGTAATATTCGACAGATAACTGTATGACATGACATTCACATTACTTTAAACAAATTAATGTAGCTGACGTCACTTGGAAATTTTGAAAATTTATTTCTTAGTAATCGTAGTATTTTAAAGTTAACCAAGCCTATTTTTATGAATAATTTTAAGTACATTTTCATATACAACAAATGAATTTGCTGTAACTACCTCATCACACGTCCCCCATTCGGTAGACGTATTCACCATCGGTTTGTTATTTAAAATTTGTTCCATAAATTAATTTAATGCTTAGTGTTTTGTAATTAAAATAATCCTATTCTCTACAGCCGAGCCGCTAAATTTCTGGAGTGACACACCCGATTTTTTTTATCAGTAACGGTCCTGAGATTAAAGTTTATTCAATTTATTAAGTCACATTGGTTATAGTTTCTTTTTAAATAAAAATTAAAAATCGACAATTAAACGTTTTATTTGAAGCCAGACCTGAACGTAAAGAAATTAATCGCAGCACGTAGTTATATTAAATTTAACGAGTGAAATATTTTCTTCGTCGTAAGTACAACTTCTACAAAGGTTCAATCTTAATATCGAATTTCCAACTCTAACAGAAACAATTTCATTTTCATCTCGAAATTTTCGTCGCTTTGATATAGCAATCCGAGTTGAGGGCAACCCTCTGAGCCCTGAGATGGCGTTCAACACCGAAACCACTTCATTCCTCACCAATTAACTTTTGGCATTCGAAGTAAATCACTTCTTGGATCTTAAGATTTTGACGGATATTTTTAGCATTTTGGCCTAAAGAAATATAGGGTTAATTAACAAAGATGTTTCATTAAAATTCTTTTGTGGATAATGTGATTAAATGTTAAAATCCGGTTAAACCGGAATTAACAATTAAATAACTATTGGTGTAAACCACTCCAATTATCATAAAATATATTTGACACATGTAAATAATTACAGATAAAAAACTGTCAATATATTATTTTTTTTCTTTTTTGAACAAAAATGGATAGTAAAATAAATAGTAAAAAGAATAGTAAACTAGGTAGTAAAATGAATATGGGAGCCGAAAAACTTAATTTGGAGGAGGAGGAATTTGAAGCGATAAACCAGGATCCGACATTTCATAGGGGTACTAATGCAGTATTTAATTTTAAAAATGGAGACATTTATGAAGGAGAATATATCGCTCATATAAGTGGATTAATATGGAGAGAAGGAAAAGGCACTTATACCACTCAAGATGGACAAGTCTTTATATAAAATTGAAGTTTATCTTCGATGAAATAAAAAAAGTATTTTTAGGTATATTCAGGTATTTGGTATAATGATGAATTAAAGGAAAATGCTGTAGCTGAAATCAAATATTTAAATGGTGCTACATATTCTGGTAAAGTTGTGAAAAGTCAGTATTCAGGCCCAGGAATGTATACTGTACACGATGGACTGCATATTTTATGTAATTTTGCTGATAACAAACCTGTAGGAGAAATTTGTTTGTTGGATATAAAAGGCCGAGAATGGCGAGGTAAAAACCTAAAATTTATTAAATTAAAATTTAAAAATAAAAAAGTTACTAATTTATGATAATTCAAATAATACTATAATATTAAGACTCTTTCGAACCGCCCGGAAGTTGGCATTTGAATAGACAAATCCTCCATACTCCCGAGCAGGAGGACACTGCATTCAAAGGCCACCTCCAAAACACTACCATATCCTCCTCTAAAACCTCCTCACTCCAAATCCCCGTTAACCAAGACCCTAACCTTGATCCTTTCAACCCTGAGGACATAGCTCCCACTTTTTAGCAGGGAAAAAACTCTACTCCAGGCTCTGACCACATCAAACGTCAAGCCCTAAATAACCTTCCTCCTACCATCCTCCTTAATTGTCAACCACATCAAACGTCAAGCCCTAAATAACCTTCCTCCTACCATCCTCCTTAATTGTCAGCAGGGGAAAACTCTACCCCAGGCCCTGGCCACATCAAACGTCAAGTCCTGAATAACCTTCATGCTACCATCCTCCCATCGTCAACCAAGACCCTATCCTTGATCCTTTCAACCCTGAGGACATAGCTACCGCTTGTTAGCAGGTAAAAAACTCTACCCCAGGCCCTGACCACATCAAACGTCGAGCCCTAAATAACCTTCCTCCTACCAGTAGGTAGGGAGCTACTTGTCAGCAGGGGAAAAACTATACCCCAGGCCCTGGCCACATCAAACGTTAAGCCCTGAATAACCTTCCTGCTACCATCCTCCCATTGTCATCCAAGACCCTATCCTTGATTATTTCAACCCTGAGGACATAGCTACCACTTGTTAGCAGGGAAAAAAATCTACCCCAGGCCCTGACCACATCAAACGTCAAGCCCTAAATAACCTTCCTCCTACCATCCTCCCTACCGCTTGTCAGCAGGGGTTAACACTCTACCCCAGGCCCTGGCCACATCAAACGTCAAGCCCTGAATAACCATCCTGCTACCATCCTCCCATCGTCAACCAAGACCCTATTCTTGATCCTTTCAACCCTGAGAACATGGCTACCACTTGTCAGCAGGGGAAAAACTCTACCCCAGGCCCTGACCACATCAAACGTTGAGCCCTAAATAACCTTCCTCCTACAATCCTCCCTACCGCTTGTCAGCAGGGGAAAAAATCTACCCCAGGAACTGGCCACATCAAACATCAAGCCCTGAATAACCTTCATGCTACCATCCTCCCAATGTCAACCAAGACCATATCCTTGATCCTTTCAACCCTGAGGACATAGCTACCGCTTGTTAGTAGGGAAAAAACTCTACCCCAGGCCCTGACCACATCAAACGTCGAGCCCTAAATAACCGTCCTCCTACCATCCTCCCTACTTGTCAGCAGGGGAAAAACTCTACCCCAGGCCCTGGCCACATCAAACGTCAAGCACTGAATAACCTTCCTGTTACCGTCCTCCCATCCTCACCATCCTTATGAACTCCTGCCTACAGCACTCCACTCCTACTTTTCAATTTTCTGGAAAACCTACCAAACCCCACAAAGATCCCACCTCCCCAACTCGTACCGACCCATATCCCTGATGAATGTCCTAGGTTAGGTTAGAAGCGTTTATTTTTGTTGATACATTTTTGTTGTTTATTTTTTATATGGTATACATTTGTATCATTGCTTTACCAAAGACTTTCAGTTAATTTTGTATTTGTTTGATTATTTCTTCAATAAAAATACAGTTTCTACAGTGTCCTATACATCCGACAGCTGTCTATCTGCCATTGCAAAATTTCTCATCCGTGTGGCACGCAACCTACTGTTTGGTGCCGTCCTGAAAGGGTTAATACATTCATTGAGTCCAATGGCTCCCTTTGCAGTTTCAATCAAATAATTCGATGACTAAGAAGTACTTAATCTTAATTTTAGAAGATTTATAAAAAAAATCCCGTTCAATTTTCAGAAGAAGCTGGCGACCATGACGCACTCCTTCTTCCCGAACATATATTTTTCAATGACATTCCTCCAAGACTTGGCAAAGGAACTCTAAGAATACAACGAGCCCATGAAAGCATAGATCAAGGCTCTGTCAAGAGTATTAGAAAAACCACCACATTAGATCGTGAAACTTTAAATAAACTCGAAATGAAAATTTTCGCCAAAACCAAGAAAACCATTTCAAATTTGAAATTCGAAAATTCCAACTGGTACAACAGGTGGCTTCGATTCAGACAAACTTACGACAAAATTAATTATACGATTAAAACATTAGGTAAAGACACATATTTAATAATAATAATAATAATAATTTTTATTGATCCTAATCCTTTTTAGGGATTTCTAATTTTAAACTATTTTTAGGGATTTTAATGTTTTTAAGAATTATTTTAGGATCTTAAGAATTGCTTAAGATTTTTAAGTAATTTCAAGTCTTTTTAAGTATTTTTAGGGGTTTTTAAATTCTAAGGATTTTTAAGAATTTTTTAAGGATTTTTTAAGGATTTTAAAGTATTTTCGTAAGATTTTTAAGGATTTTTAAAATTTATTAAGAATTTTAATAATTTTTTTAAGGATTTTTAAAGGGTTTTAATGATTTTTGGGATTTTTAAGGATTTTCAAGGACTTTTAAGGATTTTTGGGGATTTTTCAGAGTTTTAACCTATTTTTAGATTTTTAATAGTTGCTTAAAGTTTTTAAGCAATTTTAAGTCTGTTTAAGGGTTTTTAGGGATTTCCAAGGATTTTTAATAATCTTTTTAAGGACTTTTTAGGATTTTTTAAGGATTTCTGAACTTGATAAGAATTTTAAGCGATTTTTTAAGGTTTTTCAAGGATATTTAAGGATTTTTAAGGATTTTTAAGGATTTTTAAGGATTTTTATGGATTTTTAAGAATTTTAAGAGATTTTAATGTTCTTTAAGGATAATTTTAGGATCTTTAAGAATTGCTTAAGGTTTTTAAGTAGTTTTACGTCTTTTTAAGTATTTTTATTGATTTTTAATTTCTAATGGGGTTTTAAAGATTTTTTTTAATTTTTTTAAGGATTTTAAAGTATTTTTAAGGTTTTCGGAAGATTTTTAAGGATTTTTTAGAATTTTTTAAGAATTTTAAGGGATTTTTAAAGATTTTTAAGGGTTTTTTAAAGATTTTTAAGGATTTTTAGGGATTATTAAGGACTTTTTAGGGATTTTTAAGAATTTTAAACTATTTATAGGGATTTTAATGTTTTTTAAGGATTATTTTAGGACCTTTAAGAATTTAAGTAATTTAAGTCTTTTTAGTTATTTCCAAGGATTGCTTAATATTTTTTTAAGGATTTTTTAAATATTTTCTAAGGATTTTTAAGTATTTTTTAAGGATTTTTAAAAGCTTTTTTCAGAATTTAGTTTTAAGATTTGCGTAAGATTTTTAGAATTTGATAAGAATTTTAAGGGATTTTTAAGGATTTTTTAAGGATTTTTATGGATTTTTAGGAATTTTTAAGAATTTTCATGAATTTTCAAGGACTTTTAATGATTTTTAAGGATTTTTAAAGATTTTTAGGGATTTTTAAGTATTGTAAACCATTTTTAGGGATTTTAATGTTCTTAACGGATTATTGTAGGATCTTTAAGAAAGGTTTTTAAGTAATTTCAAGTTTTTTCAAGTTTTTTAAGTATTTTAGGGATTTTTAAATACTAAGGGGTTTTTAAGGATTTTTAAGAATTTTTTAAGAATTTTAAAGATTTTTTTAAATATTTTTAAGGATTTTTTAAAGATTTTTAAGTATTTTTAGGGATTTTAGGGATTATTTTTTAAGGACTATTTTAGGACCTTTAAGAATTTAAGTAATTTCAAGTCTTTTTAAGGGTTTTTAGTTATTTCTAAGAATTTATTAAGAATTTTAACGGGGATCTTTAAAGATTTTTAATGATTTTTTAAGGATTTTTAAGAATTTTAAACTATTTTTAGGGATTATTTTAAGGATCTTTAAGAATTGCTTAAAGTTTTTTAGTAATTTTAAGTCTTTTTAAGGGTTTTTATGGATTTCCAAGGATTGATTTCAAGGGGTTAATAATAAAAATTTTGTGGTACTCGACTTAGAATTTCATTACTTCATTAGTAGCCACATTTGATATAATGGATAACCTTTTCAATTCAAATAAATATCAGTTTAAAAAAATAATTTTTAAGGATTTTTTAAGGATTTTTATGGATTTTTAGGAATTTTAAGAATTTTTATGGATTTTCAAGGACTTTTAATGATTTTTTTTTGAGTATTTTTAGGGGTTATTAATTTCTAATGGGTTTTTAAAGATTTTTTTAAAATTTTTTTTAAGGATTTTTAAGTATTTTTAAGATTTTCGGAAGATTTTTAAGGATTTCTAAGGATTTTTTAAGGATTTTTTAATGATTTTTTAAGGATTATTTAAGGATTTTTTAAGGATTTGCTTAAGGATATTTAAGGTTTTTATGGATTTTCAAGGACTTTCAAGGACTTTTAAGGTTTTTTAAGGATTTTTAGGGATTTTTAAGAATTTTAAGAGATTTTAATGTTCTTTAAGGATAATTTTAGGATCTTTAAGAATTGCTTAAGGTTTTTAAGTAGTTTTAAGTCTTTTTAAATATTTTTAGGGGTTTTTAATTTCTAATGGGTTTTTAAAGATTTTTTTTTAATTTTTTTAAATATTTTAAAGTATTTTTAAGGATTTTTTAGAATTTTTTAAGAATTTTAAGGGATTTTTAAAGATTTTTAAGGACTTTTAAGAATTTTAAACTATTTTTAGGGATTTTAATGTTTTTTAAGGACTATTTTAGGACCTTTAAGAATTTAAGTAATTTTAAGTCTTCTTAAGTAGTTTTAAAATTTGCGTAAGATTTTTAGAATTTGATAAGAATTTTAAGGGATTTTTAAGGAATTTTATGGATTTTTAAGAATTTTTAGGAATTTTTAAGAATTTTTATGGAGTTTGAAGGACTTTTAATGATTTTTAAGGATTTTTAAAGATTTTTAGGGATTTTTAAGTATTTTAAACCATTTTTAGGGATTTTAATGTTCTTAACGGATTATTGTAGGATCTTTAAGAAATGCATAAGGTTTTTAAGTAATTTCAAGTTTTTTCAAGTTTTTTAAGTATTTTAGGGATTTTTAAATACCAAGGGGTTTTTAAGGATTTTTAAGAATTTTTTAAGAATTTTAAGGATTTTTTAAAATATTTTTAAGGATTTTTTAAAGATTTTTAAGTATTTTTAGGGATTTGAGGGATTATTTTTTAAGGACTATTTTAGGACCTTTAAGAATATAAGTAATTTTAAGGGTTTTTAGTTATTTCTAAGAATTTATTAAGAATTTTAAGGATTTTTTAAGGATTTTTAAGAATTTTAAATTAAATAAATAATTTTGAAACCAACAATTTTATATTTTTCATTTTGTCCACCCTATAGACAAGTAACAATTGTACCGTATTCAATGAATGTTTTTTTTTTTTAGGTGACGACGGTCTCTGTCAAGACGAAAGAGACTGGATCAACAAATACAATCAATTTAAAGAAAGATACACGTACATTATGGAAAGGAGGCTCGAACCCAAATATAAAAGATTAAGTGAATACAAGCTTTTCCAATTGTTCAATTCTGGTGATTATATGCCTCCTATATCGGTATTTACCTCGCAATATGGTAAAGAAAGTGAAGAAAAAATTGTATGCGAGGAAGAGGAAGAGACTTTCAGTCAAAGTTTCGCTTGGCAAATGTAATTTATTTTTAATTAAATTCATTAGTGGATTATAAGGATTATAATTAATTTGATTTAGTCTATATATTTAAAATTTCTAATAAAAGCAGACAACGATACCGTAATTTATTATTCTTATCAAACTAGAAACTCTGACAAAAGATTATTAAATATCTCAAATTTCAATAAAACGTCATATAGTGCAAGCAGGCTTCTGCGTATTTTACATCAAATTATACTCGAAAAGAAGTTGATAAGGCGCCTGCTTCTTTTATGTTCGTTTAATATCTTTCAAGTGCTCTGCATATTCGAGATGGCTTGATTATTATTTACTTAATCATCGAAATTCACATTTTCGATAAAGAAATATTAAATTATATGGAATACTTTAATCTTGTGTTAATCAATTCTTTAAAACTGAACCAATTAAAATATATTCTCTTAACGACCAAAAAGCAATTCCATAAGTCACTAAATGTCTGTTTCTCTCCTTTACTTATTCCCATTTTTTCTTATTTTTTCCTATTTCTTCCTATTTTTCATTTTTTTGTTCTGTTTTTTCCAATTTGTCTATATTGGTCCCTATTATTATCTATTTTTACTATTTTGCTTATTTTTACTATTTTTTCTTATTTCCCCTATTTTTCACTATTTTCCCACATGTTTCACTGTTTTTCTCTAATTTCCCTATTTTTCCTATTTCTTCATATTTCTCCTGTATTCCGTATTGCAAATGGGCATTCTACCTCTAAGGGGTGAGAATTGGAGGGGGTTGAAATCTAAAAAAATTCAGATCTCCGCCATTTTTGAAAATATTAAAAAAGACCCACAGGGGTGGAACTGGAGGGGGTTTAAAATTTCAAAAAATGTACATCTCCGCCATTTTCAAAAATATTGAAAAAGGCCATAAAACTTTTTTTATGTTCTAACTATTATAAAATAAATTTGTCCGAAACTTTTTTTAATCGGACCTAAGGGGATGGAACTGGAGGGGGTTGAAATTTCAAAAAATTCATATCTCCGCTATTTTTGAAAATATTGAAACAGACTTTTTTTATTTCCTATATTATAAAATGTATTTGTTTAAAACTTTTTTCAATCTGACCATATCGAGTGGGGAAGGAAGAAAGTCTCAAATTTAGACAATAGAAATCTACCTCCCCCTGTCGACCCTACTGACAGGATTTTTTTTCCTATTTTACTTATGTCCTTCTATTTTTCTCTATGTTCACAATTTCCAACATGTTGTCCCGCTATTTTGCCATATTTTTCTATATTTCACCATTTTTCCCAAATTTTCTTATTTTTCAGTATTTTGTACTATTTTTTCTTACTTTTCCAAAGTTTTCACTGTTTTTCTCCAATTTTTACTTGTTTCCCATAAGCTTTCCTATTTTTCTGTAATTTCTCTATTTATTCTGATTTATTACTATTCTTTCCAATTTTCCCCATTTTTTCCTATTTTCTAGAGTTTTCACTATTTTTCCCACATTTCCCTATTTTGCCATATTCTTTCCTATTTTTCCAAATATTTATCTCTATTATTTTCTAATTTTTCATATTTTCCCTCTTTTCCTTATTTTCCCCTATTTTTCACTATTCTCTCATGTTTCCCCATTTTTTTCCTATTTGTCCCTATTAGTACTTCCCTGTTTTCCCCATTTTCCCCTATTTTTCTTTTTTTCCTATTTCTTTCCATTTTTCCTGTTTTTCATTATTATTTCCTATTTTTCCTTATTTTCGCATTTGTTCATATTTGTACTTGTTTTTCTGTATTTTGCCCTATTCTCCTCATTTTTCTCCATTTTCCCATTTTTAACTATTTCCCCATTTATCTCTATGTTCGCTTTTTTTCCTATTTCTTCATATTTTTTGTGTTTTTAAGTATTTTTTCCTGTTTTTCACTATTTGTCCTTATTTATTGTTATTATTCTTTATTTTTTCCTGTTTCCCCTTTATTTTCCGTATTTTTCCTTTTTTTTCCATATTTCCACTATTTTCCCATATGTGTCCCAATTTTTCCCTAGTTTCTCTAATTTCCGTTTTTCCCTATTTTGCGCTCTTTTTAATATTTTCCAATATTTTTTTTCCTATTTTTCATTATTTTATTCCTTATTTTTCATTATTTGTTTCCCTATTTTTCATTATTTTTGTTTCCTATTTTCCAATTTTTTTACCCTATTTTTCAATATTTTTTACATATTTTATTGTTTTTTTCCCAGATTTTTCATTATTTTTTTTTATCATTTTTCATTATTTTTTTCCATTTTTTTCAGTATTTTTCCCTATTTTTTTTTACCTATTTTCCAATATTTTTTCCCTATTTTTTATTATTGTATTGCCTATTTTTTATAATTTTTTTCCCTATTTCCAATATTTTTTTCCTATTTTCGAATAATTTTTTCTATTTTTCATTATTTTTTTCCTTATTTTTTCATTATTTTTTTAACAATTTTTTCTTCATTTTTTTATCATTCTTTTTTCCTATTTTGCTATATTTTTTCCCAATTTTTTAGTATCTTTGTCCCCATTTTCATTTATTTTCCAATTTTCCTATTTTTCATATTTTTTTTTTTTACAAAAGGATCTTTTCATGTACAGCAAAAAAGTGTTCCTGACATTTTTCGGTATTCTCCGTCGTTTTCGAGATCTTCGTAATTTAATTTCGAAAAATTTCCTTTTTTTTATTTTATTTTTTTCCCAACTTTCTCAACAAATTTCGGAAAAATACCTCAAATAATACTTGTTAAGCCATTTCAGTCCTACATTTCAGTATTTTTATTTTTTGAATATCTTTTACGGTTTCAGAGATATCGATTTTTTAAAATGATGACATTTTCGGAAAAACAACCCGTGAAAACCAACAAAAAATTTTCTGATTATTTCGATTTTCAATAGGCTTTGTAACAGTACTTCAAGGTATATTTTTTCTAAATTTGAAGTGGTTTGCTCAAAAATTACGACCTGCAGCGTGTTTTTTGTGAAACTAGAAAATAAGTGAGAAAAACCCGGAAAATCCTGTTTATTCATTTTCCGATTCTGCTCATTTTCTACTAAAATGTAATACTCATGGGTCTTAAAAAATGGTGAAAATTCCACGTCGGTACATTTTAGCATTCAAATGTTATGGCATTTTTAAGCTTTGCGGACGACAACCAGACATATAGACGGACAGACAGACAGACAGACATACAGACCACAGAAAAAAATTAAGTTGTTCAGAATTCGACGGGGATCATTTCTCCCGCATAGTTACGAAAATGGCGAATTTCTTAATGATAGGCCAGTCACTTAGATCCTCTTATACGCTGGAAGTTCACCATTTGTTTTTCAACGGGATATCATTGTTTATATCAGAAAACTACCAAAAACTGATAAATTTAGCTAAAAAAAACATTGCATTACTTAAAATATATTGTGTTACATAAATTAACACATTTTTGTTCATTTTTACAGTATATTTTACTGAGTATTTTTGTATCATCAGGAGGTGATGAGACATAAAAGAAACTACAAGAGTCTTTCTTAAACCATTTTTTCCATTTTTTTTTTTTTTTTTTTTTTAAATTTTTGTTTTTTTAGCTTATTAGTTTTCCCCCTTTTTTACAAATATTTTTTTTGTGTCAATTTTTCCCTCCATTTTTGACAACTATTATTCCTTGCCCCATTTTTTTCCATTTTTCAACCTTGTGCTTTTTGTGCATTTCTTTATCCTTTTTTTTTACAATTAGTATTTTTTGCCACATTTTTTCCTCTTTTTTTTTTGAAATTTGTTTTTTGCCAATTTTTTTTAGAACTGTTATTTTTATACCCATATTTTCGTTTAAAATTATTGTTTTTTGCCCCATTTTTCCTCCTTTATTTTTCCTACTTTTTTCTTTTGTCCCTCACTGTTTCCTCTGTTTTCCATTTTTCCACATTTTTTACTTACTATTTTCTAACTTTGTTGTTATTTTTCATCATCAATCATAACACAACCAAGATTTAAAAGTAGATATGTGTGTTAATGAACCTCAAGTGTTTCATGTTGTGGTTATTACATTATAAACAATTTTATAACAAATATCGCGCACTTTTTTTAATCAACAAAAACCTGTTTGTGTTCCATACGTTTCTTTTTATTACATAATAAGAGAAATTAAACTTCCTTCAAGCATTTCTCCATATAAAAAAATTCAGGTTAAGGTCAACGCAATCGAAATAAAACGACAAGAGACTTTGGTCGAACTGATGGTTAATGAAAAATAGTTGTCGATAAAAAGAGTAGGTATTGAATGAATGATGTAAAAGTAAAAGCTTATTGTAATTTTACAACTACGATTTTAGTATTGTTCTATTAAGTAATTTTTAAAACAAACATAAATTAAATTTTTACATGATTTCGAAATTTACAAATATTTTTTTAAAAGATGGCCTGCTCGGTCCCCAGATCTAACGCTATTAGATTTATTTTTATGGGGTTATAATAAATCTAAGATATATGCAACGAAAATACGTTTTATATTGTGAATTAAATTTAATATTTTCCATTAAAGAATTGATTTTTAAAATGTACCTACCTACATAAATAAAATTGAATATGTAGAAAAGTAATTTTTTGTGTTATGTTTAAAGTATTTGCTAAGGTATATGTATATTTCAAGGTCAAGGTATCAATTGTTTATCTGTATACACAAAAAAATGTAAAAAAAAAAAAATTGGAAAAAAAAATAAATTGGAAAAAATCACAAAATTAAGAAAAAAAAAAGAAAAAATAAGAAAAATTTTTATTATTCCCTGAAGCGCCAGGATAATTTTTTTATTTATTTTTTTCTTAATTTTATTATTTTTTTCTGTTTTTTCTTTTTACTTTTTCCCATTTTTTTCATTTACCTGTTTTTTTAGTTTTTTGGATTTTTTCTGATTTTTTACCTAAAAATAAAATCAACCCCTGAATTTGACTAAATAAAAAGCCTCAATTGTTTATCTGTATACACTTTTATTTCAAGGTCAAGGTATCAATTGTTTATCTGTATACACAAAAAATGGGAAAAAAATAAATTGGAAAAAATCAAAAAATTAAGAAAAAAAAAAGAAAAATGAAAATTTTTTTATTATTCCCTGAATCGCCAGGATAATTTTTTTTTCTTTTTTAACTGTTTTTTTCTTAATTTTATTTTTTTTTTTCTTTTTTCTTTTTATTCTTTCCTATTTTTTTCATTCATCTGTTTTTTTAGTTTTTTGGATTTTTTTCTGATTTTTTACCTGAAAATAAAAGCAACCCCTGAATTTGACTAAATAAAAAGCCTCAATTGTTTATCTGTATACACTTTTATTTCAAGGTCAAGGTATCAATTGTTTATCTGTATACACAAAAAAATGGGAAAAAAAATAAATTGGAAAAAATCACAAAATTAAGAAAAGAAAAAAGAAGAAAAATTTTATTATTCCCTGAATCGCCAGGATAATTTTTTTCTTTTTTAACTATTTTTTTCTTAATTTTATTATTTTTTTCTGTTTTTTCTTTTTATTGTTGCCCATTTTTTTCATTTATCTGTTTTTTTAGTTTTTTGAATTTTTTCCTGATTTTTTACCTGAAAATAAAATCAACCCCTGGTTTTGACTAAATAAAAAGTCGTATCAATTGTTTATCGGTATACACTTTTTTTTCAAGATCAAGGCTACCCTCTTCCGGAAGAATCTTCTACGAGTATTTATTTAGTCAAAACTGATTTTATTTTCAGGTAAAAAAGAAAAAAATCAAAAAAACAATAAAAAACAAATAAATGAAAAACGATGGGAAAAAAATTAAAAAACAATGGAAAAATAATAGAAATAAGAAAAAATGGAAAAAAAAAGAAGAAAAATTTCCTTCCCTAAATCGTCAGGATAATTTTTTTTCTCTTAATTTTACGACTTTTTCTGTTTTTTTCCCATTTTTTTCATTTATCTGTTTTTTCTTATTTATCCAATTTTTCTGATTTTTTAGCCGAAAATTAAATCAACGCCTGAATTTGACTAAATAAAAAGTCTCAATTGTTTATCTGTATACACTTTTATTTCAAGGTTAAGGCCACCCTCTCCCGGATCCAGAATTTTCTGCGACTTTTTATTTAGTCAAAAACATGGGCTGATTTTATTTTCAGGTAAAAAATCAGAAAATAATCAAAACACTAAAAAAAAGATATAAATGAAAAAAATGGAAAAAAATAAAAAAAATAGAAAAAAATCATAAAATTAAGAAAATAATAGAAAAAAAAGAAAAAAATTCTTTCCCTGAATCATCAGGGTACATTTTTTCTTTTTTTATATATATTGTTTTCTTAAATTTATAATTTTTTTCTGTTTTTTTCCATTTTTTTTTCATTTATCTGTTTTTTTTAATTTTTTGGATTTTTCTGATTTTTTTCACGAAAATAAAATCAACCCTTGAATTTGACTAAATAAAAAGCCTCGATTGTTTATCTGTATACACTTTTATTTCAAGGTTAAGGCCATCCTCTCCCGGATCCAGAATTTTCTACGACTTTTTATTTAGTAAAAACCATGGGCTGATTTTATTTTCAGGTAAAAAATCAGAAAGTAATCAAAAAACCAAAAAAAAAGATATAAATGAAAAAAATGGGAAAAAATAAAATAAATAGAAAAAAATCATAATATTAAGAAAATAATAGAAAAAAATTCTTTCCCTGAATCATCAGGGTACATTTTTTTTTATATTTTTTAAATTTATAATTTTTTCTGTTTTTTTTCCATTTTTTTCTTCATTTATCTGTTTTTTATAAATTTTATGGATTTTTCTGATTTTTCCGGATCCAGAATTTTCTGCCACCTTCTATTTAGTCAAAACCAGAGGCTGATTTTATTTTCAGGTAAAAAAGAATAAAATTAAAAAAACAACAAAAAAACAGATAAATGAAAAACAATGGGAAAAATACAAAAAAAAATTGAAAAAAATCATGAAATTAAGAAAAAAAAAAAGAAAAAAACTTCTTCCCAGAATCGTCAGGATAAATTTTTAATCTTATTTAAAAGAACAGTGGAAAAAATTTTAACTTTCCCGGACCCATCAAAGGGAAAGTAAGGTGAACGAGCAAAAAAAATCGAGATATCGATGGAATTATCCATTTTTGAAGTCCCGAAGTCTGTCTGTGTGTCTGTGTGTAATCGTCCATGATAACTGCCGAACCGTTTGACCAATCAAGCTGAAATTTGGTAGAGAGGGTCGGTGTGTGCCTAGAATGCGACCATTAGATTTTGGTTTAAATTGGTACAGTAGAAGGTCCTCAAGACCGACATTGATTAAATACAAATGTAACAATTTTTTACTTTTTTTAAATTTTAAGGACAAACAATACACGTTAGTGCAAAATGTTGTAGTACAAAGTTTTAGAGCATAAAATTCCCTATAACTTTTGTTTCATACCTTTTCCAGAATTTCTAATAGTTGCGCCACTAGAGGGCGCGTAATTAATGTGCATGTAGGTTTTCTCTAGTTTTTCTTGATTTTGAGGACAAATAATACACTTTAATGCAAAATGTTATAGTACAAAGTTTTAGAGCATAAAATTCCCTACAATGTTTGTCTGAAACTTTTTCTAGAATTTCCAATAGTTGCACCAGTAGAGGGCGCGTAAAAAATGTGCAGGTAGGTTTTCTCTTGTTTTTCTTCATTTTGAGGACAAACAATGCATTTTAGTGCAAAATTTTCTGGTTGCAAAGTTGTAAAGCATCAAATTTTCTTTAACTTTTATGTTTAGCTTTTGATGGAATTCCTTATAATTTCGCCGCTAGATGGCGAGAAAAATACATATTTAGGATATTCCATTTTTTTAAAATTGAAAGTAAATTATGCTCTTTAGTGCAAAGTTGTAAAGCATAAAATTCCCTACAACTATTGTATGAAAATTTTTCCCGAATTCCCAATAGTTTTCACACATGATTTTAGGAGATCCTAATTATAGCAGTGTGATATACAACGTGCGCATGCGCAGCTTATGTCATTATCAACATTGAAATATCAATTCGGCGCGCTATTTTTAATGTGTTCCATAAATTTTGTAATTAAAATAATAATAATAATTAACATATTCTCCACGGACGAGCCGGGAAAGTTCTGGGGTGACACAGCCGATTTTTTGATTATGTTAAAAATTTTATTTATTTAAAATTTTTTAGTACAAATTTCAAATTTCTATTTTTTTATTGACGAATTGGAGAATTTTGTATTTTCAGTACATCTTCAGCTATGTCTTCTGTGTCGTTTTGTCTGCTAAATCTCATGTCCGCTTTTTTAAAGCTAAAGTTCAAGGTCTAATATTTCCTTCTAGATATATGCATTTTTCAAGGTCAAAATCGCAGGTTTCAATAGGCGTACACGCTTATTTCAAGGTCAAATTCGCAGATATCCATCTGCATAATTTCAAGTTCAAGGCCACTCTCCTCAGACTCCAGAATCGGTCTTCTTCTACTACTCTTGTTGCTTTATTTGTCTAAATGTTTTGTCTTTTTTATACGTTAATAGGTATGTTTTGTGTATAGTTTTCTTATTCTTTCAAAAATTAAATTTAATTGATTTACTCCGTTTAAATCTGACCAAAGTTAGACGTTAGTGCTCTTTTGTTATGTGATGTATTTTTATTTAAGTTATTTTGTATATGATTATTTTTTATTAAACAAAAAAAAATAATATTGATATATATTCAGCCGTAATTTTTCGCGAATTTATTTAACGACCAAGCCAGAGGCCATAAAATTATTGTTGGAGTATTGACAATTTCATTCTCCTGCTGTGTTTCGGCTGGCGAAATCGATAGCAGCCCGGTAGCGGGTGCGGTTTAGACCTCGTCCTTTCTACATGGAATTTATTCTTCGCATTTACTTAGCACCCTCGTTTCTGATTTCTATTTTTGCTTTTAACTGCCAACACATGTGAATTTGATTGAAGATTGTTCTCGTTTCTGTCATTGTTAATTATTTTTATTAGGCCGTTGTGTTTTTTCCCGGTCACAGTTCATTAATTAATATACGAGGGTCAAAAAATGACAATAAAGTATATATTGTAGACGAGGACAAAATTAAGTGGGAAATCTCCAGATTTTCTATATTCCTGATGGTATCTATCCAGGACTACATCAATGTGGTCATACCACACTAGGTGGGTATACTCAGATCTTGGCTATATCGCAAAAAAAATGAGAGAAGTAAAAATTGTTTTCATACCTCAACTTTCAAGGATGGCTTATTCTATTCCAAAAGGATATTGACCAATCAGTCTGACATGAAAATAATAAAAAGAAGGGGATGTGCTGATTATTACAGCCCGATTAATATATACTGTAATGATATTTACACTTAGGTTGGGTTCTAGTCACAAAAAAAATAAACATTACAATAAACTAAACATAAAAAAAAATAAATTTTAGGTCCTCTCCACCTCCTCTTCTTTAGATCCCACCGACAAATCCACCTTCAAATCTTCATCTATTTATTTTCTTAACATTTATACTATCTTCCTTTGCCAAAATTCTTAAATTGCTTCCCCTGACACTAAAATACCCATCAGCCTTGTCTACCTTTTCAAAAAAAAAATCTTCACTTAAATCTTTTGATTTTTTTTTTCAATGTTTTTTTCTTATTTCAACATTAACAGCCTTTTAGGTAGATTTGTATGTATGTGTAGACATTCCGTTTCGGCACGATAGAGGTCGCAATTTTTGTCCAATCGACACCAAATTTGGTACAAAAATTCTTTGGGGCAGTAATTCGTAGCGTATTGCAAATGGGCATTCTACCTTTAATGGAATGAGAATTTCAGGGGGTTGAAATCTCAAAAAATTCAGATCTCCGCCATTTTTGAAAATATTAAAAAAGACCATTGGACTTTTTTATGCTCTGATTATTATGAAATTAATTTATCTGAAACTTTTTTTCATCTGACCCACGGAGATGGACCTGGAGGGGGTTGAAATTTCAGAAAATTTATATCTCCGCTATTTTCAAAAATATGGAAATAGTTCATAAAACTTTTTTTATGTTCTAATTATTATAAAATTAATTTGTCTCAAACTTTTTTTCATCCGACCCATGGGGATGGAACTGAAGGGGGTTGAAAGTTCAAAAAATTTATATCTTTGCTATTTTTAAAAATATTGAAACCGTTCAAAAACTTTTTTTATGTTCTAATTATTATAAAATTAATGTGTCTGAAACTTTTTTTTATCCGACACACGGGGATGGAACTGAAGGAGGTTGAAATTTCAAAAAATTCATATCTCCGATATTTTTAAAAATATTTAAATAGTTCATAAAACTTTTTTATGTTCTAATTATTATGAAATTAATTTGTCTGAAACTTTTTTTAATCGGACCTAAGGGGATGGACCTGTGGGGGCTGAAATTTCAAAAAATTTATATCTCCGCCATTTTCAAAAATATAGAAACAGGTAACAAGACTTTTTTTGTGTCATAATTATTATTAAATTAATTTGTCTGAAACTTTTTTTATCCGACCCACGGGGATGGAACTGAAGGGGGTTGAAATTTCAAAAAATTTATATCTCCGATATTTTTAAAAATATTTAAATAGTTCATAAAACTTTTTTTATGTTCTAATTATTATAAAATAAATTTGTCTGAAACTTTTTTTAATCGGACCTAAGGGGATGTAACTGGAGGGGGTTGAAATTTCAAAAAATTCATATCTCCGCTATTTTTAAAAATATTGAAACAGGTCATTAGACTTTTTTCATGTCCTAATTATTATAAAATTTATTTGTTTGAAACTTTTTTCGATCTGACCATATCGTGGAGTGGGAAAGGATGCTCAAATTTAGACAATAGAAATCTACCTCCCCTGTCGACCCTACCGACAGGAATTTTTTTATTGGTACAACTTCATTTTTATAATTTTTTTTATAATTAACAACTTTGGATAAATTCTCTAAAAATTCAGGTGATAAAAAATCAGAAAAAAATGGGGAAGAAAGAGAAAACATTCGGAAAAGTACAGAAAATAGGGAAAAATACATACAAATAGGGACAAATTGGGAAAAATAAGGAAATATAGGAAAAATTAATGAAAAACGTGGAAAATAGGAAAAATAGGAAAATCAAGAAAATAGGCAAAATAGGTAAAAATTGGAAAATAAAATAGGGACAAATAGGGAAAATAGTGAAAAATAGATACAAATAGGGACAAATAGGAAAAACCATTTTTGCTTTTTTTGCCTTTTTATTTTGACTTTGTTTTAGCTTTATTTTGACTTTTTTTGGTTTTTTTTTACCTTTTTTCCTTTTTGTTTGACCTTTTTACACCTTTTCGGCCTGTTTTAAATTTTCATTTTTTTTACTTTTTTGATCTTTTTGCTTTTTTTGGTTGCTTTTTTACCCCTTTTTTGATTTTTTTTGACATTTTTGCTTTTATTTTCATATTACTTCGCTTTTTTTTACTATTTTGGCGTTTTTTGCACTTTTATCTCTATTTTGACTTTTTTGGGCATTTTTGATTTTGTTCTTACCCTTTTTTCCATTAATGACTCTTTTTCCATTTTTAAAACTTTTTTGATTAACTTTTTGAACTTTTTGCCTTTTTCGTGCTTTTTTTTACTACTTTTTTGCCTTTTTGCCTTTATTTTCTTCTTTTTTTTTTTACTTTTTTGGAGTAAGTATTTTGGGTTTTTCCCTTTATTTGGAATATTTTTTGGACTTTTTAAAAACTTTTTGTTGTTTTTTTTGTCTTTATTTTTCCTATATTCTGCTTTTTTTACTTTTTTGTATGTTTTTTTTCCTTTTTGGCCTATTTTCCATTTTCCCTTTACTTTGTCTTATTTGGCATTTTTTTGGAATTTTTGTTGATTTTTTCCCTTTTTCCTTTTTTTGCCATTATTTTGCCTTTTTTTATTTTGTTTAACTTTTTGGCTTATTTTGCTTTTAGTTTTTGAGCATTTTTGACCTTTTTTTGTCTTTATTTGCTTCTATTTTGCATTTTTGTTGTTGCTTTTTTACCTTTTTTTGTTGCTTCTTTTATCCCTTTTTGCCACTTTTTTTGCTTTTTTAAAATTTGTCTTGGTTTTTTTTGCTTTTTTTTTACTTTTTTTTAACTTTTTTGGCGTATTTTGCATTTTTTCTCTTTACTTTGTCTTATTTGACATTTTTTTGGACTGTTTGTTAATTTTTTCCCCGTTTTTCTTTTTTTGTCCAATTTTTTTTTGCATTTATTGGATTTTTTCCTTTTTTTGCTTTATTTTATACCTTTTTTACTGTTGTTACTTTTTTGCTTTTTTACCTTTTTTACCAATTTTTTCAAATTATATTAAGATTCTTATCCCATTTTTGATTTTTGCCTATTTTCACTTTTTTTTTATTATAGTTTTAATTTATGCTGAAATTTAGCAATTCTTTATCATTTTTAACAATTTTTTTGCCATTTTTTGAAATAATTCATTATATTGTCGGTATTTATAATAACAAAGTGCCATTTTAAGTAATTTTTGTCGTTTTTCATTTTAATTAATTTTTGTGTATTTTTGCAATGTTTACCCATTTTATATTTTGTAATTAAAATAATCTCATTCTCCACACCCGAGCCGGGAAAGTTCTGGGATGACACAGCCGATTTTTTTCTATTCTAGTAAAGCGATTAATTCTACTAAGAACTTGTTTAAGTTAACATAACATAAAAAATATTTGACAAAAATAATTTTTTATTTCCCACATCATTTGCAAATAAAACGCCCAAAATTATGGTGGTAATTTAAAAAAAATCGCATAATAATTAACAAAAAGTTATGTTAGCTTTTGATGAAAAATAGCACAATATATTATTAAAAAAAAGTATCTGACAAAATTAATTTTTAAACCCCACAAAATTATGAAAAAGGTCTTAGTAGATTGTGCTATAATTGTTATGCTAACTTTATGTAACTGATTTTTCCGCTTATATTATAGTTACACCGAATTATTCCCGTTACAAAATAAAACGCTACATTCATCATAACAGGAAAGACAAAATCTTAAACGAAAGAAATTTCATATTTTTTTCCAATTTTACAAGAAAAATTACATTCCATTATTAACTCCCCACCTTGGGACTACTCTGACTTTTGATATAAAATAGGGTCCAATGCACACCCTTACAATGCAGAATATTAATCTAGTTATATAATAAAAGCACGAGCCATTAGGAACATATATAACATGAATAGATATTTTTACGTGCATTTGTGGACCCCAACTGATGATTTCCCAAGCTCATCATTGTATCGGGTCGTATAAACGTAGAAGCTCTTTAACCAGGAAGATACACATTTAGCAAAATGGAGTTTTTAAATAAAAAGACATCAATCCCTATTCTCAATAATATGTAGTTTCCTTAGTACATTACATCAAGACTATGTATTCATTGTATAAATTAAAGGTGGTCATAATTTACATCCAATAATAAAAAAATCGGCTGTGTCGCCCCAGAACTTTCCCGGCTCGACCGTAGAGAATATGTTATTTATTATTATTATTTTAGTTACAAAATACTAAGCATTACAATAATTTATGGAACACATTAAAAACAGCGAGCCGATAGTGAATATGTCTACCGAATTGATATTTCAATGTTGATGATATAAGTTGCGCATGCGCACGTTGTATATCACACTGCTACAATTAGAATCTCCTAAAATCATGTGTGAACACTATTGAGAATTCGGGAAAAATTTTCGTACAACAGTTGTACTGAATTTTATGCTTTACAACTTTGCACTGAAACATTTAGCACTTAAGAACATAATTTACCTCCAATTTTAAAAAATGGAAAATTATAAATGTGTATTTTTCTCACCATCTAGCGACGAAACTATGAGGAATTCGATAAAAAGTTAAACAAAATTTCGCACTAAAATGCATTGTTTTTCCTCAAAACCAAGAAAAACTAGAGAAAACCTACATGCACATTTTTTACGCGCAATCTAGTGGCGCAACTATTAAAAATTCTAGAAAAAGTTTTAGGCAAGAGTTGTAGGGAATTTTATGCTCTAAAACTTTGTACTACAACATTTTGCACTAAAGTGTATTATTTGTCCTCAAAATCAAGAAAAACTAGAGAAAACATACATGCACATTTTTTATGCGCCCTCTAGTGGCGCAACTATTGGAAATTCTAGAAAAAGTTTCAGACAAAAGTTGTAGGGAATTTTATACTGTAAAACGTTGTACTACAACATTTTGCACTAAAGTGTAGTATTTGTCCTCAAAGTCAAGAAAAACTAGAGAAAACCTATATGCACATTTTTTATGCGCCCTCTAGTGGCGCAACTGTTGGAAATTCAGGAAAAACTTTGAAACAAAAGTTGTAGGGAATTTTATGCTATAAAACTTTGTACTACAATATTTTGCACTAAAGTGTATTATTTGTCCTCAAAATCAAGAAAAACTAGAGAAAACATACATGCACATTTTTTACGCGCCCTCTAGTTGCGCAACTATTGGAAATAATGGAAAAAGCTTAAGACAAAAGTTGTAGGGAATTTTATGCACTACAACTTTGCACTAAAACATTTCTGCACTCAAAGGCATTGTTTGTCTTCAAAATTAAAAAAAAAAAAGGCAAAACTCCTAATTGTTCATTTTTTCGCCCTCTAGCGGCGAAAATATGGGGAATTCGAAAAAAAGTTAAATATAAAAGTTAAAGAAAATTTGATGCTGTATAACTTTGCACTTAAACATTTTGCACCAAAGTGCAATGTTTGTCCTCAAAATGTGGAAAAACTAGGAAAAACTACATGACTGTTTATATGCTAAAGCCAACGTGGATTCGTGCCTCGTATCTTTCAATGAAATTTTCAGTGTTAAATATAGTGAGAAGATCAAATATTTGGAATTGACTTATGCAGGAGTCTTATCTTTTACGAGGGTTTTACTGCTTTACGGGAAACTGTTATAAATCAATTAAGGTATCCTGTATCACTTTTACGATTTAAAGATGGACCGTATTTCAGAAAATTTTTCTGTTGTTTCATTCGCCACTTATATTGCGCAGAACCCTAAAATCGAAGTTGATTTTAGTGGGCCGCCCATTTGCTTTTTAAATTATATGCTCAGTAGCGTAACAACTGCAACTACAAATGGTTGAACTTGGTGTTGATAATATTTTCATAAATTTTATTTTTAAACATTATTTTTTTTTGCAAAATTTTAAAGCGCTGAACGTTCTACGGACAAAAATATTAATGTTAAAACATTTTCGCATTAGTTGAATTTTGAGTCAATTTAAATAAAACATCAATAAACTTGATTGTAATAATTTTCGAAAATTTCAAATAAAACGTAGAATATTGGGAATCAGCAAAAAAAGAACAAAGTGTGCTCTTTCAAGAATTATTTCCGAGATTTCGATCATGTTTATACTCATCATCAGACCTCCTCCCATTAAGGGCGTACAGTCGCATTAGCTGTATTCCTTATGTCCCAAATAGGGTTTACAGTCTCATTAGCTGTTGTCCTATTGTGTTTTCTTTCCCACCCTTTTTTCCATTTTTGTCTGTGTGGCACTTATGGAGGAGACGCTCTGTCAAACTTCACAACCTAAATTTTGCGCTAATTATTGAATTCAAATAAAAAAATCGGCTGTGTCACCCGAGTACTTTCCCGGTTCGGCCGTAGAGAATATGTTATTTATTATTATTATTTTAATTACAAAATTTATGGAACACATTAAAAATAGCGAGTCGAATTGATATTTCAATGTCGATAATGACATAAGCTGCGCATGCGCACGTTGTATATCACACTGCTACAATTAGGATTTACTAAAATCATGTGTGAAAACTATTGGGAATTCGGGAAATTTTAAATGTGTATTTTTCTCGCCATCTAGCGGCGAAACTATGAGGAATTCGATAAAACGTTAACCACAAAAGTTGAAGAAAATTTGATCCTTTATAACTTTGCATAAGAAAATTTTGCACTAAATGCATTGTTTGTCCTCAAAATCAAGAAAACTAGAGAAAACCTACATGCACATTTTTTGCGCGCCATCTGGTGGCGCAACTATTGGAAATTCTGGAAAAAGTTTGACACAAAAGATGTAGGGAATTTTATGCTCTAAAACTTTATACTACTACATTTTGCAATAAAGTGTATTATTTGTCCTCAAAATCAAGAAAAACTAGAGAAAACATACATGCACATTTTTTACACGCCCTCTAGTGGCGCAACTACTGGAAATTCTGGAAAAGGCTTGAGACAAAAGTTGTAGGGAATTTTATTCTCTAAAACTTTGTACTACAACATTTTGCACTAAAGTGTATTGTTTGTCCTTAAAATTTAAAAAAACAGTATGGACAGTCGATATTGACGAATGTATAATTCATGACCGTAGCCATTTTTAAATGGCTAACAGCAGTTAGTTTATTACAATCGACTTTTATAACGAGTTCCAAATATCTGTTCCCCTTACTATAATAGTTAATATAATATGATTTAAATATAAGTTAATATTTATTACTTTAACAATAAAACTCGTAGTACGGACCATAGAGCTGTCCAAGCTTTGGACTGAGGTTGAATTTATGACCGTACCAATAAATTATTCTTAAATGCGGTAAGGGTAAGTAGTTTATTACAATCGACCTTTATAGTGAGTTTCAAATATCTCTTCTATCGACTATAGTTGGTTCGAGTTTTCCTACACCTATAGCCAAATGGCGCCATCAATCCTCAGTAAGTCACATTAGAGCGTCACGGCACAAACCTTTGGCTTCTGTCGTTCACTCGTAAGGGGGTGAAATGTAGGGCAAATATTTATTATATTATTAACCATTAGATTAAAAAAATTGTAATTTACACTAAAATGTGAAATTTTGAAATTATTTTTTCCCGTATAAACATAATACATATAAAATGATTATTGCGATGCACATTTAAAGCTCAATAACTCATTAGTCGTCCATTAATGAAATTAATATTTAAACAAACTCACTTAAAATCTGTTAATGATCAAAATTTATTATTGTTCACAAAGTGTGATTTTAATGTATAATAATATAATGTTAAAATGCATTATTATATAAAGGGTGTTTCATATTTTCTAAGTACAATAAATATTTATAAACCTTTTTGAATAAAATTAAGAATATTAATTTTGTAAGATGGGTTCAGTATGTTCCGGCGTATATAATTATGTATGGCGTTAAGTGTTTTCTAAAAGGGTCTTTCATCGCCGGTTGTAGTTTACCTGACCCTTATGCACCCTATAGAGACTAACAATGCGATACCAACACTTCGATGTCAATAGGAAACTTCCTTGTTTTGTAGAAATACAAAGTTATGTCTTTTGTATTAAGTTAAAAGGTTAAAGCTGCATGACAACTATTCCTACACGTTATATACTAAAGTGTTTTTCTTGCCTCTTTTCGATTATTGAGTAAAAAAAAGGTCTCTAAGTTACAGATATATGTAAACCGAAAGTTTTTTATTTTTAGTAGATATAGAGAGCAGTCAAATTTCATTTTTGTCATTTTAACATTTTCGATCTATTCAAGGGTCAAAACGTCGTGTCAAAATATATGATTCTATATTTCATTTTCTACATTCTTGTAGAACAAAAAACTTAATTTCAGATTAGATTTAAAAGTAACATGGGTATATATAATATTTTTTCTACTACCGTGTATAAATTACTAACTTTATATATACTTGGTCGTGCGTAAAGTTCAACTTTAAGCACTAGTGCGTAAAATGAAATACTAGTACGTAAAGTAAAGTACAGGGTGTCCCAAATAAGAGTGATCGATTTTAAATATAAATGCACAACGTATTAATTGCTCTAAATAAATCGGGTTTTCACTAATTGTTTATATTTTATCCCGTCAATACAGGTTGATCTACTAATTTTGGTCAAAATAAATGGGAAAAATATGTGTTATTTTAAATGGAACACTCTGTATATTTTGATGACATTTAAAAGAGCGATTCATCATCTTTCAAAAAATGTATAGTTTGATATATTTTGCTTTCCTATCAACAAAGATATTTGAAATTTCAAGAAACATTGCATGTTTTCTAATGGAAAAAGGACATTAAATAAAAATTTTACATAAAATTTATTCAGAAACAAAAAATTAGACAAATCGTTTGACAATTTTAAATTAAAAAATCGCACAAAATGTCAAAAAGTCGCAAAAACTCACAAAAAAATCTCAAAAAACGGAAAATAATCGGAAAAAATCGCAAAAATGGCAGCAAATCAAAAATAATCGTAAAAAATAAAAAAAAAATAGAAAACATTTGAAAATTATTAAAAAATTGCAAAAAAATCAGAAAAAAAATTAGAGAAGAAAAACAAAAAGATAAGAAAAAATTGCAAAATATCGCAAAATTGGCAAAAAACCGTAAAAAATGGCAAAAAACTGCAAATAAAAAAATCTCAAAAATTGCAGAAAATCGCAAATAGTCGGTGAAATAAAAAAAACCGGGAAACATTTGAAAATAATTAAAAAATGGCAAAAATTCTGAAAAAATTAGAGAAGAAAAACGGAAAGATAAGAAAAATTGCAAAATATTGCAAAAATGTCAAAAAAACGCAAAAACTCGCGAAAACCGCAAAAAATCGAGAAAACTCATAAAAATTGCAAAAAATAACAAAAAAACCGTACAAAATGTCAAAAATTGCATAAAATGCAAAAAAATAATTGCGAAACAACGAAAAAATCTCAAAAAACTGCAAAAACAACGAAAAAAATGGAAAGTATCAGAAAAAAAATTGAAAGAAAAAATCACGAAACATTGGGAAAAATTGAAAAAGTGAAAACACAAAAAATGGCAAAAGATTTTGCAAAAAATAACAAAAAAACCTTACAAAATGTCAAAAATTGCATAGAATGCAAAAAATCGAAAATAATTGGGAAACAACGAAAAAATCTAAAAAAACTGCAAAAAAATGGAAAGTATCAGAAAAAAAATTGAACGAAAAAATCACGAAACATTGGGAAAAATTAAAAACACAAAAAATGGCATAAGATTTTGCAAAAAATCACAAAAAAATCTTACAAAAAGTCAAAAAAATTGCATAAATTGCAAAAACTCGAAAATAATTGGGAAACAACGAAAAAATCTCAAAAAACTGCAAAAAAAAACGAAAAAAATGGAAAGTATCAGAAAAAAAATTGAAAGAAAAAATCACGAAACATTGGGAAAAATTGAAAATACAAAAAATGACAAAAGATTTTGCAAAAAAATCACAAAAAAATCTTACAAAATGTCAACAAAATTGCATAAATTGCAAAAAATCGAAAATAATTGGGAAAGAACGAAAAATCCTCAAAAAACTGCAAAAAAAATGAAATAAATTAAAAGTACCAAAAAAAAAAATTGAAAGAAAAAATCACGAAACATTGGGAAAAATTGAAAACACAAAAAATGGCATAAGATTTTGCAAAAAATCACAAAAAAATCTTACAAAAAGTCAAAAAAATTGCATAAATTGCAAAAACTCGAAAATAATTGGGAAACAACGAAAAAATCTCGAAAAACTGAAAAAAAACGAAAAAAATGGAAAGTATCAGAAAAAAATTGAAAGAAAAAATCACGAAACATTGCGAAAAATTGAAAACACAAAAAATGGCAAAAGATTTTGCAAACAATCACAAAAAAATCTTACAAAAAGTCAAAAAAATTGCATAAATTGCAAACTCGAGAAAAATTGCGAAACAACGAAAAAATCTCAAAAAACTGCAAAAAAAAATGGAAAGTATCAGAAAAAAAATTGAAAGAAAAAATCACGAAACATTGGGAAAAATTGAAAAAGTGAAAACACAAAAAATGGCAAAAGATTTTGCAAAAAATCACAAAAAAATCTTACAAAATGTCAAAAAATCGCATAAATTGCAAAAACTCTAAAATAATTGGGAAACAACGAAAAAATCTCAAAAACTGCAAAAAAAAACGAAAAAAATGGAAAGTATCAGAAAAAAAATTGAAAGAAAAAATCACGAAACATTGGGAAAAATTGAAAAATTGAAAACACAAAAAATGGCAAAAGATTTTGCAAAAAAATCACAAAAAAATCTTACATAAAGTCAAAAAAACTGCATAAATTGAAAAAACTCGAACATAATTGGGAAACAACGAAAAAATCTCAAAAAACAGCAAAAAAAAATGAAAAAAATGGAAAGTATCGGAAAAAAAATTGAAAGAAAAAATCACGAAACATTGGGAAAAATTAAAAACACAAAAAATGGCAAAAGATTTTGCAAAAAATCACAAAAAAATCTTACAAAAAGTCAAAAATTGCATAAATTGCAAAAAATCGAAAATAGTTGGGAAACAACGAAAAAATATCAAAAAACTGCAAAAAAAAAACGAAAAAAATAGAAAGTATCAGAAAAAAATTGAAAGAAAAAATCACGAAACATTGGGAAAAATTGAAAACACAGAAAATGGCAAAAGATTTTGCAAAAAATCACAAAAAAATCTTACAAAATGTCAAAAAAACTGCATAAATTGAAAAAACTCGAAATAAAGTGGCACAAATTGCAAAAAAAATCGCAAAAAATACAAAAAAGCGAGTAGGCACATACAGTATTTTTGTAACTTTTAGATTATTTAATACTATTAATTACATTATTAGTTTTATTAAATGTTTGTGATGTTTAGCTGCTGAATAAATTATTTGTCAGATTTGTTAATTTTTTTTTACCGTTAAGATTTTCGTTTAGGAAAAATGCGGTGGTTCTTGAAATCTCGAATATCTTTGTTGTTAGGAAAGCAAAAGATCAAACTATACATTTCTTAAAAGAATATAATAAATATTTATTAATAAATTGTACAAAGAGGTTTCGCAGTTTTACATACCATCAAAATATACAGGTTGTTCCATTTAAAATAATATATATTTTCCCCATTTATTTAGAAAAAAATTAATAGATCACCCTATATTGACGGGATAAAATATAAACAAACTTCATAAAAAACTTTTTGGTAAAAGAAAACAATTAGTGAAAACCCGATTTATTTAGAGCAATTAATACATTGTCCATTTACATTTAAAATCGATCACTCTTATTTGGGACACCCTGTATTTTACTCACTAGTGCGTAAAGTAGATTGCTTATTTTTTACTTAATACCTAGATATTTTTTAATAGTAGAAACAATATTGTATGCAACAAGTGTATAAAGCGCCTTTTTTAGTATCACTTAATAAATAATTATTATTAATTTTGTAACGAATTATTAAGTCCGACTCTATTCCAGTCTCCGCCGAATATACGAGATTAAGTTGGAAATTTCTATATATTGGCTTCATATTGTAAATTGCTAACTAGTTTTAACTAGTGATTATAAAATTAAATATTTGAATAACTATAATAGTTAAAAATGACCTTTATACTATATATTTTGCTTTTGTTATAAATAATCATACCTTAATAACTGCTTCAGTATATATTTAAATGGTGATGACTGGTAATTTACCTGAAACAAAAAAAAGTAATTAAATATTTGTCGATTACAAATTAAGTGTTGATTAAGTACACACAGAATTTTTAAGTTAACTTTTCAGTGACGGAATTTTTAATGTTATTTCTAGCTTTATATAAAATAATATTGCATTCTTTTGTAAATACTAGGAACTACGTTATTTTGTATCATTAAATAATTAAAATATTTTTTCTGGCCTTTGTATATATAATTAAAGTGTAGGATGCACCAAAAAATAAATTTCAGTGGATTTGTTTCTTTATTTTGTTTTTATTGGTTGTTAGAAAGAAAGGTAGAATGACAAATAACCAACTACCTGGTTACTTTTAGTATTTATAATTTTACAAGACACAAGTGCGCATTTTAACATGTCTTAATGTTTTGCTCCATTTTTTTACTCTACCCTGAACAATTACTCTATCCTGAGCTAACTTTGTTTTTTGTTTCAGCAATTTTATACCCTTTTCCCCTAGAAAAACCTTTCCCTCTATTTTCGCTTTCGACCCCCTTCTTCCCCATTATTAGCACATTTCCCCCTTTTTTCCTCGGCCAAAGTTAGTCTACCTCGAGCAAAGTTATTCTACCCTGAACTTATTTTGCCCATTTTTTACTATACCCTGAGCAGTCACTCTACCATGAGCTATTTTACTCCACCATGAGTTAACTTTATTTTCATGTTTCCCCAATTTTTCCCCTTTTTTCTACTATTTCCATTTTTTTTTTCACTTTTTACCACATTTTTCCCCATTATTTCCACATTTTCTCCCTTTTTCCCCGTGCAAAGTTAGTCTACTTGGAGTAAAGTTATTCTACCCTGAACTAAATGTGTTTTTCCCCACTTTTTTGTCCATTTTTATACTATACCCTGAGCAGTTCAATCTACCATGAGCTATTACTTCACCATGAGTTAACTTTGTTTTCATGTTTCCCCAATTTTTACCCTTTTTTCTACTATTTCCATTTTTTTTCACTTTTTACCACCTTTTTCCACATTATTTCCATATTTTCCCCCTTTTTCCCCGAGCAAAGTTAGTCTACTTGGAGTAAAGTTATTCTACCCTGAACTAAATGTGTTTTTCACCACTTTTTTGTCGATTTTTTTACTATAGTCTCAGCAGTCACTCTACCATGAGCTATTACTCCACCATGAGTTAACTTTGTTTTCATGTTTCCCCAATTTTTCCCCTTTTTTCTATTTCCATTTTTTTTCACTTTTTACCATCTTTTTCCCCATTATTTCCACATTTTCCCCCTTTTTCCCCGAGCAAAGTTAGTCTACTTGGAGTAAAGTTATTCTACCCTGAACTAAATGTGTTTTCCCCACTTTTTTGTCCATTTTTATACTATACCCTGAGCAGTTCACTCTACCATGAGCTATTACTTCACCATGAGTTAACTTTGTTTTCATGTTTCCCCAATTTTTTCCCCTTTTTCTACTCTTTCCTTATTTTTTGCTTTTTTCCACCTTTTTCACCATTATTTCCACATTTGCCCCCTTTTTTCCCGAGCAAAGTTATTCTACCCTGAACTAAATGTGTTTTTCCCCACTTTTTTTGTCCATTTTTTTTACTATACCTAGAGCAGTCACTCTTCCATGATCTAAGTTTGTCTTTCATATTTCCCTCCTTTTTTCACCCTATTTTTATTAGTTTTTGTATATTTAATTTAAATTCATTAAAAAAATCTATATATTTTTTGTTACAAAAATGTTCGCCCTGTACAGGGAATTTTATTAATTATAAAAAAAATTTTTGTTTGAGTTGATATGTAAATTATTTAAAGATTATTAATAGTTAAATGTTATGTTTATTAAATGGAATAGAACAGTTAATATGTAACTAAAGAATCTTAAAAGTTATTAAAATAATGATGTTATAATGAAATTGAAATTTTGGAATTGTCATACATGAAATTTAAGTCAGATAGTAAACAGGGAATATAGGGTTAATAAACTAAACTAAGGCTGAGATATTGAAAAAAGAATCTAGTGGTAAAAAAAATTTGGTAAAAAAAAATAAACAAATGAAGAAGACAATTAATTTTTGTAATGTCCAGAATTGGATAATTTAAAATAGTTTAATTGAAGAGTTATTTTGAATGGTAGATTTTTATGTTTGCTAGTTATATGTATAAAAATAAAACGTATACCGATGAGATAAATTAGTTTTAAAAAATTTATAAGAAAAAAAACTATAATTCAGAAGAAAGGAGTCAATTAAAAATATAAACCTGGTGGAAGTATAAAAAAAATCTAATCAAGAACAAGTCATAGAATAAATAATTAATTCAAGAGATTCTTCTATAGAAGGAAAGAAAAATCAGACAATTTATAGAATTAGCAGATAAGAAGAAGGGTCCCTGAAGAGGAAGTGTTGCAGGACTTACATATATTTATATTTTTTTATAATGTTTATTATTTTTTTTGTGACTAGAATCCAACCCAAGTGAGATAAATTGTAAATATCATTACAATATATGTATCATCAGCCAATGTTTAATTTCGCATTAGCACTGATTGTTGATATTTTGAAAACTAGTTTTTCGATACGTCACGGCCGCAGTAAAATATTTAGTATAATCGTCAATTAAATATAACTAAAAATGTTCCAGTGGTTTAGTATTTAGTTAAGTCTAATATCGGGTTTGTATTTGATGATTTTTGTTTTGTTTTTCAGTTTTTTTCAATTTATTGTTGATGTTTTAAAATATTCTTAATCAAACTTATCCAAGCATCTAACATATTTTCATTGTTCTACATTCCTACACACAAAAAACTAGTCTTACTCTTTAATGTAAATAAAATCGAAAGTAAATTCTTTAAAAATTAAAGGAAGTGGTTAAACAACAAAATGCATCATGGCATAAACATAAGTTGAATTAACCTTATACAGTTGCTTGATAGACAAGAAATGGCTAATGGTGCGACGCGACGTGACAGTACATGGAAAATAGTGATAATATTCATTTAGGATTATAAAGTTATTATTTTCCTGAATTTCTATCACACATTTGATTGAGATATAATAACATATTGAAAAATCTGATGTGGCCTCTCGCCATTTTTTAATCAAAAATTTACACGTTAATACAAAAAAAAAGTATGAAAAAAATTGACTTTTTTGTAAATTTGGCAACACTGGCAAAATTTTTTAAAATTTTAATGATACGAAAATAAACTATAGTGTATACGCTCTTCTCTACCATTAGATGGCAGTCGAAGTAGTTTTCATGTGTATACAAAATATATGTGTAAAACTTTATTGCCATTTTGTTTAGTAATGACGTCATCACTCATAGCAACTGCCACTTCCGGTTGTACGATTGACAAAAAAAACCTAATCTAGGGTATCAGAATCATGTTTGCAAAATTTCATCGCCAAAATCGTACTCTAGTGACCTTAAAACGTGTTTCACTACGCAATTTTTAGCTTGATTACTATACTTCTCTTATCTGAGGGGTGAGAGGTAAAAATGCACGACGACGAATGCGAAATATTTTTCTTGATCATCATAAGACGCTTAGAACTAGAATTTATTTGGATAGAAAATTTAAAGGCTAGAAATGGTTGTCATGGAGAGGAGAGAGCAATATTTTGTTATATCAATATTTACTGATGTTTACTGTCACAATTTCTTAGAATGGATATTATCAATTTTTGTATTCGGGTCTTCATGCTATTGTCAAAAGCGCCCTCTATAACTATGAATGTACAAAAAGGTACTTTATTGCTACAAATATGCTATATACCAAGCGCTCTATAGGATTTGACCTCTTCATAGGTAAAGTATTTCCTTAATTAAGCTTTTATTTCTAATATGTTAACTTCTCCATCGTTTTGGAAGGAGGGTTTAGTTTCCTCCAATGAAAGTCTACTCGTCTTATAAATAAACACTACCTCACCCTCTCTCTAGGCTTGAGGAATATAATCCAAGAAGAAACTAGCTTTAAAGCTGGGTAAGTATCGTTTCAAGGCCATGTTAAAAGCTTAAAAATACTTATTTCAGCAATTGGAAGCTTTTGGTAAGGCTAATCAACCTCTTCCTACCTATTCGGTTGGTTAGCATCCGGGAAAGTTAGTACCTATTAGTATACCCACAGTAGATACCATTTAAAAGACCGATACCATTACTGTAATGGTTTACAAGGAACTTTTGTAACCATACTACGGGAAGCATAACCGTTACCAGTTGGTCCTTTTAGTCCTAACAAAGAATGTCAGGGCTCTTTTGTATTCCTTCCACTTTCCCAACTTTTTAGCCCTAGTAAATATTATTAGTATTATTACTCAACAAATGTTTAGTTATGACAATAAAAAGGGCTTTAACTGTAATCATTAGGGTTAGTTAACTTAAGGTAATTAAGCACTTTAATAACAAATAGAAAACAGTAACCGTTAGTAACCAAAAATTATTAAATATTTTACTTAACACAATTAAACAAATTAAAAAAGTTGTATATTGACTGGTGGTAAGTTTTATTAGTTTTGTGTTACAAAAGCATGGCTTAAAAATGGAATTTGAAGTACTTCTCATAGAATGGGGGCTCGGGAAGTTTCGGAACCGCTTTAGAGGTAAATTTTACAAATTAATCATACGATATTCTCTTATTACTTTTGTCTTGGATGTACCTTAAATGTTAAAAGTCCAAATGAATTAATTTGTCTGAAAAAAACACAAAACGCAAAATAAGGATATATTCTATTTAAATATAAGTATTTAAAATAAAAATTCTGTTTATCCAATAGAAAACTAGTTAGAGAATATTGCAATATGATTAATTTGTAAAACTTACCTCTAAAAGCCGTCTAGGAATTTCCCCCATTCTATGAGAAATACTTCAAATTCCATTTTTAACACAAAGCTAATAAAAAAATCTTGTCACCAGTCACTATACACATAACCAAATACCGCGAATTATGGCTCTTAGCACGGTGATTTTATTATTTTGTTGTACCTAACACCAACAAATCATCATCCCGGCCTTAAACATAAATGACGCCAGAAGCCAACCATTTACTTACAAATGAGTACGATGTTGAGACGATTATAGCCGATCTTGTGCGAAGTGCAAAATTGCCGTTAATATTAATTAAACCTATTAATTGTAGTTAGTATACTTTACTTATGTCAGGTATCTATTATAATTATTATAATGAAATTAATTTCAGAAAAAAAATTTAATTGCTCGAATTAAACAGGTAGCTTACGGTAGATATATTTTAGAAAGAGAGCATCAAAAAGTAAAATATTTTTGGAGTAATTCTACAAATTTGATTTGGGTTAGTTTACTTGGCCTGTTTTTCTCGGTGTACAGGACAGATTTTCTCATAAGCTGAAATAATGGCGATTATTGTTAGGTACTACCTTAATATTTTATCTATAAATAATTTAAAAAATTATGACCAAGTAGATTTATATCTTGTTTCCCAATTCAACGATTTAATAATTAAAAAGCTAATAATAGCCTTCCACTTGACACGTCAAATAATTTTAATATAATTAAATTTATTAAAATATGCAACAAGTAAGATAAAAATGTTATCAACGATTAGATTTTTTATATACAAAAATCAAAATTAAAAATATTTTTAGATCGAAACTAGTGAATGGACAAAATGTTTAGTACCAAATTATCCATTATATTAACTGCTTTCGCAGTTTGTCAAGGTATTTATGGAGTATTTTAATATTGGCATTAATCATCGAAAACTTTTTTCTTTGTAGGGCATCAACTTTCTGGAAAGAAAAGCCCAAGAGAAAGCATAAAAATTGTTGATGGTATAAATGCTAAATCCGGTCAATTTCCTCATCAAGCTGCAATTCCACCAATAAACACTGACGGTGTTTGCGGAGGAGTAATTCTCAATGAAAAGTGGATTCTGACAGGCATAGCATGCTTAAGATACTCCAAAAATGTTATTGTTGGTGCTCTTGATTTGGACGCCGAGAATGATGAGAAACAAGTTCTAGAAATAGATGACGTATTTCCGTTCCCAGATACAGATGAAGAAGGGTAAGAAGACTTATCCACTTTTTTCTTTCGGTTTAATAAATATCGCTAGTCTCTGTGTGATGCCTTTTGTGCCACACAGAATAACCTTAAATAATAATATATCGTAGTTCATTAAACTAGTTATAATTTAAACAATATAAAGGTTGAGACGTGAGTTATACATGACGTGATATAGCAAGGTAATGCGGACAGGTTGAATTCCGGCCGTTGCCCAGGTCAGGAAATGTTTACTGTTTACTTTGCATATACCGGGTGTAAATAAGTCACGCCTATAACTTTTAAAAGGGTGAATAGATTTATAACAAATTTTTGGTTGATTAAAATAGAGCTATTTTTGGATTTTTTTACATAAAAATCCAATATGGCCGACATCCGGTTTCACCGGAAATACCATAAAAATTGGAAATTCAAATGGAACACCTGGTACATTTCTTCATATTTGGATTCTAAGGTTTCATAATACGTACAGGTCGACTGTCAAATGTCACTTCAGACAAACAGTTTTATTTAATTTTTGATTTTTTTTATCCATCCAGGATATTAGGAAATCCGAGACTGGAGACTCCCTCCACTTTTCTAAAAGGCGGAAGAAGCCACGCCCTGCATTTTGTTAAGGACCCCCAATTTCAGGATCCTCGAATTCATAATCCTTAATTTCAGGACCCCAAATTTCAGGGCAATATTTTTACGTGGGCCAAGGGGTAACCAAATATTTTTACATGGGCCGGTCTAATAAAAAATTGATATATTTTGACTCCTTCCCTTCTACTTTAAAAATATTCGGGGATCCTTAAAATATTCGGAGGTCCTTAAAAATATTGGGGTATCCTGAAATTGGGGGTCCTTTGCATTCGAGGGTCCTTTTAATTCTGGAGTCCTGCAATTCGGTGATTCTTTGAATTCGGGGTCCTTCAAAATATTCGGGGGTCCTTAAAAATATTCAGGAGTACTTTGAATTCGAGGGGTCCTTAAAAAATGTGGGGGCATGGCTTTCCCCGACCAATATTGGCGTAGCTTCCCCAACCTTTTAGAAAAGCGGAGGGGGTTCTGCTAAGTGTCGGACTTCCTACTAATGATTGGTCTAAATTCATTATAATCAAGCTAAAATTACCTAAAATGTCTGAATTTTATCAATTATTTGTTTTTTAAAGCTAAACTAAAATAAATCAACAAAAATAATATTTCTTCTTTACATAATCAGAATTAAAAAACGAAAACAATCTGTAAATACCTAATAATTAAAAAAAATATTTTTTCCTATACTTAATCGGACTCACTGCAGTTATGGCATATGTAATATCTTTTCCCATCTGTACAAACTACGTGAGACCATTGTTTACAGCCCCCTTGACGTTAAATCCATTTCTCTCTAGACCGACTTTCTGAATACACATCTAGACAAACAAGGCAATAAGATTTATCTTCTTCTGATGAATCCGGTGGTGTTGTCTTATTTTTCTTCGATTTACCTTTTCCTATTCCAATCTTCGTCTTCCATTTAGATGGTTTACTTTTCTCTTTGTTTGTCTTTCATATTCCAATCTTTGTCTTTCCTGTAGATGGTTTACTTTTCTCTTTGTTTGTCAAACTCTTTTCTGACAGCTTCCTTTTTCGGAGTATCTGTGTAGATTGCTGACTTGATTTTTCAACATGTGGTTCCAATTTTCCCGAAGGGCCGTAATGTTTCAGGCGGGAACATTGCTTGCTTGTAGATGGAAGAGGTTCTTTTTGCTGAAGCAAATTTATTTGGATCTAGGTTTGGTGTAACAGCTTCTGGCTCTTGATTAGCTTCTCCGGTAGTTTGGTATGCTTGTAGCTTGAGCAGTGCGCAGATTTTGTTCAGAATTCCTCTTCATGAAGGAACGAAACCGCGCCTGTCCAGTCATTTCATTTACATGTCAAGTAGAAGGAATCTTCAAATTGTACTTGACGGTAAGTTCAAATGCCTACTATGGTAGAGTAAAAACTATGATAGATATGTCCAATCTGTACAGAGGTTAGACCCTGTTGCATTTGATGCCTGATCGTTGTATTAAATTCATAAGAGCCTTTTTCAGTTCATCCATCAAAAGATGTCATACTACTGAAAACTCATATCTGTAGATATCATCTCGATACTACTTGTCCTCCATAATAGCTATATTTATTATCATTTCATACATCGATCCAAACAAAGCATGCTTCTTTGATTCCTCTAATAAGAACTTTTGTAATGAAAGAGTAAGAGATGCTTTAGAAAAATCTAACACATCAAATGATCCAATCCAGTTTTATAACAAAAGAGTGTAGTACTATAATGCTAAGAATAAAAGTCTTACCTGATTTCGAAACACAAAATACTAATCAATATTCAGCTGTCATAGTATTTAAGTTTGATCAGATTTGGTTCTGTCAATAATTTTTATTTGATCAATCATTAATATATCTAAATACTTGGGTTCATCCAATACGCCAAGCAAAAATACTTGCTATCTTCATTCTTCTTTTTAGGTTGGATAGCCTCCATGCTGATATGTTGATTTAATATGGTTTTATGCTTGACCAAAAACTCTTAATTTCATCTTTGCCAAGGTTTCTATGGATCTTGTACACATTTAACCACATTATTGATCTAGTTGTAAATAATAATTTTGTTTTGGACTGGCAGCTGGGAATTTATCCCCAGAAGCCACCATACCTCTCTTTGAATGATCTTAGTATTAATTTATCTCCTCTGGGTAGATAATAGTTTTGTATTTTATTAACAGCCACGATAAATGTTGTGGTCGGAAGCTAGCATGTTCAATAGGAACATGTTGAAGGATTATACTGCTAAGTCTGTTGTATAGAAGTTTTTCAGGTAACTCAGTAAGGCCAGAGGTCTATAGCTTTGAGGTTAGTTAGCAGGTTTGATATAATCTTGGTTCTCTTAAATTCTTTGGATAAGTTACCAGTGTTTATCCTTTCTTCAAACTCTTCAGTTGTGAAGAATGTTGAAAATTCCATATTCTTTGGGCATTCAATCTCTTGCGATTTAATTTTTAGCTATATAAATAACTTCAGTTGTGCTGGTTGTGTGCAGTTAGTCCGCTTATAGAATAATTCGAATTGTACATTGTCAAAGACATTAATTTTTATTTTTAGATTGGGTCCAAATGACATTGGTCTAATCAAATTACAAACTGAAATTACTTTCAACGATAATATCCAGCCTGCAAAATTACCTATCCCAGGTCAAGAATTTGACGGTACTGCTGATGCATCAGGATATACAAATAACGTATTAAAAGCTGCCTTGAATGTTTCACTTATAACTTTCGAACGTAAGTGTTAATTTTAATACAAATTGTAATCGGAATCTAATTTATTTGAATCTCGTTTCAGAATGTGATTATGTCATGAGTGAGGTATTATCCATATTTAACATTCTTGATGAGCAGAGCAATATATGTACTGGTGCCGAAGACCAAAAATCATACAGCTGTTTAGATGATATAGGTGGTCCCTTAACTCAAAATGGAATAGTCATCGGTACTGCCACTTGGTATGTTAAGCCCTGTGGTACTAAAGGGATGCCCAATGTATATACAAAGGTTTCTAATTTTGTTGATTGGATTACCCAAACCATAACTAATAACAGTTAATTATGTAACAGAAATAAAGGAAATTTGATTTATTTATTGGTTATCTTTCCCTATCCCATTCTGTAATATGAATTATATCTCAATACCGTAGATGCCAAATCGTCTCTTATGTCCAGAGATAATCCGTTCCAGCCCAGAAAGAGGTGCAGAGAAGGAACGATCCGCCATAAACTGTATAAGAACGATGGTGATCGTCAGAAACAACCATTTTTGATTCACGTTTTTATCAACTCAATCATTGCTAATTCTGGGTACTTATTAGACCACCCGGTATCGTAGAAGCGTATAAATTTTGTTCATACGAGAGTGGTGACACCTAGTACAAACTGTCGGTACCCATCTCCCATCTACTGATAGATGGACAAGTCGTCCACACTCCCGAGCAGAAGGCCACTGCATTCAAACGACACTTAAAAGAAACCATGACAAATCCAAACAAGCTCAACTTCAACCAAAACTTCCAGGAAGACACCGACTTCATACTCCAAGACATCCTCATCATACCCAACCCCTCAATTCCCCCTATCCCTGAGCTACTGCTCAACCCATTCACCCCAGAAGAGATCGCCGCGGCATGTCATAAGGGGAGAAATTCAGCCCCAGGCCCTAACCGAATCAAGCGTCCGGCCCCGAAAAACCTACCTGACACCATGCTTCCTATCCTTACCCTCCTTTTTAACGCCTGCCTTTAACACTCCTTTTTTCCATCAAACTGGAAAACTGCCCACAACTTCCTAATTCCCAAGCCCAACAACGCTCCCACCTCCACCAATTCCTACAGACCTATATCCCTGACGAATTTTCTGTTTAAGGTCTTTGAGAATCTTCTCAAGGACCGTATCTGGGATTTTCTGGATGAAAGTGAAACGATCCCCCAATTCCAACACAGATTTAGGTCTGAGCACTCCACCCAAGACGCACTGGTGAGACTCCACTCCCTTACTTGCAAATCTCTAAACCTAGGTCACTGTGCATCGTCAGTCTTCTTCGATGACCAGAAGGCTTTCGATCAGGTCTGGAATGCCGGACTTGTTCGAAAGCTTTTCAACAACGCCATTCCTACCCCTCACAAATCGTTCCGTCATAGTTAAAGTCGGTTCGTCCACCGCAGATCCCTTTACTCCACAAGCCGGAATCAAATTTAGGGGGAGAGGCTATGGGACCACTCTGGACTGCTGCGAGAGATGAGTACTCACAACACTCTCGGAATGGTTTCGGAAGTGTTCTCCCCCAGAACTCACATACACAATTCCTTCAACGTCCTTCTTCCGAGAAGAGACGAATGGGAAAAGGGGGAGATCTTCTTTCCAGGGACGACTTTATGTACTGTACACAGATGGTTCAAAGACCCCAAGTGGTGTTGGAGCCGGAGTGTACAGCAGAAAACCGAGAGTTGACATCACAGTAAGCCTCGGCAAGTATGCCACCATCTTTCAGGCGGAGGTTTTCGCTATAGAAGTGTGTGCAAGAGAATTGGTAAACCATCATCTTGTCAACAAAAGTATTTACATTTTATCGGACAGCTTTAAAGGCACTGAGCTCCAACCGGCTGGACTCGAAGCTGGTGTGGAATTGCATCGAATTATTGGATCGCATTGCTACCAGTAACAGAGTAACCCTACTCTGGGTACCTGGGCATCAAGGGGTGGAGGGCAATGAGAAAGCCGAGTTCATTGGACCGGAACCATTCTTCGGCATAGCCAAAAGCAGTGCCAAAGACACTATCTGTAAATGGGCCTAGAGGAAAACTCTCCAGCACTGGAAATATATTCCTGGGTTAGCTCACTCTAAGGCGTTTATAGTCAAACCCTCAGGTAGCACCCTATCGCAGATCCTAGAAAGGAGGAGAAGTGATCTACGCATCTTAATTGGACTGCTTACAGGGCACTGTCGTCTGAGGTACCATCTGAAGAAGCTAGTCAAACATCAGACTGTCGCTTCTGCAGTGTGAAAGACGAAACGGCGGAGCATATTTTATGCTCCTGCCCCGCCCTGGAAATGAATAGGCTTCGTACGTTTGGTTTTGTACAGCTGGAGCCTACCGACTTCAAGGAAGCTTCACCTAAATCAACCATAGACTTCGTAAGAAGGTGTGGATTGTATGGTGAATTATAGCCCATAGGGGTGAGCCACAATAGGCCTCTGTTGGCCGCAGTGGAGGGGCGAGCAAACGCTCCACTCACATTGAACCTACGGAACGAGCCTCCCTCATCGGAGCCTTGGGGAGACAAAAAACCCATTTGCACATCTATAAAATATACATCAGACCCATCCTAGACTACAGAGCTCTGAACCTCTCCGCTCTTCCTCCTCACCTCCTGCACGCCATCACGGCAGCGGGGAGGAGAATCCTTAGAAAATATAACCCCTATAATTTACATATTCCAACATCTCCAAGGAAGGTACGTCAGTAGAACCCTGGCCGGTTCCAACACCCACGCCTAAGAAACCTAACGGACGAGATGGACAGATGGAAGGAACGGAAGACCTCTACCCAAGAAGCCCAAAAGGAAACTACCTCAACTGAACATAAAAGTTCTCAAAGAGCTCCTAGATTTCTTAGAGGATGCTCCTCTAAGCGTCAGTTCAGATGGTCACCCCACTGACGTCCAACGACTCCCTGCCCGCCTTATAATACTGAAACAAATATCTGAAGTCAATATCTATAATCAATAACTTTTCAGATCAAACCAACACACCCACCTTATCCCTGAAAAGGAGAAACTTCTCCTACAGCAAGGTACAAGGAAACAACCAAATCAGGATAAATAACCGAGGAGGGTTTAGCAGGAATGCCCCTGACTCTCCTTGCAGAGCGGTCAGGGGAGAGTCCTGCACTACTTCACACATTGAACCTAGCGTGAAGTGTCTTCTGTAAAAGATTCCTACCTCCACAACTCAGTTGTAAACAAAATCAGATTTGAACTAAGCAAACGACACAATATTTAAAATGTGTACAGAAAAATCATGCGCAGTTGCTTCTTTGTAAAAAACGTTATTACTAGCATCTAATTTCATTATTATTGATCAGATTTGAACTAAACAAAACTGTATTGGAAATATGATATATAATAAATATGTAAGGAAAAATCATGCGCAGTAGTAATTTTTCTCTTTGGTATCAATTGTTTAATTTTTGATGTTACTTCGAGGCGTACCATTATACACTACCGGTTACAAGAAATGCAACTCCAGGTGAGCGGTCACAGCATTTCAAGCCAAGCATGCTGGATGTTGATGTTATTTTACATTTCAGTTTTACACCGAATGAATGGATCTTGCTGAGAAACATCTACGTGGAAAAATGCTAAAATGTTTTGTTCATGTGCCTCAATATTACTTTTAAAAAATAATTTATTTTTGTAAAATAATAAATAAAATCAAAAATGGATTAAACAATTATTATAAAATTTAAACATAAAGGTTGTATTTAATGTAGAACAATTACACTGTAGTGTACCTATTCTTCCGTAAACTTTTTCCTGTGAGTGTCCATCCATAAAGTTGTTCACAATGCGTTCAAAAAGTATGAGAAACGTGGGTAGGTGAGAATATCAATTTCTCACTGAAACCCTAGTGCCTAGTGTACAGTAAAACCATAAAAAAATCAACTTCCTGACCAAAAATCGAATCAATTTACCACTCGGTCTAAAGAATGTTAGAAACCATTGATAAACGCTGAATGAAAGAAAAAAGGACTTATTTAAAGCAAATATGCTATAAATAACATTTCGGTGCATTTTAAAAGAAATATTATTTACAAAATTTAATTTTAAATTATTAATAACATTTATTTATTATAATAAATTTTTTTTATCTATTTGAAATAACAATTTATTAGATAAAAAGAGGAAGATAATGAAAAAGATGAAGATAATTAAAGAACGTTGGAATTGTTGGAATATTTACAAAAACTAATTTAAATGTTTTTTATTCTTATTAAAGAAGAAATAATATTGACCTGAATGTTTTTCTTAAAAGTGTATCAGATTAATATAAGAATATAAAATGCAGTTAGTTGAATAAAGCTCGTAAATTTGTCATTTTCAAAGATTAATTAAATTTTATTTAAACGTCAATTGCCAAAATGAAAAAAATCAAGAAATAATGGACAAAAATTTAAAATATCAATAACAAATAAGGTTAGAATTTTAGATAATGATGGAGAAGATGATATAAATAAAAAGTAATGAAAAATAGATTTAATACAGTACAAATGAAATAAATAATTTTAGTCAAATATTTAATGTATTAATAATGGAAGAATCAAGTAAAAAATATTTAAGTAAATGGATCAATCAAGTAAAAAAATACCTAGATGATATAAGAAAAGTTAAACAGGAAATTAAACTAAATTTAACATTTAAAATTAAATCCAATTAATGGTAAAAAAAAATTTTCAAGTAATTTTTTACTGTTTTTCGATTATTTTCCAAGGAGTTTCCAAGGATTTTTTAAGTATTTTTTAGCGATCTTGCAAGAATTTTTCATCACTTCTACTTTTGATGGTTTTTCCAGTGTTTCTCAAGGATTTTTCAAGAATGTTTTAAGGATTTTTCAAGGATTTTCCATGGATACGTATTTTTCTTTACGTCAATTTTCGATAATTTTTCAAGGGTTTCTCAAGGATTTTTTAAAAATTTTTCAAGGATTTTTCAAGAATTTTTCAGGAATTTTTTGAGAGTTTTTCATGACTTCAATTTTTGATGAGTTTTCAAGGGTTTGTCAAAGATTTTTCATGAATATTTTAAGGGCCAAGGATTTTTCATGACATTAATTTTTGATAATTTTTCAAGGATTTTCCAAGGATTTTTATAAGTATTTTTCAAGATCTTTTCAGGGATTTTGCACGAATTTTTCATTACTTAATTTTTGATAATTTTTCAAGGATTTCTCAAGAATTTTAAAAAATGTTTCAAGAATTTTTCATGACTTCAATTTTTGATAATTTTTCAACTGATTTTTAAAGTATTTTTCAAAATTTTTTTAGGAATTTTGCAAGAATTTTTCATGACTTCAATTTTCGATGGGTTTTCAAGGGCTCCTTAAGGATTTTTCAAGAATATTTTAAGGACTTGCCAAGGATTTTTAATGACTTTAATTTTTGATGATTTTTCAAAGAATTTTTCAAGAATCTTGGGAGAATTATTGATAGGTTTTCAAGGGTTCCTCAAAGATTTTTCAAGAAACATTTAAGAATTTGCCAAGGATTTTTCATGACTTTAATTTTTGATGATTTTTCAAAGATTTTTTAAGTATATTTTAAGATCTTTTCAGGGATTTTGGAAGAATTTTTCATTACTTTAATTTTTGATAATTTTTCAAGGTTACTCAAGGATTTTTAAAAAATGTTTCAAGGATTTTTCGTTTCTTCAATTTTTGATAATTTTTCAACTGATTTTTAAAGTATTTTTCAAGAATTTTTTTTAGAATCTTGCGAGAATTTTTTAGGACTTCAATTTTTGATGGGTTTTCAAGGGTATCTTAAGGATTTTTCATGAATTGTTGATGATTTTCAAAAATTTTCCAAGGATTTTTTAAATATTTTTCAAGAATTTTTTAGGGATTTTGCAAGAATTTTTCATTACTTCAATTTTTGATAATTTTTCAAAGGTTTCTCAAGGATTTTTAGAAAATGGTTCAAGGATTTTTCATTAGTTCAATTTTTGATAGTGTTTCAACTGGTTTTAAACTTTTTTAAGGATTTTAAAAGGATTTTTAAAGTATTTTTAAAGGATTTTTAAAGTATTTTTCAAGAATTTTTCAGGAATCTTATCGATAATTTTTCATGACTTCAATTTTAAATGGGGTTTCAAGGGTTAATCAAGGATTTTTCAAGAATGTTTTAAGGATTTGCCAAGGATTTTTCACAAGTTTAATTTTTGATGATTTTCCAAGGATTTTTTATTTTTTTTCAAGAATTTTTTAGGAATTTTGCAAGAATTTTTCATTACTTGAATTTTTGATAATTTTTCAAGGATTTCTAAACAATGTTTCAAGGATTTTTCATTACTTCAATTTTTGATAGTGTTTCAACTGGTTTTAAACTTTTTTAAGGATTTTAAAAGGATTTTTAAAGTATTTTTCAAGAATTTTTCAGGAATGTTGTGCGTGAATTTTTCACGACTTCAATTTCTGATGGAGTTTCAAGGGTTCCTGAAGGATTATTCAAGAATGTTTTAAGGATTTGCTTCAAGAACTGTTTAAGGATTTTGTAAGAATTTTTCATGACTTCAATTTTTGATAATTTTTCAACTGTTTTTCAACTTTTTTGACTATTTTCCAAGGATTTTTTAAGTATTTTTCAAGAATTTTTCAGGAATCTTGCGACAATTTTTCAGGACTTCAATTTTTGATGGGGTTTCAAGGGTTCCTCAAGGATTTTTCAGGAATGCTTTAAGGATTTGCCAAGGATTTTTCATGACTTTAATTTTTGATGATTTTTCAAGGATTTTCCAATGATTTTTTAAGAATCTTTCAGGGATTTTGCAAGAATTTTTCATTACTGCAATTTTTGATAATTTTTCAAGGGTTTCTCAACGATTTTTAAAAAATGTTTCAAGGACTTTTCATCAAATTTTTGATAATTTTTCAACCGGTTTTTTTTAGGATTTTAAAAGGATATTTAAAGTATTTTTCAAGAATTTTTCAGGTATGTTTTAAGGATATGCCAAAGATTCTTCATGACTTTAATTTTTGATAATTTTTCAAAGGTTTCTCAAGGATTTTTAAAAAATGTTTCAACGATTTTTCATTACTTCAATTTTTGATAATATTTCAAGCGTTTCTCAAGGATTTTTAAAAAATATTTCAACGATTTTTCAGGAATCCTGCGAGAATTTTTTAGGACATCAATTTTTGATGGGGATTCAGGTATTTTGTAAGAATCTTGCAAGAATTTTTCACGACTTAAATTTTTGATGAGTTTTCAAGGGTCCCTCAGGATTTTTCAAGAATATTTTAAGGATTTGCCAAGGATTTTTCATGACTTTAATTTTTGATGATTTTTCAAGGATTTTCCAAGGATTTTTTAAGTATTTTTCAAAAACTTTTCATTGATTTTGCAAGAATTTTTCATTACTTCAATTTTTGATTAATTTTTCAAGCGTTTCTCAAGAATTTTTAAAAAATAATTCAAGGATTTTTCAGGAATCCTGCGAGAATTTTTTAGGACATCAATTTTTGATGGGGATTCAGGTATTTTGTTAGAATCTTGCAAGAATTTTTCATGACTTAAATTTTTGATGAGTTTTCAAGGGTACCTCAGGATTTTTCAAGAATATTTTAAGGATTTGCCAAGGATTTTTCATGACTTTAATTTTTGATGATTTTTCAAGGATTTTCCAAGGATTTTTTAAGTATTTTTCAAAAACTTTTCATTGATTTTGCAAGAATTTTTCATTACTTCAATTTTTGATAATTTTTCAAGGATTTTTTAAAAACGTTTCAATGATTTTTCATGACTGCAATTTATGATAATTTTTCAACTGATTTTTAAAGTATTTTTCAAGAATTATTCAGGAATCTAGAGAGAATTTTTCACGACTTTAATGTTTAATGGGGTTTCAAGGGTTCCTCAAGGATTTTTCAAGAATGTTTTAAGGATTTGCCAAGGATTTTTCATGACTTTAATTTTGATGATTTTTCAAGGATTTCCCAAGGATTTTCCATGGCTTTTCCAAGGATTTTTTGAGTATTTTTCAAGCGTTTCTAAAGGATTTTTAAAAAATATTTCAAGGATTTTTCAGGAATCCTGCGAGAGTTTTTTAGGACATCAATTTTTGATGGGGATTCAGGTATTTTGTAAGAATCTTGCAAGAATTTTTCATGACTTAAATTTTTGATAATTTTTCAAGGGTTTCTCAAGGATTTTTAAAAAATGTTTCAATGATTTTTCATGACTGCAATTTATGATAATTTTTCAACTGATTTTTAAAGTATTTTTCAAGAATTTTTTTTTGGATTTTTCATAACTTCAATTTTTGATAATTTTTCAAGGGTTTCTCAAGGATTTTTAAAAAATGTTTCACGGATTTTTCATTAGTTCAATTTTTGACAGTTTTTCAACTGGTTTTCAACTTTTTTTAGGGTTTTAAAAGGATTTTTAAAGTATTTTTCAAGAATTTTTCAGGAACATTGCGAGAATTTTTCAGGACTTATTGATGGGGTTTCAAGGGTTCCTCAAGGATTTTTCAAGAGTGTTTTAAGGTTTTACCAACGATTCTTCATGACTTTTGATGATGTTTTAAGCATTTCTCAAGGATTTTTTAAGAATGTTCAAGGATTTTTCATGACTTCAGTTTTTGATATTATTATTATCTTATTATACATTAATAGAATTACAGTTATAGTGAGATAAATTAAAGATAATACCTATTACATTGAATGTAAAAAATAATTAGATAAATCTACAAAATAAACAGTAGACTGTGTAGAAATCTCCTTATTCCCACACAAACCCACATACTCGTAATTATAAATACCAAACGCAAATTATTGTCAAAAACGATAATGCAAATGTGCAATTAGTTTCTAGCTAGAAAAAGTGCAGTGAATGCAGGTGTGACTTGGCAGCCTTTGTTTATTGTTTAAACTTTAAGATAAGCATTATATTGTGGGAGGTTGTAGTTAAATTTGCACAATATTCATAATTTATATAACATAATGTCGTTTATGTATAATATCACATTGTTTTAAACGCTTTTAGTACAAGGAAGAATTATTTTCTCTATGCGACTATTAAATATGCTCATTTTTGTTACAATAATAGAATTCTTTCACAATGTGAATTCTTACCAAGAATTCACGGTAAATTAGCCAATCACATCCTCTGATTTTAATAATTCACGCTAATATCAACAAATCACATTGCTTTGAAAATAATTAACCAATCGCATCTTAGCTAAGTCGTTCATTTAATTTGGAGTAGTTATTCTATACCAATACTACGCCAAGATGGCGGCGTTTTTGGTGATAAGAGGATGTGGGTTGGTGACATCCGGTGTTAGTGATAACGGAATATTACCAATGACACCAGGACGCGTTACTCATAGAAAGGTAAAGGTCGAAAGGTCTAGGTTAAGCAGTGGATTATGATGGGCGCTTATCTATTTATATTTCTTTATAAAAGTGGTCTAGAACTTGGTGTTGTATAAGTAATTAATTGATTGAACTGGGTGTTCATAATATTGTAATGAAACATTTACGAAGTTTTAAGAAAAGTACGAAAAAGTTGTGGTATGTCGAGCTGCAGCCATGGCTCGCTTTCTAACCCTACCGACAGATCTACAAAGATGAAATGAAGTGGGTCAGATTCGCCGAAGAAGAAAAAGATAGCTACTTTGAAGAACTGTATAGGTCCTATGAAGAACTGGATGGACCAATTGACAGCGATGACCAAGACTACTACGACAATGACGACGTCGATCTACTATATGGACCTTATGAAGAACTCGACAACGGACCAGTTGACAGTGATGATGATCAATCTACCAATTACAACTACGATGACGCTAATCAACTGTATATGTCCTATGAAGAATCCGATGGACCAGTTGACACCGACATCAAACTTTAATATTTAATATTAAATCGCATAGTCGTAGAGAAAGTATAGTCTTCTACTTGCGTATAATGGCTATTATTCACTTTGATCATTCCAACACTTGCCGGTGTCGGAAACTTCATCTACATGAATAATAGCCACCATTCTACGCTAGTTGAAGAATGTACTATTCTTAAAACACTGAGGGGCTGATGTGTAAGGGTCGCTTACTAATAATACTCGATTCATTAACTTAAACTGTATTAGAACAATATTCCACAACGCTATTTATTAGGGCGGGTTGTATAAAAATTGTATTAACTGGAGTTTGGTAGCCGTTTTGTTAACTGCTGTTTTTATAAGGTTGGCAACGCAAAAATAGTTCAAATGGCATTAAACTGTCAAGAATATAACCTAACAATAAAAGAAAAATAGTCTGTTTCTGTTTCTACTGGTTCTATAATATGCTGTCTCACCAAGTCTGCAGTATTTATACTTTCTCTATGGTCTGCAGTCTGAAAACTGGATGTATATTGCCGGTTTCGAAAACGGTAAAAGTAAATAAAAGAAAACAAACAAGGTCTCCTAATTTTTCTGCTAAGGAAGAGAGGGTTCTTGTTAAAATAGTCTAAAATATTTCAATAAAATTCAGTGCTAAGGACTGATGCCATTTCCAACCAGGAAAAAAATAAGGCGTGGTATCATCACAAATTGTGGCCGAAGGTAAGCAACAGCAATCAGACACTGGTCAATAGTTCTACTTGCAATGGTCTTAGAGTTCGCAATAGGAATAAGTACATTCTATACAATGAGCATCTGAAGACTAACACTAACGTAAAATTCGGGTATATAGATATTTAGATTATTTGTTTATGTTTATATCAGCAGTTCGTAGTTCAACGAACGCATTCTTTGAATGTAATACGATCTCCTTTGTTTCTCATTTTTGTATACAAATAAATATTTATATACAGGGTATATCCAATACCATTAAAGTGGTCTGGTACAAAGCCCTTGACCCCATAATTCCTTACGTTTGTACTAATGCGTTGTTGGATTTTAAACTTGACGGGTTAGATGTTATTGATAGGGGTAGATTTTGCAAAACCAATTTTATATATATTAAGTAGGTAACTATTTTTTTGGGATCAGCCAATAAAATATAAGGAATTTAGAACGATAATTTATTTTTCTTAAAAAGAGGTAAAAAAAATAAATAAAAAGGCGTTATTGTTGATCAGTGGATCCAACCATTCTCCCCATTTTCACCATCCTCATGAACTCCAGCCTTCAGCACTCCCACTTTCCTACATACTGGAAATCCGCCCATACCATCCTTATCCCTAAACATGAAAAAGACCCAACATCCCCTAACTCCTACAGGCCTATATCCTTGACGAATGTTCTGGATAAGCTCTTTGAAACACTACTCAAGGAACGTACCTGAGACTTTCTGGATGAAAGTGGAACGATCCCCCAATTCCAACATGGATTTAGGTCTGAACATTCCACCCAAGATGCACTAGTGAGACTCCACACCCTTGCAGCCAAATCACTCAACGTTGGTCACTGTGCATCGGAATTCCTGTTTGATGTCCAGAAAACTTTCAACTAAGTCTGGCATGCTGGACTTATTCGCAAGCTTTCCGTCATCAATCTCCCTACCCCATTCATCAAACTTATCTACTCCTACCTCCAAAGTGGGAAACTGCCTCTCTGATCCCTTCACTCCCAAAGCTGGAGTTCCCCAGGGCTCACTGCTAGCACCTGTCCTCTATGATTGCGTTCCAAAACGTACAAAAATAGGTAAGAGGTGACTATGAGGACCGGGGAACTTAGTAAAATCCTCCTCCCAATATGGTCTACATGGCGGGCATATTGAGGATATAACCCAGGGAAGGTGGAAAAGGATGCGGGGATCAAGTACCGATTAGGTGATTAGGCTTATAGAAAAGGATGGATGGAAGGCCTCGGTTGGGAAATTTTGATTGATATGATTGCCCGTACCTTAGTGCATTCTGATGGTGGATTTTTTACTGTTCTTTAAATTTTAACTTTGCTTTTTCTAACTTCTTTCACACTTTTCACCTCCATTTTTTTCCCTATTTTATTAATGTTTTTTTTGTCAACTTTTTAGTCCTACTAACACTTTTTTAAGATAATCAAATGAACTTGCATATATCATCTTTTTCTTAACTTCAGGACACCACGATATGAGGAACAATTTTTGTTTCTTTGAGGATTACCCTGGCACTGTTGCATGTATTCAAATTCGAACAACCCATAGCGACATTCCTCTTCACCGCCCTGCAAGTTGGTGAGAAATTGGTCGTATTTTTCATCTCTTTTTCATTAGTTACACGTCAATTTGCTTGCCTTCTTTAATGTAGAAAATGGCATATCGGTGCTTCCTGTTCCTTTTGATTTCTTCGTGGATTTTTTGCATTGGTCTGCTACTGATGCCATATTTGATGATGGACTTCCTAATTCCAAAACTATAATTTAGAATACTGAAGAACACCAGATTCGCTAAATAAAAACGATTGTTCTTTTTCCAATTGAGGTCTAGTAGTATTTATAAGATGAGAACAATTATTGCTCTCCGATTCTATACTCTAAGAATAAAAGTTTCTTAGACCTGAAAAATATACAAGCAACTAACCACAAAGGTGAAGTAAATGCGACGACTACGATCCCCCCTGACCCCTTTTTCCGCATAAACATTTTTGGCACACAAGCACTATGCTTATATTTTTTGCTATCGTTTATCCTTACCTATACTCGTCTACTTAAGACAAAAAAAACAACCCGGGAAAACATAAAAGAAATTTTCATATTATTTCGATTTTCAATAGGCTTCGTAACTTCAAGGTATCTTTTCCCCAAATTTGAAGCGGTTTGCTCAAAAATTACGACCCGCAGCGTGTTTCCTGTGAAACCAGAAAAAGAGTGAGAAAAACCCGGAAAACCCCCTTATTCATTTTCCGCTTAATGTAATACTCGTGGGTCTTAAACAATGGTGAAAATTACACGTCGTTACATTGAAGCATTCAAAAGTTATGGCAATTTTAAGCTTTAGCGGACGACAACCAGACATACAGACAGACAGACAGACATCTAGACCACAGAAAAAATTAAGTTGCTTAGAATTGAATTATTTCTGAATAGAATAACATGAAATACAAAAATAAAAACAAAAATGATATGTACATTTCGTTTTTTGTTAATGAATCATTGTGATTAATTTCTGTAAAAGTTTCATTCGGTTTAAGCAATAAAAAATTACCCATTACTAGATAAAGTACTAATGATAGTACTAATAATCTTCCAATATTCTATTCAGAAGTACAGTTACGATTTTAGTTAGTTGTTTAAACGGCTCCGGTATTTTACGCATCATCGCTTTGTTTAAGAGTCAGTTAGATGCCTTCTGGAATGCAAAATATTGACTAGGTACTTACTTTACATAACAGTTAAGACATAACTTATGTAATTTCTTTATTACACTAAAAAAAATTATTCAATTTAGGTTTATTTTTTTGCAATAATAATTTTATAAATAGACTATCCTGAGATGAGTTCATAAGAGGTCAAACCCTACATTCTTGTTGAAGATTTGTCATAGTTCCTCGGATTTTGATCATTTCGGGGCTACCTGGTTATAAAAGAAAAGTAATTTCTTGTTATTAAATTCCGAGTAACCGTTGATTCAGTAGTCGATCTTACTATACTACTACCATCAGCAGAGAGTACAACGGATGGAGTTTGAAGGTCAGCTTCTTAGGCCGCTCGTTGACTTTATAGTCCTAACGGTATATACTATAAAAAATATAATAGATCCAAAAACAAAAAATTGCCATTTCTATTGAATACAGAAAACTATTTGTTATCATCTATAGTCTAAGATAAATTACAATAAGATTTAAAATAATTATTAAATTAATCAATGAATAAATATTCATAATAGATAAAATTAATATTTTTGTACATTTACGAATGTATAGGAACCACTAATACTATAATGCGAAAGAAGACGGTTGAAAATAATAATTTTAAATTATATATACCGGTTATTGTATGCACCCGATTTAAAAAATATATAAGCAAGGTAACGGTCGATTCGAAAAAAATTTAGTTTGTATCAATAACCAAAAACTAAACGAGTTGAAAATTTTATAATAAATAAATGATTAAAAAATGTAGATAAAATTACGGAATAAGCTGGACATTTTTTTTATTAGTAATTAGGGAAGTCATTCTTGGTTACTAGGATACAATGGATAAGAACAAACAAACCCCGAAGATAGAGAAAAATACGAAACGCCACGGAAAGAGAGCAAGAAAATAATCAGGAAAAGAAAAAGGCAATGGAAGGACCTAAGGATACAAGAGATAGAAAACGAGAAATGGAGCAGAAACTCAAAAAAAAATTACAAAAACATAAAAAACAATAAATTAAAAGGAATAAAGAACAAACAAGGAAAAATTGTGGAGGAGGAAAAAGAATACAAAGAAATATGGACAACATACTTTAAGGAATTAGTAAATGAACCAGTGCTAGAAGATAATATAGTAGAAGAAATTATTACACTAGAACCAACATTAGAGATAGTAACGGAAAGCCGCCTGGGAAGGATGGAATAAATTTAGAACTAATAAAATACGGAAGAGACATGTTACATGAAAGAATACATAGTTTGGTTAAGAAAATATAGGAAGAAGAGAAAATTCCAAACGAATAGGAATTTGGACAAATTATAACGATACACAAAAAAGGAGACCAGCAAGAATGTAAGAACTATAGAGTCAAAAAACAAAGACAGTAAGTTTTTGAACCTATGCACTCCGACCATTACCATACATGTTTCATCCTTTCGGAATCTTCAGTGGCACTTTGTCGGAATGCATAATTTCAAAAACTCACTCTGTCTGAATACTCCAAGTATTTCTATGTATTCCAAAAATAATAGATAGGAACGCCATCTATCGTATGGTTGATGGGTACCAACCGGGCAAGCCGTTTATCAGAATACAATTCTGTAAACGGGTCTATCCAAGTACAACTTGGTAGCCAGCAGATAGCGTTACCCATCATCCATCATGAGTGGAGTGAGTTTTTGAAATTATGCATTCCGACAAAGTGCCACTGAAGATTCCGAAAGGATGAAACATGTATGGTAATGGTCGGAGTGCCCGCTTGCCCCCTAGGCATTATGATGGATGATGGGTAACGCTGGCTACCAAGTTGTACTTGGATAGACCCGTTTACAGAATTGTATTCTGATAAACGGCTTGCCCGGTTGGTACCCATCAACCATACGATAGATGGCGTGACTATCTATTATTTTTGGAACTATAGAATCATCACACTATTAAACGTAGCCTACAAAATAGTATCATCACTAATATAAAGACAACTAGTAACTGAAACTCAAAATACTATAGGACAATATTAATGTGGGTTCATAAAAGGCAGATCAACACTATTAAATAAATCATGGAAAAAACATACGAACATCAACATGAAGTAGAAATACTATTTTTAGACTTCGACCAAGCCTTCAACTCGCTAAAGAGGAACGAAATTATGAAAGCCTTAAAATAACAAGGAGTAAGTAAAAAATAAGAAACCTAATAAATATGACAATGACACAATCAAAAGGTAGTACCCTGACACAAAAAGGAGAAACGGAAGAATTCGAAATAAACAAAGATGGAAGATAAGGAGACTCACTGTCATCCACCTTGTTCAATCTGGCTTTAGAATTCGTTTTAAGAAATATACAAAAGGGAAATATAAGAACAACAGGAAGTTAATTAATTACATATGCAGATGACATAGTATTAGTTACAAAAAGAGGAAAATCATGGAAAAAACTACTAAAAGAGATTGAAGAAGAAAGGTGGAAGTTAGCACTTAAAATTAATACGAAGAAAACTAAAATAATGATATTTTATAAAATTACAACTACATTTTATAAAATTATTTTCTAAAATCACAATTCCTAGAATATATTTTTTTTTTAAATCACAGTTTTCTATAACAAACTTTTGATATATTCTTTAAATTTTTAACGTTAATATTTACCATAAAAAAATCAAATCGTTTTTTCGAATAATTTTTAAATCAATAAATAATTAATATTTCATTCAATTGTATTCAAAATGAAAAACAGACCTTTTTTCAGGTTTCCGAATCAAAATACATTAATAAAGTTAGTTTAAAAAAATCAGTTTTCTTGTCAAAAAATCACAGGTAAAAAATATTGTTTAAAAAAAATCACAATTTCTAGAGCAAAATTTTGAAAAAAATCACAGTTATAGAGTATATTCTTTAAATTTTTAACGTTATTTACCATAAAAAAAAACAAATCGTTTTTTCGAATACTATTAAAATCAATAAATAATTTTTCTTGTCAAAAAATCATAGATAACAAAACATTTTTAATCTTTTTAACTTTTTACATTTTTGTAAGGATGCAAAAAACACAAATCAAAAACAAATGTAACGTTAATATTTACCATAAAAAAAAATCAGTTTTTTTGTCAAAAAACCACAGGTAATTTTTTTAAACTTTTTACATTTTTGTAAGGATTCAAAAAAACAAATCAAAAATAAATGTAACAGAAATGAAAAGAGGCAAAAAGCAACGAAAATTTTGGAAAAAAATGATAACAGCAACGACGAGAAATATGAAATATCAGAAGAAGCAAAAAATAACACAAATTGAAATAAAAAGACAAATAGATAATTTTTAGGCATTAATAGAAGCTTTCATACCCTTTGAACCCCATACTTACACCCTAAGAGAAAACAATACGAATTTGTAATAAGAGGATTGGATGAAAGAAATTCATAATGATCTAAAAAAATCGGCTGTGTCGCCCCAAAACTTTCCCGACGAGTATCCACTAATACTTTTTAGATTTTTTTTTCAAATTTTTACGAAGTTTGTCCATTTTTAGTGATTTTTTTCCATTTTGATCAGCAATTTCACAAACTTTAAGAAATTTATAAAAAAGCTCAGTTCGAATGTCAAAATTGTCACAAAAATTTCAAATTTCATAAATTAAAAAATGTTGCAAAAACTGAAAAATGAAAAATTTAACCAACTATTTCAAGTTTCCAAAAATTCATTTTATTTACATATTTTTGAGAAATTTTTGTCTTTTTGACTATTAGTATCAAATTTGTGTCATTTTGTCTGTTTTTAACAATTTTTTACTTAATTTCAGTAATTTTTGTTAATTTTATTATCGTGTTGTCTTTTTTTATTTTTTTTTGCATATTTGTCCATTTTTCGTGATTTCACAAACTTTAAGAAATTTAGAAAAAAATTCAGTTCCAATTTCAAAAATTTAACAAAAATTTCCATTAACTTAAAAATGTTACAAAAACTGAAAAATCAGAAATTTAACGAATAATTTTAAATTTAGAAAATTTCATTTTATTTGCTTATTTTTGGGAGAATTTCAAATTTTAACATTTTTTTATTTTTGACAGGTGACATTTGGAGAAATAATTCTGACTGTTCTGAATAGAGTTTTTCAAGGGCTTTCAAATGACATTTGGCAAGTCAAATTCAGTGACATATTGTATTTGTCATTTTTTGATAGTGACACTTCCGTTTGACAGATGTCGTACAAAAACTAATAAGTTCTTCCGACGGGTAACCCAAACACATATACCAAATTTCAGCTCAATCGGATTGAACGTGTGGCCTCTATCGTGGAAGAATACACACAGACAGGCAGACAGACAGACTTCCATCTGGAAAAGGTCAAATCATCTCAGGTGGCCTCAAAATAGATATTTCCATCTTTATCTCGAAAAATTTTTTTAGCTCGTTCATAATACTTTCCCTTCTAGGAAGTAGGTCGGGAAAGTAAAAACAATATATTTTCACACATTCGATTTTTAAAAGGCTCGCACACCACGTGACTTATGTGGTTGTATTCTAATAAATTGGATCTAAAAATATATTTTTTTCCAATTAATGTTAATTAATCCTACCCTTTAAGCCATTTTTCCCGCACAAAACGGTATAGAGCGTCACAATATATATTTATTCGTTTTTGGACGAGATCTCGCCTAATATAGTATAGAAATATGCGGTTATTTGACAATATTTTAAATATTTATTAAAATTGCGCTTCTAAGCCATTTTTAGTAAAAAATATTTAAACAAGTACCACAGACAAGTTCTAAAGAATTAAGTACAGAATCGATTGATGACAACCGCAGCTTCCTATATTTAATATTAAGGGAGCGCCCGTCCAAAAATCATTGGCGTTTCTTAAAATCCTAAATCGTTTCTCACAAAAATTTACCAACCCTTCCTAGTCCCCCCCTACATATATTGAATTCCCCATATTTGGTCATTAGTGCTTAAATATTTAAGGTAAGGAAAGTTGATTTTTTCTAAAATCTAAGTCTATGTTTGATATTGCATCTTTGTCTGGCTTGTCACTTTAATTTTTAATGTTTACTGTTCTAAATCTGGTATTTAATTGTATTGAATAATCGAATCAAGAAATTATAGATTATCCCTTAAGGGCTTTAAAAAAAAATTAGGTCACTATATACGTATATTCCCCATACATGAAAAAAATAATTTATATAAAAACAAAACTCGTTTTTAAAGAAACCAAAACCTAAACTAATAATCAATGAAGGTAACTAAGTAAAAGATACCATCCTCGTAAAGAAGTCAACATACCTTTAACGTAATTTCAAGTTTTAATCCCAAACACAACACAACGAACGTCAAATAAAAAACTCAAAAACACAAACAATAAGCACAAATACACTAAAAACACTTTCTCATTCAAAAATATAAAATTTAACTGTTAGTTCGGAATTTATTTCGAAAATAGTTATTTATATTAACGATCGCAAGACGATGGAATCTGGCGATGTACCTACTAAAGCGCATCGAATGTTTTGAAAGCCCAGAGCCCAGGCGTTTAGTTTCTACGCCCGTACCCAGTTCAATCTATACTACAGACGGTTTAAATGCTCGTCTTGCGTACTAGAGAATACAAGGTGGATACATTATAGTATTCTGCCCTTTCGGTTATGGAAACCGGTTCCTAATGTCATATTTAAATAAATCTGATGCTTGTTATTAAATTAAATTTTGAAACTAATCAAACGCCAAACTGACAAACTTTTTAATTATTTTTAAACTTTCAATGTTACCAACTTAACTTTATTTTTCAAATTAATAAACTAGAGAGATTTAAGGAAAACTTACTTCTAAATAACCCCATATCTTTGGTCTACTTTTACCTACAGGGCTCAAATTTAAACTAGCCCAAGGTATAACCTTAAGGCGTCTATATACAAAGTTTGAAGCAGATCGGTCCAGTCGAGAGTTCTCGCCATATATAGCTATAAAAGTCCTGACTGATTGACAACCTGACTGACTGACTGACATAGAATCAACGTACAGCAAAATCTAAACCCAAAAACTTGAAATTTTGAAAATATGTTCTGTTCATAATATAGAGACCCACTAAGAAAAGATTTAGCGAAATTTTGATTTTAAGCGGTAGAAAAGGGCAATTTAATTTTCAAATTTTCAGCTGTCAAGTTTGACACGATTTTGTTGATGTGTCATTTGATGAAAGTTTTGTCACAGAACACCTTAATTAACTATACAGAAGCGAAAGTACAAGGCGGCATTTTGATCTTCAAGGGGAGAATTTGCGTGACCTTCATCCTCTACTAATCTGTCATTTTTAAGCGGCAAATTTGAATTAAATCAAATTAAGTTAGTGGGAAGATTGAATATCACGTTGGCAATTGTAATAATTAGCCACAGAACATAAAATTTGGACCAAAAGGGTCTTCTGTGTAGTTAAGGCGTTCTGTGGTTTTGTGTTCAAAGGTTATGTTTTTATATATATGACAAGAACTGACAGATTGATAGTAGATGTCTGCAATTATTAAGGGACCTTCACCGAATTCTCAAGGTTGTGTCTTTGAGCAATTTTTTCGTTCGTCCTGATTGGAAGATTGTTATATGAATGAAAATCTAGGAAAGTTAAAATAAAGATATAAAAGAAGAAAGATATCAACGACAACAAAAAACTGGTAAAAGGAATAATCTCTGCGCGATTTTTCAAGACTACGGCCCGTTTTCGTCAGCGGTAGAAAGTCCGATTGGAAAAAATCGGAATTTTTCCTATAATTTTTTTTTCAATTTTTTTCAACGAGCCGTATGCGATATGGATATCAATCGACGCGCCTTGACTTACACAACACCATAAAAGAAATCAGACAGACTTTTTTTTTCGCGGAAAATCAATTTTTCGATTTTAAATATATCAATTAAAATTCTAATTTTACTTTAATTTTAGAAACGTTATTTGGTTATTTGGTTTAAAAATAAGAGCCAAATAACTTCAATATATATGACGGTATAGAGACTCATATTCTCAACATTATCGGATATTCTTTCATTTGATTTTTTAGGAACAAAAATGGAAAAGTATAAAATGCAGACAAAATAACAATAAGGAAAAATAGTGAATAATATGGTAAAATAGGGAAAAATGAAGCAAAAGAGGGAGATATAGAAAAAAATAGGGGGAAAAAGTGAAAGATATGAATAAGAAATGAAGAAAACAGAAAAATAAGGAAAAATAGGGAATTACAAGCTAAAATAGGAATAAAGAAAATATACGTGAAAAAAGGGAAATACAGGGAAATAGTGAACAACAGGGAAAAACAGGAAAAGTAGATAAAGATAGGATGAAAAAGGAAAAAGTTGGAAAATTAGGGAAAAATAGATCAAAATGAAAAAAAATAGGCAAAAATAAAGCAAAACTGGAAAGTAGGATAAAATATGGAAAATTAGTGAAAGTATCAAAATTCCGACAAAATACGGAAAAAAGGGAAAAACAGCAAAAAATATGAGGAAATAAATGTAGAAAAAAATAGGGTATGTAGTGAAAAATATGAAAAAAATAGAACTAAATGGAGAAAAATAGGGAAAATATAAAAAATGAAGACAATAGTCAAAAGTAGGACAAAATAGGGAAAAATAGTGAAAAGTAAGTTAATTAGGAGAAAAATCGGCAAAAATAGGACAAAACGGAGAAAATAGAAAATGGGGAAAAATAGAGTAAATAAATGGTAAAATGGGAAAAAATAGGAAAAAAAGGGAAAAAAAAAGAAAAAAAGGAAAAAGAGGAGAAATGGAAAAATATAAAAAATTAGGAAAAATGGAAAAAAATTAAAAAAAAAATCGGAAAAATAGATAAACGTTGTGGTGGGAAATAGGGAAAAATTGGTAAAAGTTGGAAAATTACGTTAAAATATGGAAAAATAGGGCGAAATGAAGAAAAATAGGGAAAAGTTGGGCGAAATAGAGACAAATATGGAAAAAGTGAAAAAAAAATAGGAAAAAATAAGAGTAGGAAAAATATTGGAACAAATAGGAAAAAAATGGGAACAAATGTGTCAAAATAGTGAAAAATACGGAAACACAGAGTACAACAGGGTAAAATAGGAAAAATAGGAGTAAATGGGTACAAATTGGAAAAAATAGGGAAGATTAAGGCGGAATTTGTAAAAAAAGTAAAGAAAAATAAAAAAAATAGGAAAAAATAGAAAAAAAACAGGAAAAATTAGAAAAAACCCTAACACATATATACACACTAACAGTATGAACTCAATAACTTACTTCTTTGTTGCTTTGAAGTAAATTAATAACGAAGGGTTGCAAAAGCAAAAACAGAAAAAATGAAATTTTCGGAATTTGGCAATGAAATTTTCGGAATTTGGCAAAAGTGAGAAAAAAACTCAAAAAATAAAAGAATTCCCTTAAAATCTTTTTTCTTACCTTTACCCAATTAAGGGATGGTAGTTATAAAGTAAAGGGCTCTGACACAAATAGAAGGGGTGCAAGAACAAAAAATAGAAAAAACGAAATTTTCTGAATTTATCGAAAGTGAGAAGAAAACACAAAAATAAAAGAATTCCAAAAAAATCTTTTTTCTTACCTTTACCCAATTAGGGGTGGTAGTTACAAAGTAAAGGGCTCTGACACAAATAAAGAAGGGGTGCAAAAACAAAAACTAGAAAAACGAAATTTTCCGAATTTCAATTACACTCTGTATAGGCATATTTTTAATACATATATTGAAAAAAAATGAAAAATAAATTTGTGAAATATGGATAAAACGAAAAAATCAAAATGAAATTTTAAAAAATCGAAAAAAACGCAAAAATAATGCCAAAAAACCAAAAAAAAAAGAGAACGCAAAAAATCGAAAAATATCGCAAAAAATCGCAAAACAATCGCAAAAACCATAACATATTCCCAAAAAAAAATAGCAACTAGTCGCAATTCAGGAATAAGAAAAAATGAGAAAAAAAATTAGAAAACGAAAGAAATAGAAAAAAAAAACAGAACAATGGAATAAAAATGAGGGAAAATCAGAAAAATCAGAAAAAATCAAATTCAGAAAAAATGAGGAAAAAACATAGAACAACCAACAACCAAAAAGCAGGAAACAATTGTGGCCATAAAAAAAATAAAAAATTTAAATAAATCGCAAAAAATCGCAAGGAAATCCCCAAAAAAATGGCAAAAATCGCAAATAACGCAAAAAAAACGGAGGAATAAAAAAAAGAAAAATGAAAGAAAAAAACTACTTTCGGCAATTTGTCCGCAAAAAATTAGGAAACAAAAGAAAGCAGTAAAAAAACTCAGCAATGCAGAAAATCAGAAAAAAAAAATAAAAAATCTATAAAACAATTACAATTTGAGATATAAATTCTATATAAGAAAAAAATCAGATTCTAGAAAGAGACTGAAAGTAAGAAAAAGAGAGGGAAGGTCACCTGGATATATAAGACTTGAGACTATAGCCGAAAGCGCTTAAATATAAATGATAAATTATTTTTAAAACTTTCCCGACGAGTATTCACGAATACTTTTTCAGATATTTAATGTTAAAGTTTCAAATTTTGACATTTTTTATTTTTGGCAGGTGTCAGTTGGAGAAATAATCTTGACTGTTCTGAATAGAGTTTTTCAAGGGCTTTCAAATGACATATTGCAAGCCAAATTCCGTGACATATTGCAACTGTCATTTTTTAATACACAGATGTCGTACAAAAACTAATGGGTAACCCAAACCTATATACCAAATTTCAGCTCAATCGGATTAAACGTGTAGTCTCTATCGTGGAAGAATACACATAGACAGACAGACTTCCATCTGGAAATTGTCTTAATCATCTCAGGTGACCTCAAAATGGATATTTTCATCTTTATCTCGAAATTTTTTTTTAGCTCGTTCACGATACTTTCCCTTCTCGGAGGTGGGTCGGGAAAGTAAAATGAATTTTTTTTTATATTTGTCTCAGAAGTATCTCTGAAGTACACATCTGTCATTTTTGTCGAAAAAAATATTATAAATATATACATATTTGACGAATCGGTAATAGAACTTTCTAAATTCAATGAATATTTAGAAATGTTTGCTTCGTGCTGAGGTGCAAAGCTCCGAGAAGTCTACTATGGGAGAAAACTTGTCTAACATACAACGGTTCAAAATACCCGCGAATAAACCACTGATGGATAAAAGTTAGGTTAAAGGTTCTGCCGCTGTCGTACATCAGAATATCAAACATTAAACAATTTTAAGCGAACTACCAATATTTTTTGGTATTTACCACAAAATTTCTTGGTTATCCTATGCGATTATGGAAGGGGTTACTATACTGACGTCACAAGTACTAATCACTTGAATGAAGTGGTATTTACCGTGGTTATAAATTTGTTTATTTTCAAATGTCAATTGATTAAACCTCTATTTTTCACTGTGTTTTACGTTTGTTTATCAATTTTCATTTATGCTGTATTGTTTATTGTCTTTAACTTCATCTGCCATGTTTGCCATTTTTTAATCTGAACTTTATAATATTTTTCTGTACTTTTAAGAACAAAACATTCACTTTTTTGTAGTTTTATAACTGTCAACATCAACCAAGAAGTAAAACAGCTCCGCAGGTAGGTAAATACCACAAAATTTTGGTTATATAACTTTGACGGAAAACAGCTGATTAATGACGTCACGGATATATGACCAAATTAATAACCGAAGCCGCTTGAATGTTGTGGTAAAGTTCATTGCATAGCCTTTCAGTTGCACGTTATACGGCATCTACTATCTCGCTTTATCGTATTAAGTTGAAAGAAATGCAAAAAAGGTACGTCCACTATAAATTTTCGTAAGGCAATAACATCATGAGTGATCTATACGTAGATATTAAATAACTAAAATTGACACAATACAGGCATTTCATTGGCTGCCGTTTGATATACGTCATGGCCTCATAGTCAAATTGAAATATTGAACACGCTCTTTAGCTATTTTTGATAAACGTCAAAGTGTACGCCTGATAGTTCGAATCAGAACAGTACTTCCATTAGTTCCATTTCCATTTCTTATAGTAGATTTCATCCGGCAAGTGATCCTTGTCGTCTTGTTATAATAACTAATTTTACGAATTTATTTACTAATGTTATATTATTTATGATAATAAATATCAATTAAAAATACATTTTGTTTTATTTTGTAATGTTTTGATATCACAATTCTTATTAATTACAAAGCCTTGTCCTATTTGGCTGAATACGATCCTGACAACTGTCAAAATTTTGTAGAGTCGCCATCAAATGCCATGTAGTAATCAAAGACATGCCGAAAACATGATATGACGCCATATTTGGTGACTTGCAACTTTTGGTTATTCATGTTCCAAAACCCTACTTACTCTTTGTCACACTAATACTTTGACATAACCTTACTCTTACTCCAGGGTAAGTTCTGGAACATAAAATCAATGAAATTTAGCTTTTGGTGTGAATAGATGAGTAGACATGACGTCACAAATGTCATTCTTGTCAAAAACTGACTCCAGACAAACCTCTGTCAGGTATCGATTCCGCTAAGGTTTTTGTAGAAGATTGCGTTTATTGTGTTATAGAAAATATTTGTTATCTTCGATTTTATAAAAAAAAACATCCAAACAACCAAACGCAAACTAGACTTTGTTTAACCATCCTCTGCCGTTACGTCATACATTGTCCAACTTGATCTCTCAATCATGAAATGGATGAGGCAAAATTATGACGTCATTAACGTATTTTTTAACTAATGTCGACGTAAATGTTATTTTTTATGGTGTTTTCCATTGACATGCACTAGCTTTGCACCAATATCTTGGGTACACGGAAAAGCTGTCATAATTTTGAAGAAAATCAAATTTTCTCACGTGCTTTACATTCATTTCATTTACTACATCATTATCGTTAATTTTAGGCACAGATGACCGATTTTTTATTTTCTCTGCTAATATGTCTAAATCACTATTATCATCCGAAGAATATGATAACAAAAAATAAGCTGCATTTTTTCATTTTGCACTATTGCACTACACTGGACACCAGCTTCTGAGCAGGCGCAGAAAAAACTGTACTCGGTGTAACTTTGCTTGCACTAGTTTTCCAATGGAATATGAAATATTGGTGCAGTACAACCAACGGAATACCCATTTTGCACTCAGTTCAGTTTCAGTGCATTACTTTTGACAGCTCAATTAATTTTTAATTGTCAAAATGCTTTCCACGTATAATGACAAACAGTAAAGTTTAATTTTAAAGTTGATTAATTACTTTTCAAGAGAAATAGATGCTGGAATAACGCTTTTACCGTTAAATGCAGTCTACAAAGTTTGGGTTCACCCCAAAAATATAATCGTATAATACATTTTTAATATATATTATATATAATTTGCCATTTAATCACGCTCAGGGACGTTCATGTAGCGTTCAACGTAACCTCAATTTTTTTGTTTGGAATCAGTTTTTGACAAGAATGACTCACACTTTCCTCGTGTACCGAGCTTAATTCATACAATTACATTTGACGTTTTAAAATTGTAAAAATATCTATCATATATTTTATTAGTTGAAATTGTGTTAAGGCATTATATTTAGATAAGAATTAAATGAAACAGAGCCTTCCAATATCAATAGAATATTATGTATTAATCCAAAAATGGAAGAAAGTATTGTAATACTAAATTTTAAGCTTATACAATTATCATGTAACTGAAAAAAAAATAGGTAGTCAAAAACGAAAGGAAAAAATGTGTGCCAACCGAAGAATTATATTTAGAGTTATAGAAATATTATTGTGCATTATTGGTACAGTGATTTATGAACTAACCGAATCTTTCTTTTCAAGACTGGTTGCAGAAGGACTAGCTATAGGCAAGTGCTTGAAATATAATAAAAATTAGTTATCATTATATCATGGCTACTAGGCATGATTCATTTTTAATACAAAGTAATTTATCCCATTCCAATTGGACCAAAAGTAACAGAGCTAAAAGCCAATGCATTTTTGTCGTTGACACAGCGCATGATTTTTCTTTACGTATTCAATTTATGATCCCCTTCTTAAAACAAGAATTTTTTTTCGTAAAAATTGAACCATTAATAGCGAAGATAGACGTTAGTGCTCTTTTATTGTTGCCACAGCACATGATTTTTCTTTATATCATCATATTTCACATATTTCCTATTGCGTAATTCATTAATTTTACTAATTTAAAATAAACATTTTTTTATTTGGCCCCAGTAGATAAGGTAATCATGTATTAGAAAGAGAGCAGAAAGTAAAAGGCGAGGTTGCCATTTCGACAATGTTATTTAAATATATAAAGCTCACGGGGTTGCCATTTTTGATATTAAATCTTATTAAATAATTTTTGAATTGTATATTTGGAATATAAAATAGAACTAAAAACCATTATTTTTTTTTATTTTTTTTTCACTTTCTCGCTGCCAATATTCATTTACATAATTTTATAGATCAAAGAAAACTTGCAATATGAGTTGTCATTTTTTTAATTAATTTAGACCTGGACATTAATTTATATAATGTTTTCTTTAAATGGAGATACCCTAGAGGGTGGGTGGATTCAAATACCACCCCTGTTATTATTTTTTTAACGCTTTATTATTTATTTACAACTATAAAGCATGTCAGGGTACGTGTCGTGTTAGTAATTTAGAACAAATAATATATTATATTGGGACTTCTTTGAAAATTATTTAATATTAATTTCCTTCATTTTGAACAATTAAGAAGCAGATTTTTATTAATATTATTTTTTATCTTATTTACTTTTTTTATTGAATTACGTATAATCAGCAATTTTTCTATAGTACATCTTTTGTTGTCAGAATTAATTATGTTATAATTCATTTTAAATCTCAGTAAATGTTCTTAAACTTAAGCATAAAAAATTTGGTTTAACTAATTGTTAATTTCTAACCAAAAAATTTCTGTATATTAACTAAAAATTTTTTTTTGCAGGTTTAGGAGGATACATTTTAATCCTCCTCATCTGCCTGATATCTTCACGACTAGAAACTCTTCCTTATTGCATGGAAATAATGTTTCTAAGTGTGGGTTTCATTTTAAATTTTTTTTGTGGATTTATGATGATCGTAACATATAGTTTAAAAAAAAGAGCATCATCCGACCTTCCCGCTAGAGAACTTGAACAAAATAAATTAGATGCGGCTTTAGGAGCTATAAGTATAATTGTTTCGATGGTTATGTTAATTGATTTGTTAACGGGAATTATAGTTTGTGGGAATCACAGTGATGAAGAATAAAATAAATGTAATAAATGTTGTTTTTTTTTTTTTTTCCTAGTTTATTTGCTTTGGCAGAGACCAATTAGCCAGTAAATGTTGTTGTAGTTTTAATTTAAAGCGCTAATAACTTATTCTCTATCCTACTAGTTTCATTCTAGGCAATATTGCTGAAGGTTTTCTCTGTATCTAGTATTACTGATTCTATCCCTTTTTGATTCAAGAATGAATTTAAAAAATAGAGAAACTGGTTAAAGCTGGAAGGAAGTAAATTGCAAAGAAAGAGTAGTTTTCAAAGAAGAAAAGGACAAAGAAGAAAAGGACATTCTGGAAAGATTGAAGAAGTACCAAGGCCTAACATTGACTCAAGTATCCCTATGAACACAGGGATATACTATCCCCTTTTTACGTACCGCGGTACAAGGATATGATTGGGACATTCAGGGCATGTCCCACAAAGATTATCCAGAGGACATCCCAGCTGTTATATCCATAGCAAAAATTAGATATAGTAAGATAGGACACCCGGCGTAATTTCATTGATGTTTCAACTTAAAGTCTGGTGACCTTCAAACGAAATATTTTATTAAACATTTCTACGGGGTGAGTTTAAAATAAACACTTATTTTCCTAACATTGCACTGTAAACAAGTAGCAAAATCTATTAATGCTATCTGTACAAGCGATGTTAAAAATAATGACCAGCCCACTTAGAAACCGTTCAACCCTAAATCAGAGAATCTGTCGGAACGTCTAAAATATTGGTAACGATAACCTAGCAAAATCAGTAAATACTTATTTGCACCGCTGCATGTTGCCTGCACGATCAATTATAAGCTCTTACCACCGGAGTACGATCGAGCGGTTAGAAGGGAATATTATATTTTTGATTGACGAATCACTGGAATAAAACAAAACAAAATTGTAAAAATATGTAAACTTATAATTTATTTTAAACACACCAAAATCAAAAAAATAATACAATAAGTCACTAATATGTTTCAATATTACTATATCAACACCGTAAGAAATATTATACTATGCATCGGCTTATATCTCGATGTTTTCGGAGTGCTTCCGGAGTACTTTCCAGGAAATTCCCTCTCTCTCATATTTTATTCGCCTTGTCTGACTGTCCTATCTTAATATACCTAATCTTTGTCCATATGTTGTCCCTTTCATGTCCCTGATATTTCTGATACTCATATAAGAATAATCGAAGTTCATCAAAATATTAATTGAAGATTTAAAGTTGATATTTTTATTTGAAAATCTTGGTTTTCTTAAAAACAAAATAAAAAAAGATTTCAGGAATTTCTGGGATGTGACCATTGAGCAAGCAAAAATTTTTAATGGATATAATACCATTACTTGGTCATTGTTCTAGTCGTGGGTTCGATTCCCATGAATCTCAAATGGAATTAAAGTCAGATAAGACTTTGGGCAAGTACAAAAAGGTATTTGTGCCATGCGCAGTTTCATTCTCGCCGGTAACCAGGCCGGATGAGATCGGATATCTTGTGGAACACAATTACACACTTGCTAGTGGGTAGAGCACCTGAATGACAAAGTCATAGTCCTGGGTTTAAGGTGATTGAGGACCATGGTTCGGAGCCCACGATAAGCTATAGGTCCCGTCCAGATTAGCCCTGGTAGCAGAAAAGAGACATTAAAATTAATAGCAAGCAATACCGTTAATCTAAATCTCCATCAATGATACAAACTAACGGAGCATAAGAGCGTTTTCATCGCAAGCTAAAAGATCTAATTAGTCACTATATACAACCAGAACAAAGAGATTGGGACGAATGGCTACTATTTGCTCTAGCAGCCTATAGTTCGATGGTACACTCATCTATAGGAGAGAGTCCATTTTGCTTGTACGGGAGGAACATGGATTATCCCTACGACGAAATATTTCAGCCAATGCGAGTACGATCCGATACGGACACGAATTATGCAGCAGAATTTATACAACGAATGAAGATTGCTCATCGAAATGCAATTCGTTCAATGGAATTAAATACAGAAAGAATACATAAGCAATTTAACGAAAAAAGTAAAGAACCCGCTTATCAACTAGGTGACAGAGTCTATCTATATGAACCAGCCACGATAGCGGGTATCAGCGAAAAGTTAGCAAAGAAATGGATAGGGCCCTACAAGATCACGGAGCTAAGAGAAGTAAACGCAACAGTCTAAGAAATAAACGGAAAGAAAGTAACACGCGTACACGTGAATCGTTTAAAACCATGTAAATTTGTGGAAGATATAAGTGATGATAACAAAAAAAGATTATCTAATGGAAATATTAGTAATAGCTCGCCAAATAGTAGTTTAGTAACAATTAAAGATTCATATTGTCAGAATTCACTTTCCTCCGTGAATTCTGACAATAGGGCAAGGAAAACATGTGCTAACGAATATTTTTCAGATCAATTTCGGAACAATAATGAACCGGGGTTCGTGCAAACCCACTTGGATAGTCCAAAATCGAGTCTGCGAGAGCGACCAGCAAACGAACGACGATGAAGAATAAACCAAAATAAGAAGACTCCACAGGAACCAATTAAACCACAGGAACCAACCCAACCACATGAATCAACCCATCCACATGAACCAACTCAACCACAGGAACCAACTCACCTCACCTCAGCACCTCGCAGCACTATAAGAGAACCACTAGGGGAATGGGACCGGCCCAAGACTACCCATGGATTAGCATGAGCAGGATTTGAGAAAAAGGAGTACATTTCAATATTGAATAGTTAATTTCCAACTTCGCTCGGGATCTGTTCTTCTTCCAATAAGCAGTTGTTTGATATTAATATTCAGAGTAAGTTTCTCAACTGAAATTCGGGTTTCACGGTTACGAGGTAGTTTGAGATCCGGACAAATCGCCGAATGGACAAAACGCCGAATGGACAAATCGCCGAAAGGCTGGTCAAAATGCCGAAAGTAGACTTTGGACAAATCGCCGAAAGTGGTCAAAATGCCGAAAATAAGTCTTTGGACAAATCGCCGAACGTGGACAAAGTGCCGAATGGACAAATCGCCGAAAGGCTGGTCAAAAAGCCGAAAATAAGTCTTTTGTAGGAATACTTTTACTTTGTATTTTATGAAATGTAGGTGACATAAATGAGCTATTTAAATATTAAAGATGACAGTTAGTAGTTATGTCTATATATTATATATTATATTAAAAATGTATTTATCCACTTCAGTTACTAATTATTGTAAGTTAAAGAGATCGCTTTCTAAATTATCTTGTATAAAAAAATGAACCTAATCTAAGGGGTTCTACACATTCTTATTTTGACAATGATACAATTAAATTTGTGTACAAGTGTGTACATTTTTTAATGGATTGAATCCAACCGCTATTACCATTTAGAGTTATCGGCCTATAAAGGTGCAAAAAATTGTGCAGCTCAAGAACTTGAGAGAAATTTTTTGAAAAAATTTACTTAATTTTCTTTTTATTGGTACCCTATTTTACTTATTTATTTTATTTTTAATTCTTCATAGTTTTGCCACCAGTATTTATTTTAATTTGGAATTAATTTTTGTCTTATTAATTTTTTTTAGTTAAAATTTAATATTAAAAATGTAAAAGAATTATCGTTAAATTTTAATAAAAAACTGTATAATTAATAACTGACTTTTTTCGAAATTCTATTACAAAATAGTGAAATTTTTAAAAAAATATTTCAAAAGAAATTTGAAATTTTATTAAGATTTAAAAAAAATTGAATACATTTTAAAAATTTTGAAGATATAAAAATGAGATTGATACTACTCAAAAGGCAACATAAAACTTTAAATTTACAAGGTATTTTAGTTTCTTCGAATTTTAAATTGTAATAACCAAAATAACTTTTTTTTATTTTTTTGTAATTATGTTTAGTCCAATATTATAAAACAACTAAAAAAAGTAAATAAAGTGTCTGAAAGTAAATAAAAAGTACTAAATGTTTGAATTATTTCATAATTTGAAAATAATATTTGTAGAAGTTATAGCCAATAATGTAAAAAGTTAAAAAAATCCGAAAAATCCCTATGAATTTTTGACCAAAAGAGTATATTTTACAACAAGACATGAAAATAGTGTTTTTTTTCGTCAGTGAAAATTTGACCGCGAGTGAAGCGAGTGGGTCTATTCTACGAACGAAAAAAAACATATTTTATGTAGGAAATGCTATTTTTTCTACGATAAATATTGTTTATAAAATAGTGGATTACAATTTTTAGAACCTTATTTAGAAGTTCAATATAATAAATATTTAATAGTATATTATGCAACGATCATGTAATGATAGCCATTAATACACAAGCATGTTGTAGGATACAAAATGAAAAATTTAAATACTTTTTTCGTTTCTCTCAAGGTCTTGAGCTGCACAATTTTTTGCACCTTTATAGGCCGATAGCCCTAAAGGATAATATGGTATCTAAAGCGGTTGGATTCAATCCATTAAAAAATGTATACACTTGTACACACATTTATTTGTATCCTTGTCGAAACAAGAATGTGTACAACACTTCAGATTTGGTTTATTTTTGTATAAAAGACAATAATTTAGAAAGCGAACTCTTTAACTCACAATAATTAGAAATTGAAGTGGATACATACATTTTTAATATAATATACAATATATAGACATAACTACTAACAACTCTCAGTTACTGGATTCTGAAGCATATCTTCAATCTCTAAATATCTCATTTATGTCATCTACATTTCATAAAATACCAAGTAAAAGTATTCCTACAAAAGACTTATTTTCGGCTTTTTGACCAGCCTTTCGGCGATTTGTCCATTCGGCGATTTGTCCATTCGGCGTTTTGTCCATTCGGCGATTTGTCATAGACCCGATAGTTTAAGTAAATAATAGTTTCTTACGCGCCTAGCTATTAATGAGAGTCCGCTTGATAGGGAACTGGGTAGCTGTTGCTCTTTAACGATTAATTAACGTCATTTTTCAATAACTTGTAAACTAATTCATAATTGTTTCTTTGGTAATTTGGACCAATTTATGGTCACGCCTATAGATATCTCTCGCCAATAAAATTAATTAGTATTTACCTCGTGTTTCAATCAATGAAAATAATTATACTCCCGTAACCCAAAGTGTGTGAAAATTAGTGGCTACGACCTCCTTCACCATGACTCCGAGTGAAAGATTGTTCGTCAGAAGAAGGTAGGTGCATTTATCTTTTATATTAGATATATTCTTTGTGCTCGCGACGTTGAAGTACTTCTGTCTCGCGATGTCATCTTATAAAATCCACGTATGCCTCGCTCGGCCTACAGGTAATTAGCGGTGTTTTACCAAATCACTCTAAAATCAATAATAAATAATACCTAAAAAATAGAAAGCCCGCTATGTAACACCAGTAGCAAATGATGGACGTCTCTGAGATGTTCAGGGGATGTACTTGTGTTGTTAGGGATAATACTAGATGAGCTGAAAGCACCTATGAAAAATTTGAGGAATACCAAGACAGCACGAATCGATGAAATGCCAGCTGAAGTATTGATATATCTGCAGGAAGAAGGCATGAAAGAGTTAACATCTTTATGGGATTTATAAAAGTGATGAGTGGCCCGAGGATTACCAAAATGATTCCATTGGCAAAGAAGAAAGGAATGAAGAAGTGTGAAGAACACAGCACGATCAGTCTAAGTTACGAACCTGGCAGAATGTTGAACCATCTAAAGGAAAAGGAATAAAAATAAAATTGGATGAAATGAATGATAACTAGGAATTGAAGTGACAGAAAAAAGAAATAAAAGCAGCGGTTGGTATAGAGAAGCACTGGGACAAAAAGAATTTTGAAGAAAAAATTAGTAAAGTGGTTTGTACGGAGTGTTTTCTTATACGGTTGTTACGCTGTTAATGAAAAGAGAACCGGAAAATAAAAAGAGATAGACAAGGTGACAAATTATGAAGTTCTAAGAAGAGTGCGAAAGGAACATAGTCTAGTAAAGACAAGTGAAGAAATTTAATTGGAGATGTACTAAGAAAATATGTTTGTTATGAAATGTTTTGGAAGAATCGATGGAAGAAGACGTGAAAAAGAGGAAGGATGAAGAGGAAAAGGATAATAAGGCAGTTTGATGAAGTTATGGTAGTCGACAAAAGAATGAGAATATTGGAAGAAAAATCGGCGACCTGCGCAACCAGATAACCAAAAATTATGACGATGATGATTTTTTCAGTACAAAATTTAGTAAGTTTGAGAAACTGTCTTAGTCCCGGGTGAAATCTACTAACACGATGGAAGTCTTTGTCTATCTCTCCGGTGCACTTTTTACTATAGAAAGCTGGTTCGTAGGTTTTGGCTTGGATTCTTGTGCGAAGAATATCTGCTTATTATATTTAATCCTCTGAGAATAACAAGCTACTTTACACATATTTGCACATGTTTACAATTGGGCCAAGCTCGTCGAATTTATATTTAAACTGTACTTACAGATTCCCGGAAGAATGACACTAACTTCTAACTTAACCATGTCAGGTCCGGTTTCACCAACGAAAAATAAATCTCTAAATAGTTAATCGATGAATAACTTTTAATCTCCCGTTAAATATTTTGATTTTTCACTAATACTTTTAATCTTAAGTTAGCTGTTTAACAGTTAAAGCAAATATTTCTGTAAACCAACCTTTAAAACTGAATTATTTGCTAAAAAAGAAAATTGTTTTTGGGGCCGAATCGACCAGGTAGCTGAGGCCTCAGAAAGAAGGAGAAGAAATTTACAACCTTATTCTTTGGTTATGTATGTGTTGTTGTATTTGTAGTTTAAGAGTTTTTATTGTTTTTATTGTTTTAATTTTAATTGCGGAATGGATAGTAAAAGGGAAAGGAGTAAAAATTACTTGGAAGAGGAAAAACAAAACCTAATAACGATTGTTGAAGAATTTCAACATATTATCGAAAATAAAAAACTGATGCTATTTCTTCCCAGGCAAAAGCGACAGCTTGGGAAGAAATAGCCCAAGTATACAACAGACGGATCAAAAAACACTCAAAAAACAAGCAGCGCGATAAACATCCAAAACAATTCATTTTCATGGACACTTCCAAAGGCAGCCGTATATATAACAGAACTATACACAATAAGGCAGGCATTAAAATACATAGATACAAACAACAATACATCAAATGTAATTTGAACGGACTCACTAAGCTCAATACAAGCACTCCAAAATACATTCAGCAATGACCCCATGATTAGACGCATATTAGCTACTCTACATCACCTAGAATCTGATGGCAAAAGAACAATATTCATATGGATTAACAGTCATATCGGTATCACAGGTAACGAAAGAGCTGATCACTCTGCAAAAGCAGCTCTAAATGAACCAGTTGAGGATATACCTATTAGAGCTGAAGACTACCAGATTTACCTGAAACATAAAATTCTATCACAATAGGCAGAACACTGGATACAACATGAATCTAAATTAAAGAGAGTAAAAGAAAACACTTACCCATTTATAATTAGAAGAAGGGAACAAGTGGTACTAACACGCATCCGTATAGGCCATACAAGATTAACGACATCCTATATGCTACTTCGTAGAAATAAACCACGATGCGAATTATGTGGAGTCTATCTAACAATGGATCATATAATCTTTGAATGTCCAACCTACCAACAACCTCGAAGTCAACACGCAATACCAAATAATGCCAATATGTGTCTAAATAATTATAATTGCATAAAAGCATGCCTAAATTTCTTAAAAAGAATAAATTTATTCAACGAAATCTAAACAGCGACGAAAGAAAAGTTAGATCAGCGTAAATAACATAGAAAGGCTAATGACCTAGCAGTCGATGCCTCCAACAAACCAAAAAAAAATAAATAATTTTTTCTACAACCACTATACAAAATACGCTTTTCTACACAAATTTTTATAGGCAAAGCAGGCCCTTTCTTAATTGCTTTAATATCTGTTGGAAAAGTAATAATTTAGAGTGCGAAAGTACACGCTATGGCACTTTTCCCCACGGAAATGTCAAACACAGCTATGACCTATGAAAAAAAGCCGTTTTAGTTTTTGATAATAATTTAAAAACTATGCAAGATAGCGAGAATTGCAAAAAAAGATCCTAAAAGAGGAGGAAATTTCCAAAAAAAAAAACTTCTGACTCTCGAATCTGTAGCTCTAATATCTTACACTATTGCACATAATTTATTATAAATTTGGCAACATAGGAAATAAATGCGGAAAGGGCACGACTTGAACCTTAAATGGAAGAAAATGGAATGGAATTTAAGGTTTTTGAAAAAGAGACTAACTCTGTGGTATTTTTCTTAGCCGTTACAGGGAAGTGGAGGCAATAAACTAACGAGGCAGGGACGGACTTACTTGTTGAAGTACTTCCAACAAAAAAAATATGTACTTGACATGTGGTTTTTATTTAAAATAGTTCTTTATTATGGGTCGCTTTCCCAAATTTCCAACTTCCAAGCTCTTTCTCTAATGAGCTTACTACAACCTCAACAACAGAGTCTTCCATCTTTGAACACGTCTAATGCTTTTTTTAATCAACAGATTGGTAACCAAGACAGTTTTAAACGCCACGAGCTTTACAGTTAGCAGCAGCAGAACTGCAATCAAGGAAATAATAGAATCAAAATTGAAAAAAAAAGATGATATGAAAGTAAAAGATAATGCATCTGCTGACGAAATTAAGGAAGATGGTGTTAGTTTCCCTAATAGTATACAACGTCCTTGGGACGTACAATTTATTTCCATTTACTGTCGGAACGTCCATGGACTTGATATGTATGTCGCTTGGATGTTTGTTTTTGGACAGTATTAAGACGTCCATGATATATATCCATTGTTTGTACAATTTATGTACAATTTCAATACCTGATATCCAGTAGGTGTCCGTGATAGATATAATACGGACTATATAATATATATCCATATCATATAGTCTTAATACAGACCCTGGCCGACTTAATAAAGGCAATGTCAAAAAGATACCCGGGACAGATACCTATAAGAGTGATCCTCACTCGACATGATATGGACCAAAAGTAAAGCTCCGTCTGAAAGATGGAGACACTTGCAGGTGCTTCTTAGACGTCAAGAATAGTATGGTATATCACAATTTCAATTGAATTGGTGTAAATAACAAAAAATTCACTTTCTCTGACGTCCAATGTACCAAAATAGGACGTTCGAATTCAGTTCAAAGTTGTGACATTAGTGAACGTCCACTGTATCAGAAAAGGATGCCCTTAGGATATCCATAATGTCCGAAGAAGACGTCCTATGGATATCTGTAGGACTACTTTGTGCTATTAGGGTTTTGGACTGCAGTAAGGAAATGTGGGATATGGAGAGTCAATGAGGAAATAAATGTTGGATAGTTTGGAGGAAAATATCCATATACCATAGTCGAGAGAGTATGCATCTTCAAGAAGAAAAAAAGCTGATTGAACTCAATAGAGTTCATCGTTTCTCAAAATTGACAAATAAGCATAGAGTACTTTTAATAAATCCTAAAATTTCAAAATGTCAATATATTACTTCACCCTTAATAGTTGGAATTAGATAAACAATGCTTTTTATTAATTCAAAGGCAATAGTCCTTATCCCCCTGTATATTTGAAAAAACTAAGGAAATACCGTACTTTGACACAATAATAAACAACATTATGATAGGTACATAAATAATTTTAAATTGTAGGAAAGCATTTTCGTTAAATCAATTATAATACCCAAGAATCTATGTCGAAATATTCGTTAAAGGTGATTAAAACCAAAAAACTAGTTTTTGCCAACGCAGATGTAAAACTTATATATATGCGTATAAATGCTATATCATTATCATAGGTAGAAAATATCGATAAGATCGATACGTATCGCTATATATATGCCAAATGCTGGGTTATTCAACGAGAACCAAGAAATAAGAGATATAGGTGAATGGCCTTTGCCTTGAGAGAACCTTCTTCAACGTGTAAACATACCTTTATGTTTGTCGAAGCAAATGCAGTTTGTATATACAGAGTTGCACGCCTTTTTTAAGTTCTCAAAATTTAAATTGTTTCCCTTCAATTTACCTATAAGGCACTTATACAAGATATTTTATTAATAATTATCTAAATTGTAATTAGATAATCCTTGACCCAAAATATGACATAAAACACTAATATTCCTCTTGTATCTTTTTTGTATTTTCTAAAATATTCCTGTTACAGTTTCCAAAATTGTTTTTTTTTTGTATAAAAAAACTAAATTTTCGTCTCAATATTAAATAAAATATCTAGCTCTTTTACAAAGTCAGTAACCTCAATATAAAAAAACACCGAAGTTCTTCGCCTCAATATAAAAAAATACCCAAGTCCTTGGCCTCAATAATTTTCTACTATTCTATATTATATAATTATTGGTTTAATTGTAAAAAAATCGGCTGTGTCACCCCAGGACTTTCCCGGTTCGACCGTAGAGAATATGTTATTTATTATTATTATTTTAATTACAAAATACTAAGCATTACATTGATTTATGGAATACATTAAAAATAGCGAGCTGATGGTGAATTAATACTTCAATGTTGGTAATGACATAAGCTGCGCATGCGCACGTTATATATCATACTGCTACAATTAGGATCTCCCAAAATCATGTGTGAAAACTATTGGGAATTCGGGAAAAATTTTCATACAATAGGGTAGGGAATTTTAAATGTGTCTTTTTCTCGCCATCTACCGGCGAAACTATGAGGAATTCGATAAAAGTTAAACATAAAAGTTAAAGAAAATTTGATGCTTTACAACTTTGCACAAGAAAATTTTGCACTAAATACATTGTTTGTCCTCAAAATCAAGAAAAACTAGAGAAAACATACATGCATATTTTTTACGCGCTTTCTAGTGGCGCAACTATTGGAGATTTTAGATAAAGTTTGAGACAAAAGTTATAGAGAATTTTATGCTCTAAAACTGTGTACTACAAAATTTTGCACTAAAGTATATTGTTTGTCCTCAAAATCAAGAAAAACCAGAGAAAACATACATGCACATTTTTTACGCGCCATCTAGTGGCGAAACTATTGGAAATTCTGGAAAAAGTTTGAAACAAAAGTTATAGATAATTTTATTCTATAAAACTTTGTACTACAATATTTTGCACTAAAATGTATTGTTTGTCCTCAAAATCAAGAAAAACTATAGAAAACATACATGCACATTTTTTACGCGCCCTCTAGTGGCGCAACTATTGGAAATTTTGGAAAAGGCTTAAGACAAAAATTGTAGGTAATTTTATGCTCTAAAACTTTGTACTACAACATTTTGCACTAAAATGTATTGTTTATCCTTAAACTTTAAATAAAGCAAAAAATTGTTACATGTATATTTAACCAATGTCGGTCTTAAGGACCCTCCACTGTACCAATTTAAACCAAAATCTAATGGTCACATTCTAGGCATACACCGACCCTCCATACCAAATTTCAGCTTGATTATTCAAACGGTTCGGCAGTTATCGTGGAAGATTACACACAGACACACAGACAGACCATACGCTGGAAATGGTCTTAATCTTCTTGGGGGATCTCAAAATGGATATTTCCATCGATATCTCGATTTTTTTTTGCTCGTTCACCTTTACTTTCCCTTTGATGGGTCCGGGAAAGTAAAAATGAAAACGTAAGATCAGCAACTAAAAGGAGAAACTTGATGCCTAATATGCGAACTCTGCATACCTCCAGTTTTATTCAAAAATAGGACAAAATGGCTTTTATCTTAACTTTCAAGGAATACCTGATGATTTCCAATGTATGCAGCCGGCTGCATTTTTAAATTATAAATATATATTCAGTATTTGATTAGAATAAGTAGTTTTGAGTTTTTTTTGTAAACGAGACCAATGTTGCCAATGACAAATTAACAAAATACCCGCAACTCTGACCCAAAATACCTGATTTTACCCGCGTGAAATTTCAAAATACCCGCATTTTACCCACTTACAATTTGAAGTGTGTTTCAAATGTTCTGTGTAAAGACTAAAATTAGACACGTGAAAAGTTACGAAAATAAACTATATAGGGATATACCTTATACATTATTACAACTGTGAATATATATATATATACCCATCTTTTTTCTCATTTAATCAACTTTGTATCTATAACGGTTTATGAAATCCCAAGGTCAATTAAATTTGAGCCACCCTGTATATATTACGGAATATATAGCAAGAATTGTTAAATGTACCTAATATATACCATACATGCAATTCTTACCAACAAAAGGGATTTTAAGATATCCATTACATATTATTCTGGATATCCATGGGATATTTTCTATGCCTTGGATATAGACAAATATTTGGATATCCACAGGACATCTACCAGATATCCTATTAATATCCATTGGATATTATTCTGGATATCCACATGTATATCCATAGGATATTTCCTATATCTTGGATATAGGCGGACATTTGGATATTAATAGGATATCTACTAGATATCCATGTATATCCATTGGATATACTGGATATCCATAAAGGATATCCCATAGATGACTAATAGATATACTGTGCTGTCTGGGCACCCTGCAAGACATTTCACCTTTACAAATAGATTCAACTCACTATTCATCAATCACCCTCGAATAACCCCTCCATTCTACTAAAGAATAAATAGACTTAATCAGAAACACAACCTTAACTTACCAAGCACACTTCCTATCCAAGCCAAAATTAACCCTCCGATGACATCACCCCTTCCTATATGCAATACTCACCTTACAAACTACAAGAAAAATGAATAACCTAAACAAACCATCTATAACAGCTGCATAGAAATCCACAACCAATACAAACACCACCAACAAATCTACACAGACGGTTCCAAAGTAGAGAGCGGTAAGTACAGCAGCAGCAATAATATCGAGTGAAATTCAAGCTAGTTACAAATTACCAAACTCATACAGTATACTCAGCAGAAATGTATGCTATCCACAAGGCTCTAGACCACTACATTAAAAGTAGTCACAAGCATTTCATAATAATATCAGATTCACTTAGCAGCATAAACAGCCTGAACCACATGTTCCCAACCAACCCCTTGTCGCTCGAAATTAAAGAACAACTACGCATAATTAACGACACAAACAAAATGGTGGAATTTCTTTGGGTTCCCTCACACACTGGTATAGAAAGTAACGAGCGAGCAGACGCAGTAGCGAAGGAATAAGCAGCAATGAAAAACAGTCTACCTGTTGCCGAAGAAGCAATCCCGCACCCTGACCTGAGAGCTTTAATCAAATAAAAAATCCGTGAAAACTGGCAAAGCTAATGGTCAAAGTCATAAACAAAACTAAGAGAAGTCACACGAGATACACACACGAATACTTGCTCAAAAAAGAAAAACCACCAGCCTGTGAAACATGTAATACCCAGATCAGTTTGAAGCATTTATTAGTGCAGTGCCCGAAGTACGCGAAAAACAGACACACCCACAACATCCAGAACTCATTAGAAAACGCCCTAAATGACAATTGTAACTATCAAAACCTTTTCAATTACCTTAAGGACATTCAAATCTATACCAAAATATGATGTTAAACGCTAAACAGAGAAAAAATGCATAGTTTATTATATATAGTCCACAATACAAATGTATCGTTTACAATATTGTACCACTGCTAATAACCTCAGTGGTTGAAGCAGAAATTTAAATAAAAAAAACATACGATTTAGAAAAGACGTACGCAATAACAAAGAAACAGAGCAAGTTGGTACTATATCAGACAAAATTATGTCGTAGAGTCAGTAGTATTCTCTATAGTACTCGCCCACCCTTTCGGTGACAAAGTAGAAATGCAATTAGAATTAGTAGAATTTAGTTTGCAGCGATAGAAGATAGAACACTTTTCTAGCAAATTTGAAATACAATAAAACTTTCCTTTTCCATTTTTTGATTTTTTTTAACAGGAATTCTATGCGTAAAATACCAAAAATAGCATTTTTAGTTCTCTCTGTATCACTCGAGAAGGGCGAGAGTTTCAGTAGATTTTTTCGGAAAATATAATCTCCAAAATAGTTAATTTTTTGTCCATTTAATCGTCTTCGAATCTCTTATGGTTTAGAATATATAGTAATGTTAGCACATGATAAAGGAAACAGCCTGTACATATAGATAAAACATATTACAAGTAGATGTAAATGGTGTTGCCTATACTTTACTTTTTTTAGTTTCTACTTAAATTTAATATTTATCTGTATTAATTCTTTTCTATATTTAGTAAATAAATATTTATTGATATTTTGTTTATAAAAAAATATGTTGAAACAATTATCCGTGTTTTTAAATACAATTAACAATTAAATTTTAAATTTACCTCCGATTTTTAAACGGAAACAAGTCGGCAACTGTCAAAATACAATTGCCAAGTTTGTCGGTAGGGTAGACTTCACTTGTCTTTCCGATTCCGAAGTAAGCACGTTGTGGAACATGTAAGTAATTTTCTTATCATTTCTTTAAAAAGATATTAAATATATTTAATTAATATTAATATTTTGAAGATGCTAAACGCGTTATGTAAAATATTATAATAAATTTGATTTAAAGTGACGTTTGTTAAGTTATAAATGTCATTGTTTTTTAGCACATTCCACAATGCAAATTTTCGTGAAAACACTCACTGGCAAAACCATTACCCTTGAGGTAGAGCCATCAGATACAATAGAAAATGTAAAAGCAAAGATCCAGGATAAAGAAGGAATTCCTCCAGATCAACAGCGTTTAATTTTCGCTGGTAAACAACTTGAAGATGGACGTACTCTATCCGATTACAATATCCAGAAAGAGTCTACCCTTCACTTGGTGCTCCGTTTGAGAGGAGGTATGATCGAGCCCTCTTTGCGTCTTCTAGCCCAGAAATACAACTGCGACAAGATGATTTGCCGTAAATGCTATGCTAGATTACATCCTCGAGCTACTAATTGCAGGAAAACCAAGTGTGGACACACCAACAACTTGCGCCCCAAGAAGAAGCTGAAGTAGACTATAATTTTGAAGTTATTTTTTTATTTCAATGTTAATATAAGACAAGATGTTAATTGAAGATTGGGGAAATAATAGGACATGAAACAAAGATAATTGTGCGTTTTATTTTGACATTTATGAAGAATTATTGAAAGGTAATATTTTCTTGTTATCATATAAAATGTTTATTCCATTTTATTTTACATATTTTAATGTACTTTTCTGAGTTAACGTAATTTTTAAAACCAGAGCAAGTAATTACACTTTTTTTTTGGGTTGTAATAAAAAATAAGTCAATAAATTGAATAGGGATTACTTTGTTGGTGGTTGGGTTTTTTTATAATGATTATAATATCTGTCTGACTGAAGAAATCGAACAAAGTGCCAAAAAATCGAGTTCAGAGTTTTGTTCAAATTTTGTATGATTAAATGGGATAAAAGATTAATGTCTTTTAAAAATCTGGTTCATCGAATTATAAATACTTGACGTTAGGTTTACTCGAGAGATAAATTAAATACCATCTGCAGATTAACAGGTCACATGTTGATGCTGATAATTAGTTTTTTTTTGGATTAAAGGACCCCGCACTTGTTAAATGGCTTTCGGTCAAATTTGCTGAATTTTGTATATGTTGGCACCAACAAAAAATAATGGTAAGTTTCTGAGATACGATTTATACGATAAAGCAACGATTTTTCATAATTTTAAGATTTTAAAAACTTGCAATGACTAAGCATATGATTAAATTAATGACCAATTAGCAACATATTTTGATTAAGAGTACATGTATAAGAGTTTGAAAATATAATAGCAATAATTTTAAATTGCAACTATACAGGGTGAGTTGTGTTTAAAATAAAAGACAATTTGAACGATTTAAAATATTTTAAAAAAGATATGATTTTTCACTATCTCATTAAACAAAAGTATTTTATTTCGTTCTATTAGTGCATTTTTCATAAACAAAATAATAAGTTTAGTTCAATGATAAAATTCGCCCCAACATTGATTGGAACAAATTATTAAAAAACTATTAATTAACTAAATGTTCGATAGATAGCGATTAGATGTATTTTCTGTGTAAAAATGTAAATGTTTATTATCCTCCAATAATCCTTGCTAGATGTTATGACAGCCGGGTTTTAATTTTGAGTGATATTGGGATTTCAGTGATATCAGGTACCTAAATAGAAGATATTTATTATGACACCATTAAACTCCCTTGGCCAAAAACTACTGACCTATAATCCGATACATAAACTCGCCTGTGAATGTTAGGTATCTTTTAATATTTGGATCTAAATCTATACCTGATTTATTGTATGGTAAAAAAAATTTTCTCAAAATAAATAACCTCTGTATGATTTATATTATGATTTTTTTCAGTACCAGAAGTCTTTAGTTTTGCGGAAATTATTTGTTTAGTTACAAAAATTTTTATCAGGACATGATTATTTCAGAACAGAACTAATCTCCAAAGAGGATTAAAATGTAAAGATTAAATTAAAATTTTGTTTTAAAATTAATTACTTTCTAAATTTTTCTGATTTTATTATGGTGGTATACCCAGTGTAAATGGTTCATGGGTAAATAGATTTATACTTTGGTCAATGACAAAACAAAGAATCCCGCACACAATGTTAAGAAATTGGCCCTTGATGGAAGTTAATGAAAATTTTATGTTGTTTGTGTTACTAAAAGTTCCATTTCTGCTACGACTGGTTTAGCCTCTACAGAGAGTTAAAATTAATACTGTTTTGGTAACTCGAATGATACTAAATTTAATTAATTTGTATTTCTGAGCTGAAACAAGAAAAACAAACTAAAAAAATGAATAAACCCAAATAGAAAATCCGTGCATTTTGCCTTCACTTTCTTTTTCTACAGTATGATGTTTCTTAATATTTAGAATATTTTTACATATATGATTTTTAATTTTTTTATTTTTTCTAGTTTTTCATGTTCTGTTTTTCTTCTATTTTTTTCCTTTTGTTTTTTAATTTTTTATCATTTGTTCTGTTTCTTCTGATTTTTTGCAATTATATTTTTTGTGAAATTGTTTCGGTTTTTTGCGATTATTTTGCATTTTTTTGTAATATTTTTCGATTTCTTGCTTTTTTCCATATTTTACAATTTTATTTTTCATTTTTTCCCAATATTATCTAATATCTCAATTTTTTTCAAAGTTTTTAGTTTTTTTATTGTTTTTTCCGAATTTTCTGATTTTTTCGATTCTTTTAATTTTTTTCTCGTTTTTTCTCAGTTTTTTGATTTTTTGTTTTTTTTTCCAATTTTTTCTAATTTTTTTCATTTTCTTTTAATTTCATTGATTTTTTTTGTGATAATTTGCGATTTTTTTTGTAATTTTGTTGCGATAATTTTGAAATTGTTGTGATATTTTTCGATTTGCGTTTATTTGAGGCTTTTTTTTCGGTTTTTAGCTGTTTTATTATCGGTTTTTTGATTTCCTCATTTTTTCGGTATTTTACAATTTTATTTTTCATTTTTTCTCAATATTTTCTAATTTTTCTAAATTTTTTCCGAAGTTTTTGTTATTTTTTAATTTTTTTTCCGATTTTTTGTTTTTTTTTCAAATTTTTTCGATTCATTTAATTTTTGTAAAAACAATATTAAAAATAGCGTCCCGAATTTCGAAGTCACCATAATTTTAATTCTAAAAGAAACTTTGTTTTCATTACGTATTATATTAAAATAGTAATTTTACCAGCATTTTAAAAATATTGGAACAAGGACATAAATTTTCTATTAAAATATTGAGTTTCCTTTTATCTGATACTTAAAAATATGACGGCAACATTGCGTTATGTAGACATGACTATATACCCCAAAAAAATTATTTTGCAGTTGACGCCATCTATAAAAAATTGGTCAAGTGCTTGTCGGACTTCGCACATCTGTGCAGAGGCACGATTATTAAAATATTTTGTAAAAAAATTTAACGAACTGAAAAGAAAAATAACCTGGCGAATGTATGTTCGACGAAGAAAAAAAAATTATGAGACGAAAAATGCGTTTTTTAACAAAACTAATAATAGCACAGATAAAAATAATAAAATATGGAATATCACAATTCGCATATATACGAAGGTACAGAAACCTAAAAATGAGGGAATATTAATGAAAAAATTATATTTAATAATATATTGGTATTTGTTGGTAAAATATACGCAACAAAAAACATTTTCACCAAATTTCAAGTTGATAGGTCAATGGAAAGTTAAAAAATCCTTCGGAACAAAATTTTGTAAAAAAATGCTGACTTTGGCGGCTTCTCATGCCTACATTTTGCAATATTTTTTAAAACAAAAAATTTGGCTTTTATCTACTCAATGAGGTCTAAACAACGATACCTCACTTGATGGGGTAGGCCAATTTTTTTTTCAGCGCCCCCCTTTAGCTGCATGGGAGCCCCCATTGAAAACATTTAAAAATATTTTTTATAATTTATATGGCTTTGGGCCAACAAGACGCATATACTGTGAAAATTTGAAGACTCTAGCTCCAACGGTTTAGCTGCTAGACTGGTGTGACATTCGGACGGACACGCGAGTGAGCAATAGGGTTCCGTTTCGTCCCTTTGGGGTACGGAACCCTAAAAAGTACGTGAACAGTAAAATTGTCAGAATAACAGGTCTCTGATGTATTTTTGGTTCAAATTATAAATTTTTGAACATATAAGACTTGTAAATGAAAGCAAACAATAAAATATCTCTTATGGACCGTCTCTAATGGGAATATAATGTAGTTCCTGAAATAGTTTTTATGGCGATTTTTGATGCCTTTTTTAAGTTAAATTTTTACAATTCCACGGTTTTTAAATTTTCTTAATTTTTTTCACTCTTCAATATATTCAGGAACTTATTTAATACCATTAGAACAATATAAAAGCAAATCCGCATATATTTATTGCCTGGATAGTCCGTCTTATATATTCAAAAATTTCCCTATGCTTTGTCCATTTGCTAATGCCAGTCAATTAATTTTTTGACGAAAGAAAAGGCAGTAAAAACTCCTGGAATTAGAAATAATTAACAAAAAAACTTTGGTATATTGCAAAAGCTGTCTTCTTTTATTTTAAGGTTGGAGGAAAAGTAAACTAAAATGCAAATTAAACTGAAAAACAGTTTCCACATAGAAACAAAAAAAACTTACAGTTTTAGTTTTTCCTGCTTACTATTTCTTGACTGCAATATCTGTAGGACAACAATCGTTAGATAGATATAGGCACTGAACAGTTAACTTTTTAAACACTCACTAAAATTAGTGCATTAGTCGAAACGTTCGTAGGTTTATAATTTTACTTCCGACAAGTTACATATATATTTATAAACATAACTACATAATAAAACTCAGTTTAATCGCCACTTTTTGTTAGTTTGAAACGCCATGTTATTTTCAATAAACCGTATTCTACCAACATTTAAATCACAAATTACCAAAATCTACTAAACTAAAAACTAAATTTTACTAAAAATCTACCGCTACCCACATCTAGCGGACATTTTTTAAACCACTTAATTTTAGAGGTTCTGTTCTTGGTCAAAAGATTAATTCAAATCGTTGAGTCTAAGATCGATCTAAGAAAAATCGGATGGATAAAAAAATCGATTCTATTTACAATTTAAAATGAAACTAATGAAACTAGTTAAAAAATGTGAAACTTGAATTTATTTTTTATTAAAACTATCAAATTCTGTTTAATTTTTATTTTGATGTCTTTTTGATTGACTTATTATTTGATCCATTTTCTCCGATTTTTAAATCGATCACAACTTCAAAAAAACGAAATCGCATCACCTAAGATTGAATCGAAAACGGAAACCCGACTTCTAGTTCAGTAACCAAAAAACAAAAAACCAAAGTTGGTGACACTGTTAAGACACTTTGGAGGTTAGAAAATCTTTAAACAATTTATAAATATTTAAGAAAATGTAATTAATATCATTTAGAAATATTAAAAAAGTCGTACATTCCAGCAATAAAAAATAATCCACAATTAATTATGGACAACGCAGGAGTTATATTTCATCCCATTATAAATTACATTCAAAAAATGGCCCTTTTTGAAACTAAATCGGTAAGAATACACTTGTAGTAAAACCAATTTTTTAAAGAAATATTTCTTAATTTCAGAAATTCTACTTGGTAGGATCGAACAATACTCAATCTAGATTCCGAGTTCTAAAAATTGACCGAATGGAAGCTAAAGAATTAGAAATATATGATGACAAAGTTGAATACACAGCAGAAGAAATACATAATTTAATTAGTATGATAGAGTCTGGAAATAGAAGAGCTGGAGGAGGTTTTTCGAAAGTTATATCTGCCTTCGGTATCGTTGGTAAGTAAATCAGAAAATATTTATTAAAGTAATAAATAAATACTAGAAATTTTATTTAATCCAAAGTCAAACATGGGGTTTTGTCAGGGAATAGACTTGGTAAACGTGCAGTTTAGACATCCCATTTTCAGACAAGCGCAAACACAACTTGAGAAACGTCAAATACCTTGCGACGTTGTCAGCTTGATACTATAACGTTAGTTTTTGGGGAAATTTAAATTTCCCATTAAACATATATTTAAATTAATTTATATATAAAAATAAACATAAGAATGTGCTAAAAATAAAATTAAAAAAATATTTTCTCTAAATGTATAAAAATATTTAAAACAAAAGTAAAAAATAAGACTGGTAAAAATAAAATTATTTAGCCTAGTATAGAAATAAAGATAAAATAAGATAGTAAAAATAATATCAAAAATGTTTTCGTTCATTGAATTATTGAAATATTTAAAACAAATTAATTAAGAATGCGTAAGCTACCATTGCTAAGACATTGGGTTTGTAGAATCCGAATTTAAAATCAAAATTTAAACAAAAATATACATATACCATATGAAATTCAGTAACGAACTTTTAAGTTCGTCGAAAAATAAAAATAAATCGACATTGACAAAAGACTAAATAAAAACCATTTTTTGTACAAACAATTAAAAGTAGAACTATTTAAAATAAAATAAAAGTTAATTTGTGTAAAAATAAAAAAAAAGTTTAGAACGAAAATAACACTTCTAAAAATAAAATATAGTTTTCTCTATACAACTAACACTATATACATTTTAAACTGGATATTGATGAGCAACACAAATTAAAAATTCTGCGAAGATATTCCCATTTTTATGCATGTTTCTCCACACGAATTCATGCAAATATGTTGGGAATAAATCTTCGGAAGTTCCGAACTGTCGGCGTAATTTCATTTTGGCCCTCATCCACATATTCTCCACATTTTGCGTGTACACTGTCTGATCGTTGGGATCTACAAAATTTTGTTGATGTATAATAACGTGATGTTCATAAATGCCTCCATCTATCGCGCGGATATTATTGTAGGCACCCCAACCATCAGACATAATAATGGTACCTGGCAAAATAAACCTGTGGGAAAATTCAATTTTAAATATAAAGATTCATAATAAAAAACACATGCAAATCTATTTAACGCTCTTTAGATTACCTTCTAATTATGTTGGAAAGTGTTTCGGCAGTCCTATCTGCAACCTCCACCAAAAAACACTTCCCCGAACCTCTCTCAATACCTCCAAATACCCAGTGCCCCTCCCGCCACTGTCCTCTATGATACTTGCGATGAAAAAATTTAGATTCATCTATTTCGACAGTTTTTGAAAGTAAATTTTCATCAAGACCGCCGATAACAGTAGGATGATCTTCCAAAAATTGCTCGCAAATATCTCGGCAGAAGGAGCACCAATCAATAATGGTGTGTCCATGGCTTTGGGTTAATCCTGCCTCATGGCTTATGGCATTTTGAGTATAATCTTTGGACCAACCATAAATTATAATTATAAGTTGATCCAAAGATAAATGGCTTCTTGTAAAAAAAGAATCAGTTCTGATGCTGGAAGTCGTGCGGCACAATTTACATTTCCACGAATATCCGTCTGTTAATCTTCCAACAATTGTAAACGACATAGGCTGCTGACATCTTTGGCACTGGTACGAATTGTGTAGCAGCCGTCGTTTTACTAAGTACCTTATACAATCTAACTTAGAAATAAAACTAAAGTCAATGAACCGCACTAATTCTTCCCGAATTTGTTGTTCATTTAAAATATCGTCCTCTTCCACTATCCTAACTGGTGCAAAACCACCTCTTCCAGCCATATTAAAATAATAGTCTGATTAAAATTTTTCTCGAAAATAAAAACAACGAAACTTTCAATTTTTGTCCTGCACACTAAAATACTAACTATATAAAATACTAACTAAACTTATAATTAATAATTAATTTAAAATTTACTAGAACAAAAAATAATACGTAGGTATGACTATTAACACTTATTTAAACTGAATGTATATTATCCCTTTTCAGTCTTCTAATGCCTTAACATCTAAATTTATCAACACATTATTATTTACGAGTTCAAGTGGTTTAGCCCATATCATCCAAAATTCCTTATATTTACTCCTCAGTAAATCCCTTTGCGAGTTTTTAAATTCCGTGTTAACCAATATCCACTTATAGTCGAAGGGATGATGACAAGTTGTGAGCAGGTACTTAGGCACTTTAAAATTTTGTACAGGGCGTTTCATAAGGAATGGTCAATATTTTAATCATAGGTTCAGGACCTCCAAATATTAATATTTTACTAAATAAATTTTTATAAAAATAATAATTACTAAATAACTACTGTTGAAAATAAAATTTATTTTTCGTTTTTACCTCTCGCCCTTAAGATAAGAGAGGTATAGTAATCATGCTAAAAATTGGGTAGTGAGTTTTCAATGGATAAACACGTTTTAAAGTCCCTAGAATACGATTTTGATATTTTCGCGATGATGTCGCGATGGATGTTGTAGTAACGATAACTCAATAACTACTGAATAAAAAAATTTAAATTTTGCATATAGGATTCTGATACCCTAGATTAGATCTGATTAGATTTTGGTGTCCATCGGACAACCGGAAGTGGCAGTTGCTATGAGTGATGACGTCATTACTAAACAAAATGTCAATACATTTTTACACATATATTTTGTATACACTATATAGTTTATTTTCGTACCATTAAAATTTTCAAAAATTTTGCCTTTGTTGCCAGATTTACAAAAAGTCAATTTTTTTCATACTCTTTTGTGTTAACGTGTAAATTTTTGATTCAAAAATGGTGAGAGGTCATGTGCTGGCCACATAATATTTTTTCCAATAATGTCTTTATTATTTAACGTATTGACTTGAAATTTGGTATGGTTATATTTTTAAGTTAGTAAATCATAATCTTATTATCAATTTTGAAATTAGACAAAGAGGGCGCCACCTACACTCTACTGGATAAAGAAAAGTATCCATTCTTTTTAAATCTTGGTCATTTTTGAATTTTTTTCAAGAGTTTATGATACACCCTGAAAAACTATTCTTTAGCATTTTGAAATTTTATTAATTTTAAATTTAAGACCATTTAAAATAAAACAAACCCGAGAAAAAAATTCCATGCATTTTTCATGATAAAAATGCCAAGCTGCTCCAAGTTTGTGGTTTGAAAATATATAAAAAGTAGTTATTTACCTAGGGTTAAAAGTGGCATTTTATTATGTAGAGTTGCTCAACTTGTTTAACGCCCGTTTCGCAATCGTATCTAAAAAATAAAATGCCACTTTTATCATAAATAGCTATTTTACATATTTAAATACACTATATAAAAAAAAAACTCGTTAAAAAGTACGATTTTATTTATGCGTAGAAAATGCACTAAAAAGTAAGAAATAATTTTTCTTTGCTGCTGCTAAATGTGATCCAAAATCTTTGACTAAAATAAAAGCGTGAGACGCTCATGATAATCTATTTCTCTACCATATACATATATACCTAGGTTAGATTAAGTTAGGTATTTTTAGAGAGTGATTTGGGATTTTTTTCTCAAACAACCATTACAAATTGACATTTTCTATAGAGGTGGGTATTTAACCTTTTATTTTCAGTCATAAAAATTTTCGATCACATTTAGCAGCAAAGAAAAAATTATTTCCTACTTTTTGTGCACTTCTTTCTACGCATAAATAAAAACGTGCTTTTTTAAAGAGTTTTTGTTATAAAGTATTTTATACTTTTTAGTATCCTCAGATACCAATTTTGAACAAAATCGGACCATATTCACAAATCTCGTCCGCCATCTTTAGAGCCGCCATTTTGTTTATTTGTCCAACAAAAATTTCATAATGCATTATCACCGGAACTAACAACACCTACCAAATTTCAAGTTATTCGGATGTCTGGAAGTGGTCGAAAAATCGATAAAAAATTTGATACAGACAACATACATACAAACAGTGTGAGTTAAATAAAAGCGTGTAAAAATTTGGGATAGTTTATTAACCATATATTGATTAACCGTCGAAAATGTCTACATTATTATTTTATTCTTTTATACGGTCTTAAATTTAAGATTAGTAAAATTTGAAAACGTCTAAACAATAATTTTTGTGCAAATTTTTTAAATGCGTAGTAGCAAAATAACAGCTGAAGCCCAACCAGTTCTTCCATTTCTAGTATGCATATGATAGTGGTGATGTTTCCAGTTTTTTCCTATACCTATATCCAAATGGCGCCATCAATCATCAGTAAGTCGCTTATTAGAGAGCCACAGCAAATAATAATAGTCCTCCCTTTCCCGCACAACCATGGGCTTCTGGTGTTCATTTGTACGAGGGTGAAATGTATGGAGAGTATTATTATTTTATTAAACATACAAAATTCTCCTCTATATTTGGGTTCAAAGAAAGTAACTTTATTTTTAACAATAATTAATCTAAACAATCTAATGTAGATTTGTACCTAACTATTTTTCTTGTATCTATAAAAGAAAATAAACATTTTTCAATATTTGGATATTAGAAATATTATTCCGAAAAAATATTCAAATAAGTGGCAACGCTGTAGAGATTTCTGACGGTAATTCGCGGTAGTGGGATTGATATTCTCGCTTGGAGAAAATGGGATGTCTAATCTGCACGTTTACCTTAGACTTATTCTTTCCTTCTAACTGTAATAATGTTTTTAGGTTTTATAAAGTTTTTAGAAGGTTATTATATTATTTTAATAACAAAACGTAGAAAAGTTGCTCTTATCGGACATCATACAATTTACAAAATAGAAGATACAGCTATGGTTTACATTCCGCATGAAACAGTCAGAATAGTACATTCTGATGAAGCAAGATATGTCAAAATGTTTCAGAATATAGATTTAGCCAGTAATTTTTACTACAGGTTGGTATATTCCAGTACATTCGAATTTTACAAAAGATAATACAATTTACAGATTAATGTTACTAAGATATAAATATTGAGATCAAATTCAAGATTTTTAATATATTTATAGATTATATAGATTATTTTCAACATCAAAAGTGTATATTTATTATAAAATGAGAATCAGAATACTACTACCTTGTTTTTGTTTTCTTTGATCACTAACTTTTAACTTAATTTAATGAATCAAAACACTATCTTATGTGGCCCCGAATCACTGATTTTATGTACACATATACTACAGGATGATCTTAAAAACATAAACATTAAAGTACAATTAAGTAACAGTAAAATTATATTTCAGTTACAGTTATGATTTAACACATACTCTTCAGTACAATTTATCGAATCCTAAAAGGTTTGTTCCGAATAATGATTCAGAAGAAAAAGAATTCTATTTAAACGATGTAGGTTTTAATAACCGTCATTCATCTGTGATATCAAATTCTCATAATGTTGAAACCCAGAACTTTGGAGTTAGAACACAACCTCATAAGAAGTTTGTATGGAATTTACATCTTTTAAAGTAAGTAAACAGTTTGCTTTCTCTCATTTATCTTTAAATAATACATTAATTTTTATTTTTAGTGATGCAGTTAAGACTGAACTGCATCCGGATTGGATATTATACATAATCCACGGTTTCATTGGTCAGTCAAATATAAAAGTTTTTGGTCGTTCAATCTTTGTAACGCTTATCGCCAGACGATCTTGTAGATATGCGGGTACAAGATTTTTAAAACGAGGTGCTAATTTTCATGGTGATGTCGCTAATGAAGTAGAAACTGAGCAAATAGTACATGATACAAGTACATTATTTTTTAATAAGAGTCATTTTACTTCATTTGTACAGATGAGAGGCTCAATACCTGGTTAGTATAATTAATTTAATAATTAAATTAATGATCAACACTTAATTTTTAGGTCACTGGAAGCAAGAAATGGGTAAAATGGTAGCGAAACCTGCGATAACTATAGACTTTTATGATCCGTTTGCTGAAACAGCGGGTGCCCATTTTAACGAACTTTTAAAACGCTACGGCGCACCTATAGTAATTTTAAATTTAGTTAAACAGCGTGAACGAAAAAAGCAGGAGAGATTACTTAGCGACGAATTGAGCTCGGCTATTAAATATTTAAATCAATTTTTACCATGCGAACACCAAATTATTTACAAAAATTTCGATATGGCTAGGAAAAATAAAAACCATGCAATTAATGTTATGGATCATTTGGCAGAAATTGCACGAAATGCTGTCATGAAAGTAGGAATTTTTCATAATAAACCAAAGTTTTATAGTCAAAGAGATAGTACAGTAGTTGGGCAAAATAAGAATGAACTTGGTAGCTTACAAACTGGTATTGTACGGACAAATTGTGTGGATTGCTTAGACAGAACTAATACGGCTCAATTTGCTATTGGAAAATGTGTTTTAGGTAAGAAAATGTTCAATGTATACTAGTTTTTTGTTTGTTACATTGTAATTTTATATTTGATAGTAAATTGATGAAATTTATATTATATTTACATTTTAGGTTACCAACTATGTGCTCTAGGTATTCTGGATACTCCAAATCTAGAATTCGATACAGATTGTGTACGAATGTTAGAATCTCTCTACGAAGATCACGGTGACACTTTGGCTCTTCAATATGGAGGTTCCCAGTTAGTTCATCGCATAAAAACTTACAGAAAAACGGCACCTTGGACATCCCAAGGAAACGATATAATGCAAACTTTAAGCAGATACTATAGCAACACGTTTTCCGATGCTGAAAAACAAAATGCGATAAATTTGTTTTTAGGATTGTTTGAACCAGAAGAGGATAAATCTCAAATATGGGAGTACACAACCGATTATTATTTTCACCATAAGCCAATTCTTTTTAGTCTAAAATCCTTGACACAGTGGTGGGATGAAGGTGTTTTGAAAAGTTTACCTTACGCATATAATGATATGACTAAGGCTTGTTCCGAATTAATACAGGCAAGTTTTTATATTATATAATACTTATTTACTATGTTAATAAAATAATAAGAACAATAAAAGAACCATTGTTTTTAAGGTTCATTCTCAAGATGCTGAAATGATAGATACATATGTCGAATTTTATAGACCATATGAACTAACCGTTTTGAGTGATGATTTTGCTCTACAAGTTTCCAATTCCATCAGAGATTTTATGCCTAGTTTTACAACCAATTATAGTCCCTTTACGTTGAGAAAAAGACCCGTTAGACGCAGAGAAGAAAACTCCAGTAAAGCCAATGCAACTGCTATGAAAAATCCGTCAGTTACTGGACAAAGTTCAATGAGTTCTACTGCTTCAAGTACTAGGTAAATATTATTTTAATCGGTTAATAATTTTCTTCTGTTTGAATCATTATTTCGACTATCAAATTTAATTCAGTTCTAGTTCTGAAAATGAAGATTCTTATGAAGATGAAGAAAGTTCTAATACCGAATCACCGGCACTATCTTCAAAAGACGCTACTCCAGAACGAATTACTTTTAAGACTTTATTTCCTACCATGAAAGAAGTATACGGTACTGAATTGAAAGAACCTAGTGAAAAAGATATGGAGATGTATAAGAAGTAAGTGAATTATTTTAGTAGTGTAGAGAATCATCTAGTAACTGAATATATTTTTAGGTATGTTGAAATTGGGAAAAGAGTGCCGTTTGGTACAGCAAAAAGTTATTTCGAATCTATTACCAGTAATAAAACATTAATGAAGGATTTTTCGAAAGATTCTTGTTTTCAAGTAACTCCTCCGACGGTTTGTAAAGCGTCAATTGAAATGTATGCTAAATATATAGAAGTAGGACGGAATGGCGGATTTATGCCTAAAGTAACCGATATCAAAATCTACGAAAGATATGCTAAGTATAAATAAACTAAACTGTGATTTTTTTGTTTCTTATAAATATTTATTATTCTGTTATAGCTATTTTTATTTAAATAAAGGAAATACATTATTTAAACTTCATTTTGAGAACTTGTTAAACATGTAAAAACCAAAAGATACAATTCCATTGACACTCTAAAAATATAAAAGTAAATAAATGACAAGTAAATATATAGAGTGGCCTATAATATTACTTAGTTAAAAATATGCAATATAAACTGATAGAAAGACTACTACAACTTACACATTTCATATTTTCGAGACAAGACAAAAATAGATACTTCAGTCGTCTCTTAAATAAAATCAAAAAATTTCCATTGTAGTCCAGTACGTGGGTGTTTTTTGAATGCGAAAGGTGGGGTAGTAGCGATTTTTTAGTATGTTAAGCTTGGTGCCCTAATGAAAAATCAAGTTTTCGACCTCGAGGTGCATGCGCTCGAGCCGCCATCTTAGATTTTAGGTACAAAAATTTGGTTTTTTGATAATAACAAAAACGGTAGCTTTCACGCCTATGCAAAGTTAAAGAGGACAAAATTTCCACTTGAATATTATTATTTAACAGTATTATACTTTTCGTAAACAAAGTTAAATGCGAAAAGTATATTGAATTTTTTTTTTTTTAATTAAGAATAGTAAATTATGATTTTAGAGAGTTATAAAAATTAATTTATACTGCATTTTGGTACGTTTCGATGGTCCGGGTTGGTTATTGTCGGTGTCCTGGTCGTAGTTGTCTGTGTCCTGGTCGTAGTTTTGTTCCGTAGCCTGAAAAAATGTCGTCATCCTCGTCCTCGCTGTCAATGCCGATTTCCGGCATATTTCCGCAAGATTCTCCGTTGCAGAAGCCACATAAAACCTAACATTTAAGTCCAGCCTTTCGGCAGCTGTATGCTCCAACACACCCTTTTTTGCAGTTACAAGACACCGATTTTAATAAGGAATCGGCAGCTGGTTTTTCCGCCATTATTTTGGGAGTGAGCCCGTAAGCGCCATGCTTCCAACCCCAGTCTTCAGGATTTTTCTCTATGCCTCTCCATTTCTGTACTTGGTGTTACGTCCTAAAGGCGTGAAATTGCGCCGCATCTTTTGTAGGTGGCAAAGAGGCAAGATTAAATTTACTTTTCAGCTTGGATTTGGCGAAGCGTTGGAAACGAATCTCTTCCAATCTCTCTTTATCCATGTTACCACCATATAAAACTACAAGAAAGCGTACTCCTGCCTCGGCAATCTCCTCTGGCGTGGCAACTTGTTGGTTGAAAATTTCAATTATTTCATGAACCGATCTGTTCTTTTCTATCAGCGTACAAAATTTAGTTTTTCCCTGATTGAATGGGGATGACGTATTTGGGGCTACTTGCTGAATATATCCTCTCAGCAGTTTTTCCTCTTCCAGGTTTACGGAAGTAGATAGAACTTTCGGTTGGTGCTAAGACTGTCAGAAGTACTAAAAGGTCAACGTCTTTCCCGACCACAAAAACAGCATCACATATTGATTCATTGCATAATGAAATTGCAATGTTGACAATTAGCACAATCATCTTCAGCTTGTTTAACTGTAAATGCAGCCAGCTCAACTTTGTTCTTATCGATATGAATAACAAAATATAATACTTTTTTTATCAATTGTGCAACTTCACGAAGCTGTAACTCCTAACATATGTGCGCTACAAAAAAAATTTTTTCGACAAAAAATGTAGGAAATTTTGTCCTCTTTAACTTTGTATAGAAGATCTTTTGTCGAGAAAGTAAGACTGAATTGGTTAATTTGTTGCTAAGGTATTTGATATTGTTTGTCCCAACACCGTAAATGTTTATTGCTCTAACTTTTTTTCCATGAACATTTTAACTTCTATTAGGGCTCATTCTCTTCATTCTTCATTGAGACTTGTATTTTTAAGATTTTTTTGAACCAAATAAAAAAAGTAAACATTTAAACCTTTGTTTAGTGCTTTAAAACGGGTACTTTTTTTGTTATAAACAATTAGAGCTGGTGCATCGTATCATTTTTTAACTTACAAATACCAAAAGCTGATTTCAAAACGAAAAATTTGAAAACAAAAAGAATACCCCACGACATATAGGGGCCGAGTTTACAATTTTAAAAAAAATCACAGCTGCAATGTTTATAATTTATAATAATCAAATACTTATATTTTTTGAAGTGTATATTTAGTCAAAAACTGATCTCGAGAATTCAAATCGGCGGAGTGCGGAGAAAATAGCTGTATTTCGGAAACTTTACATCGGATTTTTGCCTTTTTTTTAATCTGGGGTAACTCGGAAAGTTATGAACAATGGCATTATTTTTTTTAATGATAATAAAAAATTATTAAGTGCGAATTTTATTATTTTTGATTTCCGGTAAATAAGCATTTTAAGGGAAAATCGCAAGAGTACAAAAGTTCAATTTTTTATCGAAAAATAACTGAATTTTTTCATATCGATCGAAAGAAATTTTTAATAAAATAATATTGTTTAATTTTATATTCATTTTGAAATTGTAGGTTATTCAATATTCTCCGTTGCGATTTTTTCCCTATCTAATTAGCGCTTGCCGCTTGTCCAAAAATAACTGAATTTTTTCAAATCGATCGGAGGAAATTTTTTTAATTTTTTTGGCCAGTTTGCCTTTTTGCAGTTTTACTTAATGAACAAAAACATAATAAATCTTCAAATTTCGTTCGAAGAGCGTTAAAAGAGCACAAAAAAGTTTTTAGGCAATCGCACTAATCGGATAGTGAAAAAAATTGCAACGGAGAATATTGGATGACCTGAAATTTCAATATGTATATAAAATTAAAATATATTATTTAAAAAAAAAAAATGAAAAAAATTTCTTTCGATCGATTTGAAAAAATTCACAGTTATTTTTCGATAAATAATAGAAAATTTAAGTATTTCAGTATCGAATGTCGTAAAATTTATTTCTTAATAGTTATAAACAATGACTGTGATTAAAAAAAATTGTTAACTCGGTCCCTTCTGGTCGGTATTCTTTTTGTTTTCAAATCTTTCGTTTTGAAATCAGCTTTTGTTATTTGTAAGTTAAAAAATGATACGATGTACATGCATCGCTCCAGCTCTAATTGTTTATAAATAACAGAAATAGTACCCGTTTTTTTTAAACAATAAACAAAGGGTTACATGTTACTTTTTTATTTGGTTCAAAAAAATCTTAAAAATATAAGTTTCAATGAAGAGAATGAGCCCTTATAGAAGCTAAAATGTTCATACAAAAAAAAGATAGACCAATAAACATTTACGGTGTGTTGGGACAAACAATATCAAATATCTCAGCAACAAATTAACCAATTCAGTCTTGCAATGGCTTATTTGATTCAGAATCAAAAAACCGCGCTTTTAAAGCAATGATAAAATAAAATAAACTTTTTGTTATACATATTATCATTGCAAAAAGACATTTTGACGTTTGCTATTTTTTAATAAACTAATTGACCAAATGAATCGCGGAATGGATCAGATTAAGGTATTGTTAATGCCGAAAAAAAAGTATCGAATACATATTTCGCTGAAACCAGTATTGTTGCTTGTAGAAGCGAAAAACATGTTTTCCCTAACTTTGGACCTTCCTAATTTGTTTATGCAAGTTTTTTCCGTGTGTAAAAGTATATAGGCATGTTAGTTTTATCTCTGCCTACAACTTAGTATACCTTTTACGTCATGAAATTTACCTACATCCTGGATTATTACTAATAAAAAGAATTTAACGTAGTTTTAGGTCACAGAAATGTGACGTAAGTCTGTTTTTTTTTCGAATCTACAATTGACTTCAATAGTTAATAATTTGTTATTTTTTACTTTTAAACTATTTGATTAAAATAAGTTTGTCTAATCTGCGATAGTTTAAAGTTACGAATATATTGTTGCTCTCTGAGTCTACTGTAAACAGGCAACATTTATCCTATTTTGATACTATTATTTACAAACCTGAGTAACAGTCATTATATAACAATGGGATTTTAAGATATTCTGTTGCCATACGAGATCTCTGCTCATCGAATCCAGGCAAGATCTTAAAAAAGAGTTTTCTGAAGTGCAATTTTTCTAAAAGAACAAATAATAATATCATAAATATTATGAGAAATGTTACATTGCTTACATTATTACAACATGACTTAGGAATTTGTAATCCTACTATTCCCCAATCCTTATAACTTGATACTCCACAACATTCCAATCGACGTTGCATTTTGTCCCATACATATTTGTCATTTTTGCTCGTGTTGTATTTTAAAAATGAGAAACTTACAGATTTATTTAAATCTTCGTTCTTCAATGATGAATATAATTTTGAGTTGTTGGGACTTATCTGAACTGAGTACATTAATCCAACTGTTGATCCTGTTATCAACAAGCCGCTTGATATCAAAATAATTAATAACAACTGAAAAAAGTAGCTCGTCAACTATAAGTTTCAGTTTGGACGTATTACATTGTGTAATTAAATTAAGAATTAATTTGATTTTATAAGAAAAATTAAATTACCAGATGAGTAAATTTGCGCCTCTTTTCATCATTATGAATGGATAAAGCAATCCAAAATCCAGGCAATAAGATGCACGCCGCAGGAATGCTAAAATATGGAATGTCTACTCTGATGTCCAACAAATAACTGTAATATGATTTTTTAATCAAAGACCAAACAGAAACTCCAATTAAAACTAGACTGGAGCTCTAGAAATTAATAATATATAATTTATTAACAATATATATTCCTGAATTTTATGAGATAAGAAATAAAACCTTTATAATAATCCGGTGACAAACTGGAGAAACAAATTTCACGAAAATCGTTGCAGGAAACAGGACATTTGTTTCATTAATCACACAACCCACACATTTATATGAGATGGAATATATAGGCGTTTCTGAAACGGAAGAGCAGTAACTGTTTTGTATACAAATTTCATAAAACAGAACGTGATGTGTTTCGCGATATTTGTTGCTTTTGTTTTTCACAACTGTTTCATCAATTCCAATAAGTGGTAATAATTTTGAATGCTCATCCTGTAAAATTCCTTAAATTTTATAAAATTCCTTAAATTTCTCTGGATGTTACCGCAGTTCTCTACAAACAATGTACTGCCCTGCTAAGACAGAAGGTCGTATCTACAAAAATGCGATTTTTAGCGTTTTAGGCTTTTGGGAAACTGTTCAAAAAAAAAATAAAAGAAAACCAAATAAAGAAAATGATCCGGATTGTTTAGAATCCAAATGTATAACCGAACAGTAATAATGATATTTTCCTAGAAATTTCTCAGATTGTTAATCAATATATAGAAACTGCAATAGATAGTTCAAAAGCAGAGAATGTGCTTCAAAAGCAATCGGATAATCCGAAGATTTGTAATAATTTTCAACATCAAAATAACGGAGGAACATGATGTGAAGCAATTTGCCAAAACTATAATATTAGAAACTCGCGAATTTAAGTGAAAAAAGATTCTTTCCAAAAATCGATGTGAAAGAGAAAGAAAAAAAACATTTTTCCTTTGCTCACAGAAAATCAGAAAAAGAGAAAATTAAGAGACTAAAACATGTACTTCAGAAACCGTGTATGGATACATGTGTCTTTAAATGTTTGTTGCATTTAGATGAAGCACGAAGAAATGCAATCAACAACTAAATTTGGGCCCTATAGTGAATTACAACAAAAGCAATTCCTTTTTAGTGCTCTCAAAAGAAGTTGTACAAAAAGACGTACTAAAAGCAATTATGATCAGTCATCTGGAAGACAACAGTCTTTTGAGTTCTATCTCAAAAATGCTAACGGTGAATAGTATCGTGTATGTAAAACTTTTTTTTTGGACTACGCGTGGAATAATTAGAAATGTTGTAAACAAAAGTTTATCAGAGAAGCTTGACTATCCCATACGAAAAAAGGGGCATCCATTAGAAAAAAAATTGATAGAGAAAAAATTATTTCACACATTAAATCATTTAATCCAACTATATCTCATTAGAGAGCATGCACCCAGTCGGAAGTGTCATACGAATTGTATCGCCAGCAAGTAGATAAATTAAATATTTCCTTTGCAGTTTTCGGTAGTGAAGAATGTTGGCTGTGTGAGTTTTTCAATGGTCATTCAATTGCAGTTGGTCATAAAAAAAACAAAAATTATAGTAGATTGTGAAATTTGTCAATAGTGGAATCAACACAATTCTAATGCAATAGAATCTTGAAAGGAATACAAAAAAGATGTATTTAATGCAGGCAGTTCACTATTATTTTTTTCACTTTATTTGCAAGTAATCTGTTTTAATGAGTAATTTGTACTCTTACAGACCCTTTGTACAAAACCAATGGCAATCATTTCGCATGAAGATGTGGCTGGCCATAAGCAATTTTGTATAGTATCTCGAGCCCGGTCACACTTTCAGCTCAGCCGATCACCAAAGGAAAAAGTCACTCAAAAGAAAGAAAAAAGTGATGGATTATCAGGATTTAGACAGTTGTGCTCAAGAAGCGAATAGTGGTAGAGTTGAAGTTATATAGATATGAAGATAAACAACTTTTTTAATACCAAAGATTTTTCGTTACGACATAAACTCAGTAAAACTCAACCTAAACCACTTCTAAATAGATTTTATGAAGTTCAGTTTAAGAGAGGTTACAACTCTCTTTTTTAAAAAACAGATTTTAACTACTTACAAAACCTACACCATGAGAAATACCCCGAGGAATCGACAAACAGAGAAAACAAACTCTGATTTAATGTTGTGGTTAGTTTTCTTTATTTTCCACCTACCTACCCCATTTAAGTCACTGAATTTGTCTAATTTGCATTTTATTTTAATGTGTTATGTGAAATACCTATACACATTTAATAAGACCAAAAACCGTTTCTGGTAAAATATGACACTTGGACTTAGAAAACACAATACTTGGACTTATCTGAATCCCAAGTCTCGTAGTCGTATCACTACAAATTTATAAATATGTACTAAAATAGAAGTACATTAACCATATTAAAAAAAAATACATATAACATTAAAGTATTTACAAATATGTTATAATAAAAACATTCTGCATTTTAGTGGCATTTAATGATTCAGAAAAACGATTATTGCGTAAAATGTTTAAAATTGTGGATACGACCTCTTGTCCTTGCAGGGCCGTGCACTTCAAGTTATTGATGTTAGCAAGATGCACCCAAAATCGCCTTTTCCTCTTTGCTTTCAATTTCTTTTGGCGGTTTACCCACCATAACAAAATTACGTCTTCATCTAACGACATAAAGCGAAACTAGTAAGTTAAAGAAAGTTTTAATAGTGTGCGTTGGCATGAGACAAAGTTTCACGTAATTTGCTTCAGTCACAAGTTTCATGAAACTTATTTCTCCAGTCTGTCACCGGCCTAAAAGCACAGAGATGTATAAAAAAACTAATGACCGACCATCTGAACGTTAAAAAAATTGTTAAAGTACCAGAAATCGTTTCAAGAAAGTACGTAACATAATGTTAATGTGAAATTTAGTTCTTCAGCAGTTTATTTAGGTGCCAGATATTTGAAGTTTTCTACAGATGTGGGATAAACTCTTTCTAAATAATGTCTCAGATACAAGGATGATAGAAATTGGCAGATATTTTTACATACAAATAGATGTATCAAAATTCGAAAAAATTACTTTTGAACAGGGTCGAATCAAGTACTGCTGATTTAAATACAGTGGTCATGATACATGTAGCGAGAAAGTAAAAAGAACGGTACGCAACTGTATAATTGAAATAGAAAGAATAATTTTTCAAATAAAAACTTTTTTGGTACGTTAAATAATTTGTCAATGGTGATTTTCATAGAACCAGTCCTAAATAGCCAATTATTCATTAGATGTTACTTATGTACCATTATGATCTTTACATGCTTCTGGTGAACATTTATTATTAACAAAGAATGAAGAACTTTGATGAAATAAAATACTTACTAGCATAAGTACTCCAAGAAAACACAATAAAAAAGAGATTTCTCCCACATTTCTTTCACCTTGATTGGATTGGACTAACTGAGGACGATTTCTTTTTGCATTAACATTCCATGGGAATTCCCACGAATCAGTGGAACCTGTCTTATTTAACATGTCAATTTGTAATTTGAAAATACATGTCTATCATGTTGTGACTTTGATTACTTGGATTATTTATAATGTCATCTTAGGAGAGTGCATTAATGGAGATCTCGATTAGAAGAAAATCCTGAGAGACCCAATCATAATTGACTGTAAAAGTTATTTATTTAGTTCTACTGTGTTATGGTTATGTTGTCGTTGTGTGATTGACATTTTTGTCATTGAGACTTAATAAATACTTTATTCTTCTGCTATACTTTTATGTATGTTTTACTGAGAATATAACAATTTCTGTATTGTTCTTTGTTGAAATTCGTAGAATTTGTTAAGTAGGGGAGACCGAGGCAATCGGGTCACCCCCATAAGTTTAAAAGCACCGCGTGTTTTAAAAACATCATATTAACAAAACACTAAAACAACAACCAATGACAGAGTCTAATCATGCCTGTCATAGACTATACTGTCCTAGACCAAGACTTGCGGTCTTCACAAAGTATAAAATGTATTTAATAATAATAATAATAATAAAAAACTTTATTCATCAACAAGTAGGTACATTAAACATTAAAATATACACGTTTTATAAAAAAATTATGGAATAAAGTAGAACTTACGAGGTGTTTGACCACCTGTATGTAAGTAAAAATCTAAACTTATAATAGTAATAATAATAATAATATGCAATGATATTGTAGGTTTCAGCACAATATTAGCAGTCAGATAGAATTGTTTTTTTTTTAATAGTTTAGTTTAATTTAATTTAATTAAATTAGGCCTAGTTTAATTAATCTATTAACCAGTGGATATAGAGTCGCGAAGTTCTCATAATATATTCTGTTATTTTCTTCTTAAATAGCTTTGAACTTAAGTTAGTTTTAAAATTTTTAGGGATAGAGTTAAAAATTTTCGGACCTAGAAAAAGATGACATTTTTATCCTATTGTGTTATTCATAAAAGGTAGCGAAAGTCAACTTTTGTGTCTTGTATGGTATGAATGTTGTAGTGTGTTTAGCTCATTTTTGTAACGAAATTGGGTTATAGCTAATGATTTAAAATATAGCTGGCGAAGGTCTAATATTTCAGATTCTATGTAGACCATTTGTGATGGATACCTCCTATTTTTTATTTTTTATTTTTTGTTGAATAACCTCCAGGGATTTAAAATAAGATTTAGAAACACCTCCCCAACCAATTAAGCCATATGTGAGGTGAGATTCTACTAAACAGTAATATAATTTGCTTTGATATATGGATGCGCGCATTTGGTGCCTAATAAACACGAATTTAGTTATAGTTTATCGTGTAATTGGTTATTTCAATAAATAATATAGATTGTTTTTATGGTGTTTATAAATACACAAGTAATGGGGCTATGAGACCAGGAAATTATAAATGGACCACAAGCAAAGCCACCTGGAGTCTATAAGAGAAAAATGTGCACAGGTAGCAAGTGGCAGAAGTGTGAAAAGTGCAGATAAGGCTTCTGGCATATTTCGAAATCAGCTTGAGCAAGCGGCTCCTCAAGATCCGAAAATGGGAAAATCAACAGTTTTTTGTGCCCAATAAGAAAAGCTTAAAAAATCATGTTTTCCTACTCGCAAAATTATATTACAAATAAGGCGCAGGGTTTTCGATTTTGCTGAGAAAAATGACAGTAAAAATGATTTTAACAAAAATAACAAACTTGCTGTTGAGGAATAGTCGATGTGGCGATATATCAATAATAAAGCTAGAACACAGAAGCCTACGCAAGATATTAGGTTTCAATAAAGCTGATGTTTTAAAATTTTACAATAACCTTGTTAACACAGTTGGAAATGCTGTTAAAGTACTTGCCAAAAAATGGACAGAAACCAGTTGGTCTCATTTCCAATGCAAAGCAATAAATCGTGAGATATATCTTCATCTCAAAAACAATCAATATTTAAAAAGGTCAGTATGACATTGCTTCTATTTTCAAATCTGTCTATAATAAGGTGGAGAAATGTGTAAAAGGATTTGTGTACTGGCATTTTGACAATAAATTTGAATTATATATATATATATATATATATATATATATATATATATATATATATATATTTTAGGTCTAAGTGGTGGTTTCTCTCTGGATGTTTAAAAATTAAAAAATTGTTATAGTCACATTTTATAGAAGTGCGAATAAAAAGAATAAATTTTAATTTAAAAAAAATTGTAGTGTACGGACTGCTTTAAATTTAACTACTTACTTTTAAAAATATAATCGACCAGATACATTTTTAAAATTTAATTAAAATTGAAATAAATTTTTATTTTTAGGGAGGATTTTTATGGTAGAAATTTTATTTATCAACAATATTTTGGAAAATAAAAAAAAATCATTTAATTACTTTCTTTCTAGTAATTATATAGGGTGACTAAAATAAATTTAGTTACATTTTTTTTAGTGCGAATAAAATGAACAAATTTTATTTTTAATAAAAATCGGTTGTGTCGCCCCAAAACTTTCCCGACGAGTATCCACGAATACTTTTTCAGATATTTAATGTTAAAGTTTCAACTTTTGACATTTTTTTATTTTTGACAGGTGACAGTTGGAGAAATAATTTTGACTGTTCTGAATAGAGCTTTTCAAGGGCTTTCAAACGACATATTGCATGTCCAATTCCGTGACATATTGCATCTGTCATTTTTTGATAGTGGTACTTCCGTTTGACAGATGTCGTACAAAAACTAATGGGTTCTTCCGACGGGTAACCCAAACCCCTATACCAAATTTCAGCTCAATCGGATTAAACGTGTGGCCTCTATCGTGGAAGAATACACCCACACACACACACACACACAGACCGACAGACAGACTTCCATCTGGAAATGGTCTTAATTGTCTCAGGGGACCCGAAAATGGATATTTACGTTTTTATCTCGAATTTTTTTTTTAGCTCGTCCACAATACTTTCCCTTCTAGGAGGTCGGTCGGGAAAGTAAAAAATGGAGGTGTACCGACCGCTTTAAATTTAACTAAAGCAGATCATTGACTACTTTTAAAAATATAATCGACCAGACACTGTTTTTAAAATTTATTTAAAATTGATATAAATTTTTATTTTTAGGGAGAATTTTTATGGTAGAAATTTTATTTATAAACAATATTTAGGAAAATTATAAAATTTCATTTAATCACTTTATTTCTAGTAATTATATAGGGTGACTAAAATAAATTTAGTTACATTTTTTTTAGTGCGAATAAAATGAACAAATTTTATTTCTAATAAAAAATGGAAGTGTACGGAACGCTTTAAATTTAACTAAAGCAGATCATTGACTACTTTTAAAAATATAATCGACCAGACACTTTTTTAAAATTTATTTAAAATTGATATAAATTTTTATTTTTAGTGAGAATTTTTATGGTAGAAATTTTATTTATAAACAATATTTAGGAAAATTATAAAATTTCATTTAATTACTTTCTTTCTAGTAATTATATAGGGTGACTAAAATAAATTTAGTTACATTTTTTTTAGTGCGAATAAAATGAACAAATTTTATTTCTAATAAAAAATGGAAGTGTACTTAACGCTTTAAATTTAACTAAAGCAGATCATTGACTACTTTTAAAAATATAATCGACCAGACACTTTTTTAAAATTTATTTAAAATTGATATAAATTTTTATTTTTATGGTAGAAATTTTATTTATAAACAATATTTAGGAAAATTATAAAATTTCATTTAATTACTTTCTTTCTAGTGACTAGGGTGACTAGGGTGACTAAAATAAATTTTTCACATTATTTTGATTATTATAGTTAGATTTTTTGTAAGTGCGAAAAAAAGAATAAATTTTAACTTTAAAAAAATTGTAGTGTACGGACTGCTTTAAATTTAACTAAAGCAGACTACTTTTAAAAAAATATAATCGACTTTGTACTTTTTTAAAATTTAATTAAAATTGAAGTAAATTTTTATTTTTAGGGAGAATTATTATGGGGGAAAATTTATATTAAACAACATTTAGGAAAATTAAAAAAAAATTCATTTATTTACTTTCTTTCTAGTAATTATACAGGGTGACGACCAAAATAAACTTTTCACATTATTTTGATTATTATTACATTTTTTATAAGTGCGATTAAAATGAATAAATTTTTATTTTAAAAAAATTATAGTGTACGGACTGCTTTAAATTTAACTAAAGCAGATCATTGACTACTTTTAAAAATATAAGTATGTAATTGTATGGATTATTGAAATGAAGAAATAAAAAAAACTAAATTATTTATTTAAAAGAAGAAATAAACACGGATTTGGAAAAAATGGAGGTGAAATAGAGAGGGAGACATAAATTAAGCAAATAAAGTTAGTGAAGCTTTAAGAAGCCAAACCAGCGAATAAGTTTAAACAGAGAGCAGAAGTGAGATAGATACTAGATATCAAGAGGTTTTGAAGAGGACAGAAAGAAAAAAGAAATTAAAAAGAAAGTTGTTATTTGTTATTTTTTTATTTTTTATTTTTCTTTTTTTTAAAGGCATCTGAACCCAACGCATTGAATAATAGTTCTACAGGGTAAGAAATAAAATTCAATTTTTAATAAGAATTCTTATTTCAATATATTGTAGAAGAGCTTTGAGTAAAAGAGGCATAAAAATTCTTCATAATGAGAATAATATTCAAGATATCCCTTAAGGTGGTCTCATAGCTCCTAGGTCCCCTATAGTGTAAGTGTTGAAGTTAGAAGTCACTAAATCTTACAGAAACTTGGCTAAAAATAAAAATTTGAATTTTCAATGCAAACCGACACTGATTCTATAAACAAAGGAAAATAAATTACAATTTTTTAGCAAAGTAGAAATAAATAATTGCATATTTTGTTAGTTTATTTTTCATTTTTTTTTAATGGCAAGTTATGATCAAAACTTAAAATTTATAAATTAGTGTATGAATCCATATTGAAGAAATTTGGGGAAACCTTCCATCCTTTCCCCTATTTCTTTGAAGTATTGAAGTATGACCAGTAAATTAACTTATTTTTTCGTTATAGAATTTATTTTCATTTCAAAGTGACATTATCAAAAAATATAAATATCTTTCAATTTTAAACATAAAAACAACAACTTTTTTCAACATATTTTTTTGCTATGGAAAGTTTCAGCCGGATTTGATTCTGTTAGAATTGCAATTTAAATTGAAATTCTAACACATATTAAAGGATAAAATGGCATAGTCGAAAAGAAAGGAATAAGATATAAAAAAATACAAAATTTCATTTTTTTTTATACTAGAATCGCAATCGACGCGGAAGCAATAAATCTAAATTTTATGGGAGATTTACAGCATAGGCGGCTCAAACAAAATCTGTGATTTTAAAGAGCTCGCAGTTAAAAGATGTGGCAAATTTAAGAATTTTACCTGTGCCGCCCGGTTTTGTGTATCATTATACTAGACCACCCTTATTTTGATCCCTTTTAAGACTCTGATGAGCACACGGTTGGGTAAATTAGGGGGTATTTATAATATTAATTTTATGTTACTATTTTAAACTTAAATAATTGTAATTTAACGTGTTTTAGGTGAGTCTCCTAACATTTTATAAAGTAGATACAGAAATAATACTCAATAATACATATTTAAAAAAATATATTTTTAAAATGATGATTTTATGCAGGTACCCCGTAAATAATAATATATGCACCCACACCTGAAATTTCCTGATCTGACAGATATATTACTCCGACTAGATCACGATTCTAGTATAAAAAAAGATAGAAAGAAACAGATACTACATAAATTCCTTTAGTCTTTCTCTATTTTCATCCAAATCCGAAACAAACAAATTTTCGTCCCCAAAAATCTACAGACTTAATTCTTACGAAAAATTTGATTAAATAAGTTATATAGGACCAAAAAAAAAACATTAAAAATATATTTTTCTATGGATTCTCGATCGTCATCAGATATGAAAGTACCAACAAATAAAAAAAAAACTATTTTTATTAGTGATTACAAAACCAGTTTATTAATGTTAATATTTATTTTTCACTTAAAAACAAAGTGTAGGTGGATAGTTTACATACTAAATTGTTAATATTGTCAAATATAACACAAATAACGTGAAATTAATGCGCATTCAATTGAGATGTAAATTCAGCGATACTATCTGTTTTATGACAGAAAAAAATTTACATTTAGTTGTTTATCACTGATGAGAGATATACTTTCAAAATATTAGAATCTTGGTTAAATTTAAATTCAGTAGCGGCGTAAAGTAAATGTAAAACTAAATTATAAGGCTGCCTTTCCCCTACACAACATTTCTCCTTTCTTCTTCTTGTTTCTATATTTCTATATTTATTGTCAGAATACATTTTCAAATTTCGTTTCGTTTTATTTCTCTTCCCATATTTTGATCCTCTTTTCAGTATATTTTTTACAATTTTTTTCTAACATCTCCAGCATTGTCTGTGACGGGTCTTCAATTATTTTTCTTTCTTCTATTATGGTTCTTGTATTTCTGTTATATCTCTTTGTTCTATAGATGTAAATTCTTCTCGTTCTTCTCATTTTCTTGTATTTTCCACAATTTTATATTATTTATAATTTTTTTTAAGTCCGTACCTGTATTTTTTTAGTTTCAAGTAGACCAAAAAACGATAAAAAATTTCGAAACTCAAATTGTGGTTTATGGTTCGAAGATTTAAAGAATTTGGTTTAATATTCTGTATAAGACGACACTCCCTATTGACCTTCTGACTATAGTCCGGAGAAATCACATTTCAATTATTAATAAGGAAATAAATTCAGAATGATAAATTATGCATGACTCTGAGCAAATTACATAAAAAAAATTGTACAAGTGTGATATATGTTAATTGTCATGGGCGTATCTGGCTTTAGGACAGCGGGAGTTTTTCTATTTATATAAAAGCGTAGATTTTGTCTGCACGTTATTCTTGTTATATTTTTTACTTTCCCGGACCCATCAAAGGGAAAGTAAGGTGAACGAGCAAAAAAAAAATTGAGATATCAATGGAAATATCCATTTTTAAGTCCCCCAAGAAGATTGAAACCATTTCCTGCGTATGCTCTGTCTGTGTGTCTGTGCGTCTGTGTGTCTGTGTGTCTGTGTGTCTGTGTGTCTGTGTGTCTGTGTGTAATCTTCCACGATAACTGCCGAACCGTTTGACCAATCAAGCTGAAATTTGGTATGGAGGGTCGGTGTGTGCCTAGAATGGTTTAAATTGGTACAGTATAAGGTCCTCAAGACCGACATTGATTGAATACACGTGTAGGATTTTTTGCCTTTATTTAACACAAAGTTTTAGGGCATAAAATTTCCTACAATTTTTATATCAAACTTTTTCCAGAATTTCCACTAGTTGCGAGACTAGACGGCGCGCAAAAGACGTGCATGTAGTTTTTCCAAGTTTTTCTACATTTTGAGGACAAACATTGCACTTTGGTGCAAAATGTTCAAGTGCAAAGTTGTACAGTATCAAATTTTCTTTAACTTTTATATTTAACTTTTTTTCGAATTCTCCATATTTTCCATGCTAGAGGGTGAAAAAATGAACAATTATGAGTTTTGACTTTTTTTTTTTTTAATTTTGAAGACAAACAATGCCTTTGAGTGCAGAAATGTTCTACTGCAAAGTTGTAGTGCATAAAATTCCCTACAACTTTTGTCTTAAGGTTTTTCCATTATTTCCATCAGTTACGCCACTAGAGGGCGCGTAAAAAATGTGCATATATGTTTTCTCTAGTTTTTCTTGATTTTGAGGACAAATAATACACTTTAGTGCAAAATGTTGTAGTACAAAGTTTTATAGCATAAAATTCCCTACAACTTTTGTTTCAAACTTTTTCCTGAATTTCCAACAGTTGCGACACTAGAGGGCGCGTAAAAATATGCATATAGGTTTTCTCTAGTTTTTCTTGATTTTGAGGACAAATAATACACTTTAGTGCAAAATGTTGTAGTACAAAGTTTTATAGCATAAAATTCCCTACAACTTTTGTTTCAAACTTTTTCCAGAATTTCTAACAGTTGCGCCACTAGAGGGCGCGTAAAAATGTGCATATAGGTTTTCTCTAGTTTTTCTTGACTTTGAGGACAAATAATACACTTTAGTGCAAAATGTTGTAGTACAAAGTTTTATAGCATAAAATTCCCTACAACTTTTGTTTCAAACTTTTTCCTGAATTTCCAACAGTTGCGACACTAGAGGGCGCGTAAAAATATGCATATAGGTTTTCTCTAGTTTTTCTTGATTTTGAGGACAAATAATACACTTTAGTGCAAAATGTTGTAGTACAAAGTTTTATAGCATAAAATTCCCTACAACTTTTGTTTCAAACTTTTTCCTGAATTTCCAACAGTTGCGACACTAGAGGGCGCGTAAAAATATGCATATAGGTTTTCTCTAGTTTTTCTTGATTTTGAGGACAAATAATACACTTTAGTGCAAAATGTTGTAGTACAAAGTTTTATAGCATAAAATTCCCTACAACTTTTGTTTCAAACTTTTTCCTGAATTTCCAACAGTTGCGACACTAGAGGGCGCGTAAAAATATGCATATAGGTTTTCTCTAGTTTTTCTTGATTTTGAGGACAAATAATACACTTTAGTGCAAAATGTTGTAGTACAAAGTTTTATAGCATAAAATTCCCTACAACTTTTGTTTCAAACTTTTTCCTGAATTTCCAACAGTTGCGACACTAGAGGGCGCGTAAAAATATGCATATAGGTTTTCTCTAGTTTTTCTTGATTTTGAGGACAAATAATACACTTTAGTGCAAAATGTTGTAGTACAAAGTTTTATAGCATAAAATTCCCTACAACTTTTGTTTCAAACTTTTTCCTGAATTTCCAACAGTTGCGACACTAGAGGGCGCGTAAAAATATGCATATAGGTTTTCTCTAGTTTTTCTTGATTTTGAGGACAAATAATACACTTTAGTGCAAAATGTTGTAGTACAAAGTTTTATAGCATAAAATTCCCTACAACTTTTGTTTCAAACTTTTTCCAGAATTTCTAACAGTTGCGCCACTAGAGGGCGCGTAAAAATGTGCATATAGGTTTTCTCTAGTTTTTCTTGACTTTGAGGACAAATAATACACTTTAGTGCAAAATGTTGTAGTACAAAGTTTTATAGCATAAAATTCCCTACAACTTTTGTTTCAAACTTTTTCCAGAATTTCTAACAGTTGCGCCACTAGAGGGCGCGTAAAAATGTGCAAATAGGTTTTCTCTAGTTTTTCTTGACTTTGAGGACAAATAATACACTTTAGTGCAAAATGTTGTAGTACAAAATATTAGAGTATAAAATTCCTTACAACTTTTGTCTGAAACTTTTTCTAGAATTTTCAATAGTTGCGCCACTGGAGGGCGCGTAAAAAATGTGCATGTATGTTTTCTCTAGTTTTTCTTGATTTTGAGGACAAACAATGCATTTTAGTGCAAAATTGTCTGGTTCAAAGTTTATGTTTAACTTTTTATCGAATTCCTTATAGTTTCGCCGCTAGATGGCGAGAAAAATACCCATTTATAATTTTCCATTTGTTTAAAATTGGAGGTAAATTATGCTCTTTAGTGCAAAATGTTTCAGTGCAAAGTTGTAAATCATAAGATTCCCTACAACTATTGTATGAAAATTTTTCCCGAATTCCCAATAGTTTTCACACATGATTTTAGGAGATCCTAATTGTAGCAGTGTGATATACAACGTGCGCATGCGCAGCTTATGTCATTATCAATATTGAAATATCAATTCGGTAGACGTATTCATAATAGGCTATTTTTGATGTGTTCCATAAATTAATGTAATGCTTAATATTGTGTAATTAAAATAATAATAATAAATAACATATTCTCTAGGGTCGAGCCGGGAAAGTTCTGGGGTGACACAGCCGATTTTTTAGATCGGAAACAAAAGGAATTATCTAATTTTTTTTGTAGACAGATAATAAAAAATATAAAATTTTCAGTTCTGAAAAAGTGTGATTCAATCTTTTTTAGTCTTGAAGCTTCAAAGACATATACTGTAAATCTAGTAACATAAAATTTCCTTAGAAAATTCCAATATCGTATTTTTTTGTAACTTTGTAAATAATTTTGTCTCGCTTTGCTACTAGGCAAAATTTTAGTGTCTTGAGTATCCTCGAAGTATGAAGAGGATCGTTTGGACCAAATGGGTCTACGTGTATCCATCTGCGATTGTAGCTATAAAGGGCCACCAAGAGCCAGGTCAGGCCCCAAGTCTAGAGGTCAACACGGGCTCCCTCTCGCCATGGTTGGGGAGGGGGGTTCTTATCACCCTCCCCAAAATGTTCGAAAATTAAACATCTGAAAATCAGATGCTATTTAACATTATTTAAGTTAATAAATTATTCGTTTGTTTATTGTTTTTTTGTTAGGTAACTTGCTATACTGTTTGTATATAGAGGGCAGTATCAGGGTTATTCTTAATTAAGCAGGATTCTAAGTTTCACCACTCACGGTATGTGTCACACTTTTTCTGTGTGGGTTTAACTTATCATTAAATCTCTTTCAGGAGTTTTCGTTTCCATTATACCCTTCAGGGCAAGTCAACACAGATCTGGATGGCAATGGTAGCTTACTAAACAAGCCACATGGAAAACAATACAATGTATTTTTACTGGAGCTACAACTCAAACAATCTATCTCAACTTTTTCGCCGTTTAGTAGACTTAAGTGCCTGAAGAAGAAAAATTATTTCCCTCAAAGTGTAGAGGATAAATTTTAGGAAGTTTTGGCGGGCCACTGAGAATTGCTTCAGTAATATCTTTGTGCGAAAAGTTCAGGGATTCCTTTGTTCCAATGTCATAAGTGTGCGGAGTAGGCTTCGCAGTCTCGTAAGGTTTCAATACTTTTCCTTTATCAACATCAACAGTCTGCTCTTCCTTTTATCTTCGTTTTCATCTTCATTAATATTTACACTTAAGAAAGGACTTTCAACTAAGTACAATTTTTTTTCTTTTTCTGTTTCAATTTCAACGTTAGATTCAGGAATAGCAGGATTAGAAGTAAACGTACTACACTGAGGAAAACGTTTATTCAGCATTATTAAGAATTTAATTTTAGTAGTTAAAAACTTTAATACGTATTAGGACTCAACAAATATATAGTTATGACAATATAAAGGTCTTTAATTGTAATCATTAGGGTTAGTTAATTTAAGGTACTTTAATAACAAATATTAAACAGTAACTGTTAGTAACCAAATATTAATCACCTTAGAAATCCAAGTTATTGGGACTATTAAATATTTTACTTAACACAATTAAACAAATAATTAACAGTGATTAAACAAGTTGTATACAGAAAAAAAAGATTATTTGAATTAACCAAATTTTATTTGAACCAAATAAATATGTTATTTGGATAGGTCGAACAAAACGTGTTATTTGTTTCAACAAAACTGTTTATTTAAATATCCAAATAAATGATATTGTTGAATGAAAAAAATGTGTTCTTGAATAAAAAAAAATGTTTTGCTGAATGAAAAAAATGTTTTCTTGATTGAAAAAAATGTTTTCTTGAATGAAAGCCACTCCTTTCTGTTTATCCCTAAAATATTTACAATGCTTATTAGTTTTCCATGATTTGCTTGACACATTATACTTACTAATAATACTAATAATTTACTTTTTTATTTATTTGGTTATTGGTCTAATCTCACTACGAAATAACAATTTAAACGACCGATATTGCTTTGTTAAGTTTTATAATCCTCATTATAATCAATATGCATACCTACCTATAGTTTATTAAGTAACAGTTTGTAAAAACATCTCAAAACTAAAAAATGAGTTAAAAGTGCATTGGTAATGCTCATATGAAACTTACTTAACCTAAAATAATATTATAAAGAAGCACTCACCTTGAAACATTAAAAGGCATTTTTCTACTTTTATTGTCTCTAAATATTGAGACATTTTAAAACATAAATCCCAATTTAGAATCACGCTATAGCACAAACACAAAACTCAAGCAAACATGGCGTGGTCTGATTTCTGATCTAATCAGGTACATCATGTTCAAAGCTCGGAAGATCCGATGCATTACGATCGTCTCAAATTTATCGTTAAGTTCCTCCCACTTGACCCATTGTGAACAAGGTTTACAGTCATGTGTCACGTACCGTTTAAATTTTGTTCATTCAAATAACAATATATTTAGTTTAATCATTTTGGATCCAAATAATCCTATTGGTTCATACAAACAACACAATTTATTCTATACAAATAATATTTAGTAAATGCAACAAAATTACAGTCAACCAATATGATACTGTTAATTCAAATAACCCATTTCTCTCTGTGAGTGACTAGGGACAAGTTTTATTAGTTTTGTGTTACAAAAACGTGGCAAAAAATGGAATTTGAAGTACTTCTCATAGAATGGAGGTTCGCGAATTTTCGGAACCGCTTTACAAATTAATCATTCTCTAATTATTTTTGTCTTGGATAGAATATAGTTACCTTAAATGTTAAAGTCCCGTTGATAAAATTTGTCTGAACAAAACACAAACGCCAAAATAAATGTATTCTATTTAAAATAAAAATTCTGTTTATATAAGACAAAACCAGTTAGAGAATATTGTAATATGATTAATCTGTAAAACTTCCCTTTAATGCAGTCTATGAATTTTCTGACCCCCATTCTATGAAAAATACTTCAAATTCCATTTTGTACACAAAACTAATAAAAAACTTGTCATCGATCACTGTAGTTATGTTATAAATAACATAACCAAATAACGCGAATTATGGCTCGTAGCTATATGTGTAATGCACGGTGATTTTATTATTTTGTTGTACCTAACACTAACAAGTCATCAACCAGGCCTGAAATAGAAATGACGCCAGAACCAATCATTTACCTACAAATGGGCACGTTGTTGGGACGATTATAGCCGATCTTGTGCGAAGTGTAAAATTCAAATTTGAAATTTTGCAATTTTTTCGACAATTTCACAAAGTAAAGATGATATTCAAAATTAAAATATATCGAAAATTTCAAAAAACATCAAATTATTCGATTCATTAAAAATATAGTTCAAAAATGCCAAAGTTTGAAAAAACATTAAAAAATTCTTCTAAAATTTCAGAAATATATCAAAAATTTCCAAAAATTTGAAATTTTGCATTATTTCGAAAATTTCAAAAAGTAAAAATGTCATAATGTTCAAAAATTTCTAACATATATCGAAAATTTCAAAAAATATCAAATTATTGTACTCATTAAAAATATTTCAAGAATTTTAACCGTTTCAAAAATGTCAAAGTTTCAAAAAACATTAAAAAATAATTCTAAAATTTCAAAAATATATCAAAAATTTCAAAAAGTAAAAATATAATATTCAAAAATTTCTAAAATTTATCGAAAATTTCAAAAAACATCAAATTATTCGATACATTAAAAATATTTCAAGAATTTTAACCATTTCTAAAAACATTAAAAAATTATTCTAAAATTTCAGAAATATATCATAAATTTCGATAAATTTGAAATTTCGCATTATTTTTCGAAAATTTCAAAAATTAAAAATATCATAATATTCAAAAATGTCTAATATAAAGCAAAATTTTTCGATTAATTGAAAATATTTCAAAATTTTCAAATAAACGTTAAAAAATTAGTCGAAAATTTCAAAAATTTCAAAAAATTTGAACATTTGTAAAATTTGTACAATATGTAAAAAATTGCAGGGAAATAATAAAATATACAAAATTGTTTACTTAGATGAGTTTTTACGAATTATTTATATACGACAGCCGCAGTTAAAGGGTTAAATTCAAAAACAACCAAAATATTGGGGGCTTACATTGACTGGTGGCCACCCGGTTTATTTATGTAAATAAATTTATTAACTACTTTTAACATTGTTTTTTTATTGTAATAAACATATTTCTTACAAAATAATGTATTCTTTATAAAATCAATACATTTTCGATAAAAAATATATGTACCAAGAGGTATTTGAAATAATAATAATACGAGGTACGAATTGAAACTAGCCACAGATATACATTTGGGATGCGGTACGAAGTGGGAAATCTAAAGGTAGCGGTACGAAATGGGCATAAGCCTTTTGTTCGACCTATCCAAATAACATATTTATTTGGTTCAAATAAAATTTGGTTAATTCAAATAATCTTTTTTCTCTGTCTAAGCGAGCATATTTCGCTTAGAGCTGTATTTTAAAATTTTTAAAAATTTGGTCATCTACTTAGTAATTTCTTCAAAAAGTAAAATAATCAAATAAGGAAAAAAAAACAGGAGAGATTTTGGGTTTGTTTTATTATTGGTCGTTAATTTCTCCTGTTTTAAGAGAGATTAACGAGAAATAAGAAAACAAACCTATGTATTAATGGGTTTGTTTTCTTATTGCTCATTAATCTCTCCTTATTTTTAAAGGTTGGCGGGCAACAAGAAAACAAACCCATTAATTACTGGGTTTGTTTTCGGACGTTCTTAATAAATAAATATTTCAAGTAATATAGAGATTAATACTAGATTAGGACAGAAACTTTCGTGAAAAATTTTTATATTGTTATTATTAATAACGCATTTATTAATTCAAATTAAAATATTATATCGACTAATGAACGGGGAGAGTTTAACGGGATAAAAACATACATGTCAGATGAAGAGAAATCAAATAAGCAAAAAAAAAATAGGAGAGATTAACGTGCAATGCATAAACCAATAACAGTTTTCCTGGTTGACTGAACATTTCTGTTAAATCCGAAATAAAATCGAAAATAACATTTTTAAAACTTGCCCTTATTTGAATTTTCACAACACACTTTAAGAGGCTCTTTAAAACTAAAACCTGTTGGTTTCGTTTCAAGACAATAACTAATATTAATGTATAAGGATCTAAAACTGAATAAAAATAATAATTTCCTATAACCTCCTTAATGAAAAGCGAGCCTTCGAAAATAGCAGGCAATTTGGGAAATACCTAATTTCCTACTTCGGGCCGAGATGGGCACTTTCAAAAATCGATTAACAAATGTTACAGGATTTTAAGGGACTATAGCGGGCCGAGTTGGGTATATCCTATATGAATTGCTGAAATAGGTTTGTTTTCTTATTGCCCGTTAATCTTTCCTGCTTTTTTATCTTATTTCATTATTTTACTTTTTTATATAGAAGTTACCAAGCAAGTTGACCAACTTTTTATAAATTTTAAAATAACATTAGACCACATATACTTGTGTATAAAAGACACAAGTTTTTTGATCATTTTTTTGTCTTTCTCGTCTCTCTTTATCATATGCGCAAAACTTATAAATTTATCTTGGGATACGAATTTCTAAAACTGTTATTAAATAAACCGTAGATATTAATGGGTAATAAGAAAACAAATCCAAAATCTCTTCTGTTTCTTTTCCTTATTTGATTCATTTACTTTTTGAAGAAATTACTAAAAGTAGATGACGAAATTTATATAAATTTTAAAATACAGCTTTAAGCGAAATATACTCATTTAAGAGGCTGTCTATAAAAAAGAATGCAACGCTTTTTATGAGTTTTTGTCTTCCTCCTCTCTCTTTCTCATACGCAACTTAATGAATTTCCAAAATTATACAGGGTGGACTAGATTTAATTTGGGTATACAGAGATCTCGTAAACCGCAATAGATACAATATCGGTTAAATGGGGAAAAATATGTGTATTTTCCAGAAAACTTTAATGGTTTTTTCAAAATTAAAATATCTTAATTTTTAATGATAGAAAAAAACTTTAGATAACTTTTTTATTGAACGTTAAATATAGCTTAGCATAGCGTATCCAATTTTTTCAAACAATTTTTCGTCTTTGAAGGGCCACCCTCATCTATGTTTTTTTAAATACGAACCTGTACTTTTTATTTAATTTTTAAAATCTCCATTTTTTCCTTTATCCAACTATGCGGAATATTTAATTTTTAAAGATTTAATTTAATTAACGATCAATTATAAAACAAACCCTACTTTTTTTTAATAATAAATATTATTAGCAATTTATATCCAATATAAATTTAAATGGGAAATATCGTATACAGGGTGGACCGGATTTAATTTACATATACAGAGATCTCGTAAACTACAATAATAGGTACATCCGTTAAATGGGGAAAAAGATGTGTATTTTCCAGAAGAATTTAAAGGTTTTTCAAAATTAAAATATCAGATCCGGTTTCTGAGATATTTGGGAAAAACTGAAATTAACGATTTTCGTTTTAATTAATTACCACCTTAATTTTGAAGATAAAAAAAAATTTATGTAACTTTTTTATTGAAGGCCAAATAAGATTTAACATGACGTATCCAATTTTTTAAAACAATGTTTCGTCTTTGAAGGGGTCACCCTCAACTTTTTTTTTAAACACCGACCTGTACTTTTTATTTCATTATTGAAATTATCATATTCTTCTAGATTTAACCATGTAGAAGGCTTAATATTTTTATTAGATTTCGACAATTAACTGTACTTATATAATTTTTCTAAGTACAGTCCTGTTCATTTTTATCCTGAAAATATTAGTACAAGAATTACAAAATATCTTGAATAAGGAGAAGAACAATTTGAGCAATTCTTACATAATTAAAATAATTCACAATGAGTATTTAATAATTATTATTTTTTAGTTATTTGTTATTCAATAATTGAAATTTAAATAAATTTTATTTATTTTTTGATTATAGTTATTTAAGAAAATTTAGGGCGTTAAGCTCAAAGTAGACTCAATTTTTAATTAATTTTATTTAAAAAGATTTATAAATATTTACAGTGAAAATGGAACAGGACCGTGCTTAGAAAACTTCCTCTAATATACAGTTCATTGTCAAAACCTAATAAAGAAATTTAATATTCTACATAGTTGGATAAAGGAAAAAATGGAATTTTAAAAATTAAATAAAAATTACAGGTTCGTATTTAAAAAAACATAGATGAGGGTGGCCCTTCAAAGATTAAAAATTGTTTGAAAAAATTGGATACGCTATGCTAAGCTATATTTGGCGTTCAATAAAAAAGTTATCTAAAGTTTTTTTCTATCATTCAAGGAAAAAATGGAGATTTTAAAAATTAAATAAAAATTACAGGTTCGTATTTTAAATCTTTAAAAATTAAGATATTTTAATTTTGAAAAAACCATTAAATTCTTCTGGAAAATACACATATTTTTCCCCATTTAACCAATATTGTATCTACTGCGGTTTACGAAATTTCTGTATACCCTAATTAAATCAAGTCCATCCTGTATAATTTTGAAAATTCATAAGTTGCGTATTAGAAAGAGAGAGGAGGAAGGCAAAAATCATAAAAAAAACTTTGCGTCCTTTATATAAACAGACTCTTAAGCGAGCATATTTCGCTTAAAGCTGTATTTTAAAATTAATAAAAATTTCGTCATCTACTTAGTAATTTCTTCAAAATGTAAAATAATCAAATAAGGAAAAAAAACAGGAGAGATTTTGGGTTTGTTTTATTATTGCTCGTTAATATCTCCTATTTTAAGAGAGATTAACGAGAAATAATAAAACAAACCTATTTATTAATGGTTTTGTTTCCTTATTGCTCATTAATCTCTCCTGTTTTTTGAGAGATTAACGGGCAATAAGAAAACGAATCCATTAATTAATGCATTTTTTCTGATTGCTCAATAATCTCTCCTGTTTTTGCTTTCCCGACCCACCTCCGAGAAGGGAAATTATTCTGAACGAGCTAAAAGAATTTTTAAAGATAAAGATGGAAATTTCCATTTTGAGGTCAGCTGAGATGATTAAGATCATTTCCAGATGGAAGTCTATCTGTCTCGCATTACCATTCCTTATACCTGCCAAATATTTTTTGGGACTTTCCAAACAGAATCCATATTTTGGATAATCCCATATGATAAAAATACAAAATATAAGTTGGCAAAATAGAGATATTTAAATTTAATTTGGAATCTAATTCCATTCCTAGAAATTTATAAACTAGGGAAATTTTTCGACATTTAATTACCAGACTGGAAGGGGTTAAAATAAGGGTGTATTCAGAATAATTGCCTATTTAACCGGTAAATAAATATTTTTTTTGGCTAGTTAGTTCTGATTATAATGAATAGAGCAGTAAAAAACAATGGAAGAAGTAATTGAGTTAGTGCAAAGTTCCCAGGGGTCATGAAATGGCTTTATATTTGGGATATCGACATTATCTGAAGCGCAGAAACAAAAACGGATCAAAAAATTGGTCCTGTGTAAATCGGAACACCTGTGGAGGTAGCTTGACAAAAAAAGTTAATAACAAAATTATTAGTAATAATAAACAACAATGAAGTTTTGATGTGCTTTGATAAATGCAAGAAATGAACTCGAGAAGAATTATTTCCAGTATCAAAGATATTTAATGAGGAATTCTATGAATTGAAAGATGCTGGTTTAGAGTTTGTCAAGAAAGTATCTTTATTTTCAAATAAGAAAAGCGCTTTATATAGAAATCGTCTTCGAGTACTAGGCTTATCCAGTTTTTCAAGCAGAAGGGATATAATAATTCCACAAGAGATAGGAGAAGATTTTTTAATTATTGATGAAGGGGATGGAGAAAACTGTATATTGGCTAAAATGGAAATTATTAGTAAGGTAAGGTTATTGTCTGTATAAAAAAATAGCACAGTTCCATTAAAAAAATCGATAGGATCCCTAAGGAAATAAAAATGAAAATTAAATTCCGTTTTTTGAAAAAAGAACCTAAAATTACAGGTATCTATCAGTAATTCAAATAACTATTTTATTTTCTACAGACGAATCTACAACCTTACTAATAATTTCCATATTTAGTAATTTTCGTACAACGCATTTATCTGACGCGGCCATTTTTAATAAATAAAAAATTTGTTTGTATCTCAATTATTTTTCGGAATTTTTTAAATCTAAGAAAACTGTTGCACTTAGAAATTTATGCTTAATGAGAAACCATCAAAAAATTATAATCATTCCATTTAAGAAAAAAAAGTTGATGTCACTTCCGGTTCATCCGGAAGTGATATTTTTATTCCTTTTAGTCTAAAACCAGCCATTAATGTCTAATTGATGTATTAAAAATCTAATTTTTAAATTCAAAAACAACCAAAATATTGGGGGCGTATATATATATATATATATATATATATATATATATATATATATATATATATATATACCCGGTATATTTATGTAAATAAATTTATTAATTACTCTTAACACTGTTTTTATATTGTAATAAACATATTTCTTACAAAATGATGTATTCTTTATGAAATCAATACATCAAATTTCGACAAAAAAAATATGTACCTTGAGGTATTTGAAATAATAATAATAAGCGGTACGAAATGAAACTAGTCACAGGTCTATACATTTGGGATGCGGTACGAAGTGGGAAATTTAAAGGTAGCGGTACGACATGACACGGTCTCAAAAGGAGAGATTAATGAGAAATAAGAAAACAAACCCATTAATTAATGGATTAGTTTTCTTATTGCACAATCTCTCAAAAAACAGGAGAGATTAATGGGCAATAAGAAAACAAACCCATTATTTAATGGTTCTGTTTTATTATTATATATTGTCACGTCGTGGTGGTCCCTTTATGTTTTTTAGGGGTTTTGTAGCTCAGACTTTTATCTGACTACACGACGACGAGCTCTAGCTCTCCACGCTGTATTTCGAGTAGGTCGGACTTCCCCAAGATTCGGATACTATCCGCCCGACTCAAAATACAACCTGGTGAGGGTTATTTATTGAGTCACTGTGAGTTAATTGTTATTAGTTTAAACAAGAAATAAAATCACCAAATAAATAATATACATTTATTTACCTATAATATTCACGAATGAACAAATTTAAATCGACAATAAAACTCTTATCTTATATGCTCCTACCTGGAGCGTTAATTTATTTAATTTAGTTTAATCCAATTTAATTTAATTTAATTTTTTAATTTATATTTATATTTATGAATAAACAAAAATGAAATCAACAACATAATCTTATATGCTTATATGCTCCTAATCAGAGAATTTATTTACCAAAAAAAAGGGGCAATGGAACCAATAATTAACAAAGTAAAAATGTTTATGCTTACCACATTATCCAACTAATCTGCGGAGGACGTCCACAAATTCTATATATTTTCTACTATTTATTTTATATTAAAATTATTTCATTTTTTACTTAATTTTAGTTTTTCAAATCACTATTATTATTTTCTTCAAACGCCTAGAAAGGTCACTTCCTCACGGTAACTCAGGACTTTCCTGAATCAGTGTTTTTTGTCAGAATCGTTACCTTTACAACTTATTTGCTAAGGTCTGCATAATTTTTTGAGTTAATTCAACCGCGATTTTCTACCTTTAATAAATTTAAAAATTCGCTGAACTAACAGGAATTAATATATACACAGGAAATATGGAAATAAAATTATGAAATTGCAAATAAAACTTGTTTACAGTTAATTTTAATGTGAATTACTTTATTGCCAAATTTGATTTTAAAATTAAATAGGATATTAGAATTAAATATGGAACTTGGAAATTTTATATTACTTAGAATTTGTGACAATATTAATCTCTATAGTGTTTTTTGAGAGATTAACGGACAATAAGAAAACTATTCTATTAAGTAATGGGTTTGTTTTCTTAATGCTCATTAATATCTCCTATTTTTTGAGAGATTAACGGGCAATAAGAAAACATTTATTAATGGGTTTGTTTCGTTATTGCTCATTAATCTCTCCTGTTTTTTTTTGCTTATTTGATTTGTCTTCATCTCAGATGTATCTTTTTATCTTATTAAACTATCCCAGTTCATTCGTCAAAATAATAATATTTTGATTTGCATTAATAAATAAGTTATTAATAATAAAAATATAAAAATTTTTACCAAAAGTTTCTGTCCTAATCTCTTATTGATCTCTATTTTACTTTAAATATTTATTATTAAAAACATCCGCCATTATAAGAAAACAAACAGTGCAATCTGAACCGAACCACATCAGCAATCTTTAGATGGCAAATTATCCCCAGGCATTGTTACACAATTTTAATTGCCTTGATTAGATTTTTCAAAGCATCTCAAATCCTCTAAGCTCCACCTTAAGGATCAACATATCCTCGATTGGTCTCTCCGAGACAAATGCGCCTTCACCAGGGCGGTACGTCCCCCACTAGCTATCCACGTATAAAGGCGGTCCTGGTAAGTAGAGCGCTGATAGCTAGCGAACTCTATGATTATTCACGGTACTAACGATACTGGTAAGGTACAGGTGATCGGATGCTGATCAGTACCAGTCGCACAGGTAACTGGGATGCATCGCGGCGCGTGATGAGTCGTATTTATAGTACGTCGCTGGAAGGTTAGTTGGTTTTGTTTACATTTCTGCTGGTTCTATGGATTATGATGCAGTGGCCAATAACGTAATTGTAGGTAAATTGTTTTTTAATTTGGAGATCGGTGATGGTGATAAGTAGGTTCAGAATTTTAATAGTTATATAGTCCATCTGTTCGTCTTTTATTATTTATTATGAATTTCTTGGTTAAATTTTTTATCTTATCATATGAACCCAAATGTGATTAAAAAATGATAAATAAATATAGTACCATGTAAAAAATATGATTTTTTTTAAAGCTTGGTATATATAATTTTGGCGCCATTGGAATTGCTCTTATTATTATATTATTGTTATAGGTTATAATGGGCTTTTTGACATTTTATATCATAAATTTTCATTAAAGTCTATTCCCCAATATTTCGTTTGATTTTCTACTTACCCCAATAGGATTGATTATTAATAAGCTGGTAAATTCCTCATTACAAATTAACCAATAACAGATCCGTACTCTGGTTTTCGATATAGGTATGACCCATAAATTGTGAATCATGGTTATCCTGTTAATGGAACTAAATACATATCTGTTCCCTATTTTCGGTTTTTTGGTCATTTTATAGACTTTTTACTAGAAAGTAAACGAAATACTATGGAATTGACTTTATATTTATTATTAACAAATGTACATGCCTGTAATATATTTTTTTCAACTTTCAGAACAATTAAATCGGATTATTTCTACGTCCGCCATTGTTAAAAGTGTATACAGTGTGTACAAAAAGTAACGTAACTTATTAATTAATTCGTTTTATGGGGTATGCTATTTAAAAAACATTAACAGTGTTTTATTGCTGAGAAATGGTGCACCCTGTATATTTAATATTGATTCTTACTGATATTTATTTCCTAAAACTTTTATTTCAAACTTTTTTTATAACATAACAAAAAACGAAATATTAAAAGTTACATTTCAATTTGTACACACTGTATAAAAGCATTCGATGTTGTATAGGGAAATATACGATTTAATTTTGCGCATTGGCGTAGTTAACTTTTTTTTTCTGGAGGGGGGGGGTACTTGTTTTCCTGGGAGTAGTAATGAAACTTTTAGACAAATACGTTATATTTTATTTCTTCTTTTACTTTTTGGTATCCTGGGTTGGGTAATTAAACCCTTTACCTCCCCCAATATCTACGCCATTGCGTGTAAACGAGCCTGTTGGAATTGGAATTGGTTGTGGGTGATTCTCCAGAAGCAGATTATCCGGGAAGTGATTTATTTTCTCTTTTTGTCCAAGATGTAGAAAAATACATGATTGGTTTGTTTTTTAATTTTTTGTATGAAAAAATGCACTCTTGGTCTTTATTTCAAATTATTGTATAAAAAATAAGCATTGTTGCTTTGTTTGTTTAATTTCCTGTGTGGAAAAATGCTTTCTTACTTTTTTTTTAATTTTCTGTATGAAAAAATGCACTGTTGCTTTGGCTTCTAATTTCCTGTATGGATAAATACATTCTTGTTTTGAATTTCAAATTTATGTATAAAAAAATGGATTACTGCTTTGTTTTTTTAATTTCTGGTGTCAAAAATTGCATTTCTGCAATGTATTTCAAATTCTTGAGGAAAAAATATGCATTGCTGATTTGTTTTTTAAATTTCCTGTATGAAAAATGCATTCTTGATTTGAATTTCAAATTTTTATATAAATAAATGCATTGTGCTTTGTTTTTCGATTTTCTTTGTGGAAAAATTTCAAATATTTACGTGAAAAAATATTTTTTGTTTTGTTTTTTAGTTACCTGTGAGACAAAATGCATTGTTGCTTCCGTTTTTTTTTCAAATTAGTGTGTCAATAATCCATTTTTGCTGTTTTTTCCAATTTTTTGTAGGAAAAAATCCATTCTTATTTTTTCTTCAATTCATATTTTTCAACACTGCATTTTTGCTGTTTTTCTGTGAAATGGACTATAGCAACTCAACAATTTACCGAAAAATTTAGTAATTTTTAATTTTGATCTGTGAAATTTAACTGTAAAAATGTATTCTTGCTTCTTTTTTTTCTAATTCGCGCGTAGAAAAATGCATTTTTGCTTCATTTTTTCAAAATTAACAGTATGGAAAAATGCAGTCCTGTTTCCTTTTTTCAAATTCGAGTATGGAAAAATGCATTCTTGCTCATTTTTTCTAAATTAACAGTGGAAAAATGCATTCCTTCTTCTTTTCTTTAAATTTAAATATGGAAAAATGCATTCTTGCTCTTTTTTTTATTTAACTGTAGAAAAATGCATTCTTGCTTCTTTATTCAAAATTAACAATGGAAAAATGCATTTCTATTTCTTTTTTTTCAATTTCGAGTGTAGAAAAATGCATTCTTGCTTCTTTATTCAAAATTAACAGTGGAAAAATGCATTCCTATTTCTTTTTTTTTTCAATTTCGAGTGTAGAAAAATGTATTCTTGCTCCATTTTCTACAAATTAACAGTGAAAAAATGCATTCCTGCTTCTTTTTTTTTTCAAATTTAAGTGTAGAAAAATGCAGTCTTGCTTTTTTTATTTAAATTTAACTGTGGAAAAATGCATTCATGCTTTTTTTTATTCAAATTAAACTGTGGAAAAATGTATTCATGCTTTTTTCCCAACACAAGTGTGATTTTTTCTAGGTATTTTCTTCGTGAAAAATTGATTTTTGTAAAAATTTACATTTTATATGTGTTTTTCCTTACTTTCGTTTTTATTGGAAGAATTTTAGGATAAAATTTCCCAATTAGAAATTGTAGGCATTTCTATATCATTTTTCCTTGATTTTCTGCGGAATAATACTTTTTGGCGTATATTTCTTTGATTTTCTGAAGTTTCCCGTGAATTCTTCTTAACTATTTTCCGGATCTGTTCCAACAGTGATTCTATAATTGTATTTAAACTTTCGTAGATAACTTTTTTTTCTGCATGGGTAATTTTTTCCTGGGAGCAGGGGTAATCAAACTTTTAAACAAATATATATTTTTTAATCAAAAAATAAAACCCCAAGACAGTACCACAACGTGTATTAGAATTAATTAAAAGAGAAGATGAAGAAGGCGACTAGTTTCGGTTGTTACGTCATAATAATTATAAGTGGTACATGAAGAAAAAATGAAACTATACCAAACAAAAAAAATTAAAAATTAAACGGCAGTAACAAAATTTTACATACATGCCGGTAATGGCTGTGAAGTCCAAAAAAAAAGACTTAAAGTCTGGTACAGTATTTAAAAATTTAACCAATGGTCCCACGAATGGGCCATGATTATAAGTAGTTACACATAAAAAAATTGTAATTTACGAAAAATAAAAATAAAACAACAATCGTTCTCAATATTCCCTCGTTTCTTTAAATCTTCAATTCATATCCTGGTTTTATTTATTTTGTATTCCATTTATTTTTAATTTTCCAACCTCACTTTTTCTTCTTTTTTCGTTCAAGCATTGGCCTTTTACAATCCCTGACCCTTTATTTTAGTTCTTTATTAACATTATCCTGACAACTCATTACCCCTGTATACAATCTCGCATATTTCTGTTCTGGTTTACTTTTTATGACTGTAGATGTATTTTAAAAAACATTTTTTGTAATTTTACCTTATATTTTTACTGTTAATGCTTCACCACCAAAAAAATATTCTTAACGTCAAAATTTATTATGTCAATGTCGACTGTCACTTGTCATTCCTCCATATCAGTTTTGTACTTTGACCGATGGTACGTGAACGGCAATGACCTTTTCTCTCTCTGATTGTGGTTTTCTTTTCAATTTTTCGTAAACTACAATTTTTTATGTGTTTAACTACTTATAATCATGGTCTATTCGTGGGACCATTGGTTAGATTTTTGTAAGTCTCTTTTGGACTTCACAGTCATTACCGGCATGTATTGTTACTGCCGTTTAATTTTTAATTTTATTGTTTAGTAGTTTCGTTTTTTCTTCATGTAACACTTATAATTATTATGACGTAACAACCGAGCGTTGATTTCAATTTAATTGTTTTTATACTTCTACTGGTAAGTTTTTAATTTTGTTAACTTTCGACCATGGAATGTAAATATTTTAGGCCTGATGATGGTTTTTTTAGCCGAAACTAGTCTCCTTCATCATCCCTTTTAATTAACTAATTATAATACACGTTATGGTACTGACTTGACGTTTTATTTTTTGATTAAAATACTTGGACCACATTTGAGACATGGATAACTTCTTCGATTTAAATATATATTTGTCCAATTCTAGATTTCATATATTTTATTTCTTCTTTTCGTGCTATTTTTTGGTATCCTGGGGGGAGATAATTACCACCTTTACCCTCCCCATATCTACACCATTAATTTTGCGCGTTTTCCGTTTAAAATTAATACAACTCTTAGTACTCCAATCACTTAACATAAAAATTGGTTTTACCTACAAATTTTTATAACTCCATCAATTTTTCTAAAAATTTGAGATTAAACTCATCGTAAACTACTCCTTGTATTAAAAAATTGAAAAATAATAGTTTTGAGCAAGTTAGAGACTGTAATTATGTTTAAATTTGTCAAATATTTTATTGTAAAACTCGATTTATGGTATTTTATAATGTTACTATACCCATAAAAACAAGCCATCTTAACTTTAATTGGGAATTTAGAACCTTTTGGTTTTCAATAACCAAAACTACAATTTTTTTTATCACTCTACGTACGTTTCGCTAACTAGTTTATCATCAATTCCTGGTGATGTTAACATAGTCAGCGAAACGTAGATAAATAAAAAAATGTAGTTTGGATTAGTGGTAACGATATTCTTCAACATCCACCTTAACAAATAAAAAATAGTATTTTTTAACATCTTTGAAATCATTTTATTGTGGTATTTATACAAAAAAAGTATCTTTTCATAGCATTTATAATATAATATATTATTGGTTAAAATAATTCAACCGTTAAAAATCACCCCTTACGATAAAATTATAGAATAAAAATTTTTTTAACGGCTTAAAACGCTTTGATGTTGAAATTATTATAAAACAAATAACTATAAATTACTGTTTATGATATTTTTTATTATTTATTGCAAATTTTCAATCCTTAAAGACTGGCAAACGTAGGAATGAATTAGTCAAAATTTCGTGTTGTATAATTTTTTCTAAAAAAATAAATTTCATTTTTTAGCGATAAGCATGTTTATTTTTGAGCTATTTTATCTATACGAAAATCATGTTGTAGAGAATTTCATGGGCTACAAGGTCATGTAAATTTCAATTTTTTTCGATTCTTAAATTTAAAGAGTTTAAATACAAACTTTTGAACGCCCATATAGCATCATTTAATTTTTATGCTATAGAAATTCAAACAAATACAACATTTTCAGTGAAAAAAAAAAGGTAAAGATAAAGTTATGAAAAATTCTTGCCAGATTCCTGAAATACTAAAAAAATCCTCGATAAACATTACATGAAAATTCATGAAAAATTGAAGTTATGAAAAATTCGTTTAAAATCCCTAAAAAATTCTTGAAAAATACTAAAACATTCCTTGGAAAATTCTCGAAAAACAATTGAAAAATAGTGAAAAATTGAAGTCATGAAAATTCTTGATAAATCCTTGAAATGTTCTTGAAAAATACTTGAGAAATCCTTAAAAAACCCTTCAAAAATCCTGGAGTATTCCTTGAAAAATCATTTTCCCTTAAAACATTCTTAAAAATCCTTAAGAAGCCCTTGAAAACCCATCAAAAATGAAAGTCATGAAAAATTCTCGCAAGATTCCTGAAAAATTCTTGAAAAAGACTTTAAAAATCCATTTAAAATACTAAATAAAGTTGAAAACCACTTGAAAAATCATCAAAATTGAAGTAATGAAAAATTCTTGAAACATTTTTTAAAAGTCCTTGAGAATCCCTTGAAATATCAAAAATTTAAGTAATGGAAAATTCTTGCCAGATCCCTAAAAAATTCTTGAAAAATATTAAAACAATCTTTGAAAAATCTTTCAAAAATACTCGAGTATCACTTGAAAAATCATCAATAAATGAAGTAATGAAAAATTCTTGTAAGTTACCTAAAAAATTCTTGAAATTTTTTTAAAAATCCTTAAAAACGGATCAAAAATTAAAGTCATCCTTGACAAATTCTTGAAACATTCTTGAAAAATCCTTGATAATTTTTCAAGGATTTATCAAGGATTTTTCAAGAATTTCTCAATGGTTCGTAAACGATTTTTTATACAGTCAATTTTTCATTGTAATTTTCAACTGTTTTTTCGACGATTTTCCAAGGATTTTTAAAGTATTTTAAAAGAATTTTTCAGGAATCTTGCAAAAATTTTTAATGACCTCAATTTTTGATGATTTTTTAATGATTTGTCAATGATTTTTAGAAGAATTTGTCAAGGATTTTTTATCACTTTAATTTTTGATGATTTTTCAAGGATTTCCAAGGATTTATTAAGAATTTTTCAAGATTTTTTTAGGGATCTTGTAAGAATTTTTATGACTTCAATTTTTGATGATTTTTCAAGGGTTTGTCAACGATTTTTCAAGAATTTTTACAAGGATTTGTAAGGATTTTTTATGACTGTAATTTTTGATGATTCTTCAATGATTTACCAAGCATTTATTACGTATTTTTCAAGATTTTTTTAGTGATCTTGTAAGAATTTTTTATGGCTTTAATTTTTGATGATTTTTTAAAGGTTTATCAAGGATTTTTTAAGAATTTCTCAAGGATTTTTCGTGTCCTCAATTTTTGATAATTTTTCAAATAATTTTTACCGACGATTTTCCAACGATTTTTAAGATATTTTGTGGATTTTTTAAGGATCTTGTAAGAATTTTTTATGGCTTCAATTTTTAATGACTTTTTAAAGGTTTATCAAGGATTTTTCTAGAATTTCTCAAGGATTTGTCAATGATTTTTCGTGCACCCAATTTTTGATAATTTTTCAAATAATTTTTACAAGGATATGTCAAGGATTTTTTAGGACTTTAATTTTTGAAGGTTTTTTCAATAATTTTCCAAGGATTTTTAAAGAATTTTTCAGGGATATTGCAAGAAGTTTTCATTAATTCAATTTTTGATAATTTTTCAAAGGTTTGTCAACAATTTTTCAAGAATTTTTACAAGGATTTGTCAAGGATTTTTTATGACTTTAATTTTGGATGATTTTTCAAGGATTTTCCAAGGCTTTATTAAGAATTTTTCAAGATTTTTTTAGGGATCTTGTAAGAATTTTTATGGCTTCAATTTTTGATGATTTTTCAAAGGTTTATCAAGGATTTTTTAAGAATTTCTCAAGGATTTTTCGTATCCTCAATTTTTGATAATTTTTCAAATAATTTTTACCGACGATTTTCCAACGATTTTTAAGATATTTTGTGGATTTTTTAAGGATCTTGTAAGAATTTTTTATGGCTTCAATTTTTAATGACTTTTTAAAGGTTTATCAAGGATTTTTCTAGAATTTCTCAAGGATTTGTCAATGATTTTTCGTGCACCCAATTTTTGATAATTTTTCAAATAATTTTTACAAGGATATGTCAAGGATTTTTTAGGACTTTAATTTTTGAAGGTTTTTTCAATAATTTTCCAAGGATTTTTAAAGAATTTTTCAGGGATATTGCAAGAAGTTTTCATTAATTCAATATTTGATGATTTTTCAAAGGTTTGTCAACAATTTTTCAAGAATTTTTACAAGGATTTGTCAAGGATTTTTTATGACTTTAATTTTGGATGATTTTTCAAGGATTTTCCAAGGATTTATTAAGTATTTTTCAAGATTTTTTTAGGGATCTTGTAAGAATTTTTAATGACTTAATTTTGTTGTTGATTTTTCAAAGGTTTATCATGGATTTTTCAAGAATTTGTGATGAATTTTTCATGCGTCCTATTGTTAATAATTTCTCAAATAATTTTTAACGAGAATTTTCCAAGGATTTTTCAAGAATGTCTTTTTCTACAGTTAATACATATACATAGCTTATAATTAAAAATAATCCATACTTACTCTGTATTAAATATGAACAACTTTCTTATGAAAATTACACAAAACGTATAAAAGTTTTTACACACAGATGTAATTTTTTTTCGGGGTGCGATATTTTTTTAAATAACGTAGAATATAAAGAATAGAAAATAACTTACCTTATTCGACGAAATATCAACCTTGTGAAGAGGACTGCAACCAGAATGAAAGCCATTATGTACATCGGTTTGGATCTGAAAAAAAAATTTTACAAGTTAAAAATTTTGACTAGAGGAATAAGTAAAACGTATAAAAAAATTAAAATATATCAAAGTTAACATTTATATATAAGCAAACAACACACAAACATTTATCGAATCTAGCAGAGATTTTTTATAATAAAATTGCAAACAAAAAAAATAATTGCTGAATATGGAATAAAATTAATAGAATTTATTTCCAAAAGTACAAAATAATATAGATCTCTAATAAAATTACAATTTCAACTTTATGAGGTTAAAATAATTTAAATTAAATGAATCTTTTAATTTATTAAGAAAAGTGTATTTTTTCAAAACGTATATCCTAAAATTACTAAAAATTTTACTTTTAAATAGAATTAAATGCGGAACTAAAAAAAGTATTCAGATAATAATAATAATAAGCGACCGTTAAATCCTCATTTCATTTAGAGAAATTATCTCTAACTGAATGAGCAGCTGTTACATGATATTTTTTCAAATTCAATCTTGGCTTGGTAATTAATTATAACAGCTACGGATTGAGGATGTAAACAGCATGTTAACGGTATCATGCCTAATAATTGCTAAAGATTATCTTCTGCGTAAGCTGCGAAATAGGATGCGATAGTAAAAGATCTCAGCATGGCTTAAGATTCACAAAAGAGGGTATATGATTTTATGGGTCATATGCTTTCAGCCATAAAATTTTGCACACTTATGGAGTTATAATACAAAATTTTAACTTCCAAACCATTTCCGAAGATCTTCAAATATATTCTTTTAAAACAGACTTTTTGAAGGCAAATAAATGATAAAAAGGACATTTTGGCAGCACAGCTTATGTACGTATCCTGGGTTTTGATATAATTCAGTAGAAACTGTACGGTATGTTTCATAATTAGCCGCTTTTGAATTAGTTTTAGCTCCTAAAACATTTTATTGGGGCTAAATAAATTTCACTTGAATAAACTAATTTCTATTTCTTTTAAAATTAATGTTTGTCATTTCGGTTCATATTTTTGATCAGTACTGTATAATTTATAACTAACGTTCATCTCTTTCTATATAATATTATCATAGAGAGCGACGAGTGCCGTTGTATCCAAATATGAAATAACTCCACTTAAAAAATGCATCTATCGCGCCAAATGCTTCTCCATATAGTCATTAGCTTCTATATCGTTGAGGAGAATAGTTGTCTCCCAGGGAGAGTTTTTCACTTAAAATGCGAGTCAAGACCGCACCCTATTATATTCTGAAATTTTAAATTAATAACAAGTGTTAATAATAGTTATTTAAGTTTGATGAAGTTAGAGCTATGCTCTATACAGTGTGTTGTTAAAAAAATGTAAACGCAATTTATATTTTACGATTAATTAATGGATGAGAAAAAACCGTTAAAAATAAATCAAATCATTTCTTTTGTGTTAAATAATGCGTTTGATGTGCTAATAAGATACTGGTCCTTCGAACTGAAGATGGTAGATGCCAAAAGGTCGACCAACTAGTAAAACAAATTCCAAATGAATGTGAGTTCTTAATCAATATTTATTCAGGGGCCATGTACAATTAAAAAATAGATATAAAAAGTTTTAAAATAAAAAAGATATGCTAAATAAATCTCATAAACGAATTGAAAAGAAAACGATGTACACTTTTTTGTTATCAACAAAAATAAAAATCAAATGTCAGTTGACAATCAGTCATTAAAATAATTAAAAGAAAATGTTGCCACTTTGAATTTTTTGAAAATAATTGATAAGAATTTATTAAATAAGATAACTTATTCTAGATTGGAAAAAATAAAATTGTACTACTACATTACTCATTTCTAAGCATTTTTTTCACTACAGCCTCGTGGGCTTATTGCGTCTCTTTGTCTACTGCACCCAGTCCATCAACCTTGTTCCCTGTACTAATTTGTACAGGATCTTTAATGGCTGTTTGCAGTACGCTTCTGTATCCAATGCATTCTCGGTCCCTGTATTGCATTGTCTGCATTTAAGGTCGCCGTTATATAGCCCCATTTTGTTTGGATCCTCTCTGGTGAGAAGGTGTTATGTACTTTGACAGTTCTTTTATAAAAATTTTCCCGCGTAGAAGTGCCACCCTGTATTTTCATTATGATTCTGCTCAGTATATCTTAATTTCAGACTCGCTTGATATCCCTTCTTAATTTCCTCGCGTCGTGTCTTGTGGTGCTCGTGCTTATTTTGACGAACACACAAATTAACTTCAACTTTGATTATTTGTATGTTTGACACTTCACGTCATTAAGTTTGACATCATTTTTATGTCATTAATCTTATTTTTCTTCTTCTTCTTTTAAGGCCTCAGCTGCCTGGGCTATTCGGCCTGAATCTTATTTTTCGGTTATGCAATTTGACATCATTTTTATGTCATTAATTTTATTTTTGGTTATGCAATGTTTTGGTATGACAATAATGTGGTCTCTTCTTTTCGATGAGAATCCTAGTGGGTTTACAAAAAAAGAAGATATAAAAAAATAATTTTAAAATAAACATGCAACTATTGTATTTATTATGTTTTTGAGATATGTATATTTTACATATAAGAGATAAAAAATAAAATAAATTATAACACAAACTTCAATATTGGAATTTATTTAATCAATTTTGTGGCCTATGGTAATAAAAAACCCACACCTCTCTTTTTGATATTACAAAAAAAAACTTGTTACAAAAAATAAAACGTTTGGTTCAAAAAAACGAGTTCCAAAAATTACTTGTACCAAAAAATCTTGTACCAAAAACCTCTATATAACCAGAAGAAGAGAAGAAATTTTCAATAAGGGATACGGATGATATAGAAGTCAATTGTTTTGACTGAAGAGGCAAAGATAGTGAGAGAATTGTTAACATGGGAAAGATATTTTATAGTAATACCAAGAAGAGAGGGAGATCTTGAGACACGACGCGAGGAAATTAAGAAGGGATATCAAGCGAATCTGAAATTAAGATATACTGAGCAGAAGAATAATGAAAATACAGGGTGGCACAGAAAAAAAAAACGTAACAGAAGTCCGGGTATATTGGCCTAGTACAATTTGTGTTCTCGCTTGATCCAGTCTTTTATCTTGATCTTGAACGTACATTTTGGTACTCCCATCACTGGTTCTAGACCAATTAAAGGTTGACGATCCGATTTTTTATTTCCAGCGATACCTGTGTGACCTGGTACCCACGATAAAGTTACTCTATTGTGGGTCGTCAGTTCTCGACATTCCCATACCAGTCTAGATGTCAAGTTTGGGCTCCTTATAGCCTTAACGGCTGTCTGACTGTCTGAGTAAATTATGATTATTTTTCCCTTGGGCCCACATATTCGAGCATTGCATAGACCTCTGCCTGGAATACAGTACATCTTCTTAGAGAGAAGATCTCTTGGACTTATTCTGTTCGCAGTATACACCAGGATTTAAAAGAATTTAATTTATTTTTCAGTAACTACCCAAATTTTATTATCCCTTATCCTTTTTTTTATTGTTTTTTTCGCAGGGGACCATTATCTTTGTCCCTCGCTAACTATAGATTTTTTTCCAAGTTGACTGCCTTTTTTTTCTGTGATTCTTTTTCATTTTATTCTATTCATTGCCTAGAACCTTGGTATCGCTCAGTTTTGGTTGCTCCTTCTTCTATTGATATTTTCAACCCTACTATCAATTTTTTTTAAATATTTACAATCTGTTTGATTTTAAGAAATAAAAAATGCATTTATTTGTTTCATAAAATATTTAAAGGAAAAAAAGCAAATTTCCAAAACACAATTACAACCTAATCCATATTGTAATTAATCTTCTAAGCGGTTTTGATTGTGTTTTTTATTTGGATAATAAGAATAGTTATTCTTTTATTTTTAATATTACTTCACTATGGAGAGATCTCGATAAACTGTATTGAAAAAAACCGTTTACACATGGACTATATAATTAATTGATACTTTTAAAGATATACACATTAATTAAGATATGATAAATCAAATCCGAATGGTCGATATATTTATGTGATCTTACATAAAATCGACCTTGGTTATCTTATTTATAGAGCTAATTGAATTTTTGATAAATTATCTAACATAACTCGTTTTCGATACATTTTAAATATACACTGGTTTCTTCACTTAGCATCGCATACGTATATTTATAATTTTTAATTTATATCGATTAACTTTCAATGTTATTATAAAACTATAAAATTTTAGTCTATGAATCTGTTTTGATATAAAACTTATTAATTTGGCACAGCTATTTATTTCATAATAATTGAGAAAATTTTATTTCGTAAAAAATGGCCTCCTTCACACCGGAAATTTTGTCAGGAAACTTTTGCCATTATTGACAAATTTACTAAAAAGTCATTTTTTCCATTCTCTATTGTATTAACTTGCTAATTTGTAATTTAAAAATAATTCAGTGGAGCAACAGATCCATCCCTCCCTCTTTTTCCTGTAGGTACATTTTTTTCTAATTTTTTTTTGGTTTATACTTTTCCCTCCGCCCTTTTTTCCCCTAGTTTTTTACTGTTCCCTATTACTCTGAAATCCTGTAATCCTGAGAAAAAAGTGGAAAAAAAGTTTGAAACATAAAGAAAACTGTAAAAAAAGTAGGGAATAACGAGTGGGGGACAATTAAAAAGAAGTCTTATAAAAATTAGATGTACGGATTTCTCGAGCTTGAATGATTTGATTCCTAAAGAAAACAATAAAAAAAATAGGGGAAATAACGAGCGTTATGAAAAGTTTCCCCACCATTAGCAATCTAGGGAATTAAATTTTCCAACTTCTCTCCTCTTTTATTTTATCTACTTTTTTACTGTTTTCTTTGTTTCAATTTTTTTTCTCACTTTTTCCCCGTTTTCCAGTACTTTTTTACAATTTTTTTTTCGGAGAGCTTGATTGATTTAATTGCTCAAGCCCGAATGACCGGAAAACAGTTTCTGTGATTTAATAAATTTATTATGAAATAAAATAATTTGTTTCCTTTACATTCCTTTGTATTATTATCTGCAGACCATGTACATGACTGTTTTCAATTTACCACAAAACAGGGTTACTCATTGGTATTTCAAATATGACCAGATGGTTAGCTAAAGTAGTCAAAAAAAGTATAACTTTAAGTCATCATATGATTGAAGTGTTTGACATCTCATTTGAAAGGTTTCGATAAATAAAGAAAATTAACCCTAAAATATCTAAATTTCAATATTATCCACTTTTTTTTTACTTCATTAAAATAAACAGAACTAACAATAAATTTCCTAGTTGAGGTACCATGTCATTTTCACTGTTGCTATCTACAAAATTGAATAAAATTGATACATAGGTAAACTTATTAATACTTTAAAAAATATATATTAATATCGCGTCCGACAAGCTACTCTAAATAGAAATTCTAATTATTCCTTCGAATATAAGCCAAACGCGATCAGTAGTACTAGTTAAATATCCGCCCGACAGATGGAAATAGTCGCGTACGGGGTTTATACACGCATCAAACAATTCCAATTCATTCTTGGGTATTTGAGCCGAGATCCAGATGCAGCTCTAGTACCGGTTCAGCGACTTTTAAAGAAAGTCAAACCAGGGCAAGTAAATCCAGTGCTAGATCTACCCGAGCGAGACCAAGCTCAGTCGACCGCAGGCCAATGCACCAGACAGAAAAACGCTTGAACAGAGGGACCGAAAATATTTGTTGTGTCGGAACTGTAAACCGATCATCACGCCAACCTGATAGTCATGCCTATACCAAACAATACCTATCGATAAAGAAGCGTAGGCTACGATATTTGCATGGACCGAAATTTGTAAGCGCATGCGCGAGTTATATTAGTTATACGTCAATGTCAATTCTGTCTAAAGTTGCTATATTTCTGAATAAAGTGCGGATTGTTTGCTTATTTTCTTTATTGTATCATTATTTTATTGTAAATATTATTTTGCTTTCTAAACATATATATAAAATGAATTTTTGTCATTACCGGATCAAGAGGGGGGTAAAACGAATGAAAAGAGTAGCGAACTCGAACTTAGCTGTTATATTAGTTATCTGTCACATGTCACAAAAATTTTTGCCCATCCAACATAAAAGAAATTTCTCCGGTCTTCGCTTCTTGGTATATATTGATATGAAAATTTAAAATATAATGATGCCAGGTCATTTCAGATGTCATGTCTATGATGATCAGTCCTGGTTGACTAATTATCTGGCAATTTAAAAAAAAATTTAATCAAGTAAGAGATAAAAAAAAAGATTATTATTATGAAAGCGGGAATTTTTGAATTGTCATAAATGTTATGAAATTTGTTGAGCGTTTTGGTTTGTAAGAAAAATAAAATAAAGATAATGCATTACTACAAGGTGAGACTTTATTATAAAATAAAGAAATAGAATAAAATATAGAAAGAGAGATCAAGCATTATCATAAGAACCAGTAAGAAGAATACACCAGGTAGAGGAAGAAAATTCAGAGCTGAGAGGGGAGAACAGAAAAACGCCAGGTAGAGAATGGAATAAACTAGGAGGTGAACCAGAGAGACACAGACTGAGCGAAACAAGGAAGAACTGAAGAAAGTAGAAGAAGCATTCAAAATTTAAATAAATTGTATTTTTTTTTATATAATTTGTAAAAATTTTTCAGTGTGAACCCAACCCGGACTGAGATTCGTAAATTGGACATCAGAAATACCGGGAGGTCTATATCAATATGTATTCGTTGCCTGAACTCAAGGGCGTAGATATGGGGGTAACGGGGGTAATAACCCCAAGGAAGAAATAAAATGTACGAAATCTAGAAAAAAATATATTTGTCTAAAAGATTGATTACCCTTCCCAAGAAAAAAGTTATATACGCCCTTGCCTGTACCATCCGACATGTCTCCAAATAGGAAACTGGTTGCACACCATCCTCCTTCCTCGCCGGATTTGGTAATATTGCTGGTATTAAATAAAGGCCAACCCACTCAGGCAAGTAAAACCCATCCTTCTAGCTCCTAAGAGATTTGTCGATACCATAACGATCCCTGGAGTATTAAATTTTCACTGATGCTGCCCAGAGCAAGTGACCTTCACACTATAAATGGAAGGTGGCTTCAGAGCGTTACAACATATGAGATATTAAACCTTACAAATAGATGATAATTGAGTGTTTTTTAAGGAATTAAAATTTTAGACAAACTTATATAATTTAGAAATTAATTTTGGAAGGTTAAATAAAATTTATTGCTTTAATGCTAAACACCATGAAGAAATTGTCATCTATAATAAGAGATATAAACATGTGCAGACCCCAAACTTTTGAACGTCGGGTCGAAGAGCGTCGTGACGTCGAATATTGAAAATTGTACTGTTGGTGTTGGTAGTTTAATTTGTAAAAACAGATTATTGTAGGTTCGGGATATTAAACTTTGGATAAGTTAAACAGAACTGTCTATCGAAATTATGGACGTCGGCGTCTCGATACTAAATACTGAATCATCGGTGGCGGTGTTGGTTGAAATTTGACTGGCCTTTTCTGCACCACCTTTTTATAAAGAATTTGAGTAAACATTTCCGATAATGTATGGGACCATGTAAAATTTAATGAGGATATTAATAGTGTTCAAATGGTTCAAGTGTTCCTGTGTCTGGGAAATGAAACAAAATAAATGCATTCTGGCGATTTCTCAATAAATTGGTGGAAAAATTAATAAAATGGTTTGTCAAATTTATTAATATAAAGTAGTCACATGTCATAATGATGATGATCAATCCTGGTTAAATTATTACTTGGCAATTTTTAATAATTAATTTAATCAAGTGAGATAAAAAAAATCGGTTGTGTCGCCCCAAAACTTTCCCGACGAGTATCCACGAATACTTTTTCAGATATTTTATGTTAAAGTTTCAACTTTTGACATTTTTTTATTTTTGACAGGTGACAGTTGGAGAAATAATTTTGACTGTTCTATATAGAGTTTTTCAACGGCTTTAAAATGACATATTGCAAGTCAAATACCGTGACATATCGCATCTGTCGTTTTTTGATAGTGACACTTCCGTTTGACACATGACATACAAAAACTAATGAGTTCTTTCGACGGGAAATCCAAACCCCTGAACAAAATTTCAGCCCAATCGGATTAATACTTTTTCAGATATTTAATGCGAAAGTTTCAAATTTTGATATTTTTTTATTTTTGGCAGGTGACAGTTGGAGAAATAATTTTGACTGTTCTGAATAAAGTTTTTCACGGGCTTTCAAATGACATATTGCAAATCAAATACTGTGACATATTGCATCTGTCGTTTTTTGTTAGTGACACTTCCGTTTGACACATGTCATACAAAAACTAATGAGTTCTTTCGACGGGAAATCCAAACCCCTGTACAAAATTTCAGCCCAATTGGATTAATATTTTTTCAGATATTTAATGCGAAAGTTTCAAATTTTGATATTTTTTTATTTTTGACAGGTGACAGTTGGAGAAATAATTTTGACTGTTTTGAATAGAGTTTTTCAATTCCGTGACATATTGCATCTGTCATTTTTTGATAGTGATACTTCCATTTGACAGATGTCGTACAAAAACTAATGAGTTCTTCCGACCTGTGGAAATTTCAGTTCAATCGGATTAAACGTGTTGCCTCTATCGTGGAAGAATACACACATACAGACAGACCGACAGACTTCCATCTGTAAATGGTCTTAATCGTCTTAGGGGACCCGAAAATGGATATTTCCACTTTCATCTCGAAATTTGTTTTTAGCTCGTTCTAGGAGGTGGGTCGGGAAAGTAAAAAAGATTAGTCAATTTTTAAAAAGGTCAATATAATTATGGGAATTTGTACCAAAAAGTTAAATAAGAAGGAATTTGTTAAAAGAATCTTTATGGTATTTAATGTATTTAATGGATGATGAAATAAAATAAAATATTTATATACAGGTAAAACCATCTTATTATGTAAAAAAGTAAGCAAGAAAAAAACATAGCTACAAGAAGATAGTACAATTATACGATTAACTTAGACAGATAGACAGAAACCGAGGGAAAATTGGGAAACACATATAATATTTTAATAAGATAATACTAGGAGGTGATACAGAAAGAACCAGATTAATAAAAGACACATTAGTGAAAGGGAAGAACTAAAGGGAGTAGAAAATAAACATTAAAAATTTAAATAAGTGATATTTTTTTATAATTATTAAATTTTTTTTTGTATAGTGGACCCAGCCCGGATTAAGAATCTTGGATAAGGCATCTGGACTACCGGATGGTCCATATCAATATATATTGTTATGAAATTGTTCACCCTGTATATGGGAATGTTATAAAATAAAAATTTTTTTTCTGTTCAAATAGTTAGAGATGTTTATAATTGAGTTAATATACAAGGTAGCAATTAATTTGATATATGATGGTGTTTGAAATGAGTTAAATAGCATAAAATTATATTAATATTGATAAAGTTGTGTTTAAAAGTTAATTTATTAAAAGATTATTCAAAGTTAATTGTTATGTTTGTTAAATAAGATAGGAGAGTTTGATATGCAGGGGAAGAATAGGAAACGAAAAGTATTATAGATAGATTGGCAATAAATTTAACAAAAGTGAAAGAATCTTAAAAATTTTTAAAATAATGAATGTTGTTATAATAAAATGGAAATTTTGGAACTGTCATATATGAAATTTAAGTCAGATAGTAAACAGGGAATAGAGGGTTAATAACCTAAACTAAGGCTGAGGTATTAAAAAAAAAATCTAGTGGTAAAAAATTAAGAAGATAAGAAAAAAAAAAATAAAAAAACAAAGGGTTGTCAATCAATGAGATATAAATTTTTGAATGTCACGAGAATTTATGGAATTTATCCAAAGTTGTTAATTATAAAAATGAAGTTGTACCAATAAAAAAGGCTGTTAATGTTGAATGTTAAGGACAGAAGTTTGAAAAAATATAAAATTTTCAAAAGATTTAAGTGAAGATTTTTTTTTGAAAAGGTAGATAAGGCTGATTGGTATGTTGGATATAATTTACAATGGAGTAGTGTCAGGAAGAATTTAAGAATTTTGGAGAAGGAAGACAGGATAAAGGTTAAGGGAATAAATAGACGAAGCTGGTTTAAAAAAAAAAAAGAAGAGTATTACAAGATTTGAAGAAGGTGGATTTGTCGGTGGGATCTAAAGAAGAGGAGGCGGAGAGAACTTAAAATTTAAATTTTTTTTTGTTTAGTTATTGTAATGTTTATTATTTTTTTTGACTAGGACCCAGCCAAAATTCTGAGAGAAATTTGTAAATATCATTACAATATATAAACTTTCTTATCTCTATAATAATAAAAAGTAAAAAACAATTAAATATATTTAATGTTAATTATATTCTTCGTGTTCTTAGATTACCAGTACATTAAAAACATTTAATATTCCTGTAAAATTATAGTTATTACTAAATTTAATTAGTACTTGTTTACTTAGAGCAGAAAAAGTACTAGATATCGTTAGTCATGAAGAAGTTCCCATAATTTTATTAATCTTGTCGCTTTCTACAGAAGACGAGTTTAAGTAAAAATATAAATTATAAATTAATATAATTAATTTTATTTCTGCTATTTGAACTGTTTAAGTATATTTTTAAATTGATATGCAAACTTATAAAGTAGAAAATTAAAATAAATTGGAAAGAGTATAAAAAAAAGTTTTGATTATAATTAATTAAAATTAGTATTATTTGAATTATTAAAAATACTATTAACGTTTGTGGTGTCTGTAAATATCAGGAGCAACAATAAAATTCTTAAATTACATCAATAAATCATTTGGACATCCCATTATTTCTTTCAAAAAGGTGCAAAACAAATAAGAAATTATATCGAACTAAGAAATTTATGTTCACCAGCATTACTCCTATATCTTTCAAAAGCCCAATGTGGGCTCATCCGACATTTATTGAAGTTGTACGATGAAATATAGCCGGAGACGCCATTAAGTTTTTCATATTAAAATCATTTTCATAATTCTAAAACGCTTCTTATCAACAAATAACGTTGCGATTATATGGACCATAACTTATATTCTATTCACTTTAATGGGCATAAAAGAGTAAATATAATTGGTTGAGCTTCAGCGTACGCCAGAGTCGAAAATATGCGGACGCAGAACTAATAAATAATAAAATGTGATCATAAACTTGGATCGTTGGATTTTTTTTAAAAATTGTTTTAAATGTCTTTTAAAGTGAACAATTAAAAAAAAACTTTAAAAACATTTTATACTAGTTTGAAATAATGGTACGCGTTAATTTTCAATTCTTGAAATATAAAATTATTTTTTTCTACAAACGTGCGGAAAGTATACTTTCCGCACTGATTTTATAAATGATAAAATGATTAAAAATATTTTTTTTGTCATTAAACAAAAATTTTCTTAGTGCTTCTTAATAAATAAAACATTAGGCTGAAAGTAATCATAGTAACCAAGCAAGAATTAATTTACAAGTTGTCAACTTAATTTGACATTAGTGAATTTTTAATATTTATCTAATTATAATATACCAAAATGGATGACGAAATACCAGTCTCTTATGGAAACACCAAGAAATATTTTTGCTAAATTTTTTTTTTAATTCTAGGCGCTTGTAGAAAAAATATTGTTCCTAACACTTGCGTAAAGTATCTTTTCCCCACTTAATTGCTTAACTTTCCGCACTTGTTAGGAAAATAACTATATTACTGTCAAATGTGGAAAAATGCAGCTTATGTTTTTTTTGGGTTCACCTTTTAAGTCTTCGAATTCGTTTAATTCTAGAATTTCGAGTTCAGTATTATTTTAATTTAAATTTATTTACTGTCTCTGATGTCCTCAGAATCAATAATTTTTTGAACACTAACCCGAAGAAATAGAAAAAAAAGTTTGCTAATATGCATAGTAATAAAAGAAAAATATTGAACCACTACATAAAGGAGAGAATAAAGGAAACAAAAAGGAGAAAAAAAAAGAAAATAGTGGGGAAATACAATGAGGAAAAAGTGGGATAAAAAATTGCAAAACAATGATAAAAGAAATGAGAAAAAAAGAAGAAAAAAGTTGGGAAAAGTGAAAAAATAATGGAAAACAGTGGAGAAAAAGAAAAAAGTGGCGAAATAAAGCAAAAAAATGTGGAAAGAGTGAGATAAAAGGGAACGAAAAGTGAGAAAAATATGTGTAAAAAAGTGGGCAAAAAAGAAAGGAAAAAAGAGAAAATGTATGAAAAAACCGGTGAAAGGAGGAAAAAATGGGAAAAAGAAAAATAACACAAAAAAGCATCAAAATAATTAATATGAAAGAAACCCGCTACCCTCAGTTTCCCCACCTCCTAAAAAGCATAGGTGAAAAAAATGAGGGGAAAAATTATGGGGCAAAAAACACAACTTTCACACATTTTGTTTCCACTTTTTGATTCACTTTTTTTACACATTTTTTCTCACTTTTCCCTCCTTTTTTCTTACTTTGCTTCTGACTTTTTTCTCCGTTTCCCCATTTTTTCATCACATTTCATGATATTTCCTAACTTTTTTCTTTTTTTCTCACCTATTTTTTGTCTCACTTTTTCTTCACTGTTTTTTCCGAGCTTTTTCTTTTTTCTTCTTTTTTTCCCACTTTTCTATTTTTCCCAGTTTTTTCCCCACCCTTTTGAACCATTTTTTCCACTTTTTCATCCTTTCTTCACTATTTTCACTTTTCCCACTTTTATTCTTTTCCCCTTTATGTCCCCCAAACAAAAGTATAGTTATAATAAAAAAATAAATAAAGTGCAAGCACCTTTGGGATTTATTCAGCGAGTATTTTCGGCATATTAGTTTTTGGATGATTTCCTCTAACTAGTCCTGATGTTACTCTAATTAACCCTCAAGGAAACAAAAAATAGTTAATATTGACTTTCCTTTTCCTTTTTGTACTTAATTAATTTTTCCGACAGAATACACCAGAAACTACAATTTTTTTTCAGGATCTTACTAACCTATTATGAGTATTTATTGAGCTACCCAGTATCGTATTGTATTGTGCATTATTTTCCCTTCTAGGAGGGTTGTCATTAACAGGGAGACCTAATCGAAAGGTTTAGCTATAAAAATACTATAAATATCGATAATTTCGTAATTTTGGCTCACCCGGTAGACAATACAAACTTACAAAGTGACCCACATTATTTGTATTTGAAAGAAAATTATTTATAAAAACTCTAACAAATCATTGCTAAGATATAAGTACAACAGCCATGACAGTGCTGGCGCAACCTTTATGGAAAATAATATGGGCCATTCTGTTAATTTTGTTCAAATTCAAGGTCACTCGTGACGTCATCAGACCCCACTAGTCGAGTCTCGAACAACTTTTAACAGGTCCGCGGTTCAAACTTGATGAAAAGCGGATCAATCCTGATCAAAAACTGTTCTAGACCTGTTAATAGCTGTTAGAGACCTGTTAAAAGCTATTCGAGATCTGTTAAAAGCTGTTCGAGATCTGTTAAAAGCTGTTCGAGTCCTGTTAAAAGCTGTTCAAGACCTGTTAAAGCTATTCTAGACCTGTTAAAAGCTGATAAATAGCTATTAAAAGTTGTTCGAGCCCTCTTTGAGACCTGTTAAAAGCTGTTCAAGATCTGTTAAAAGCCATTCAAAAAGTGTTAAAGCTGTCGATATCTGTTCGAGATCTGTTAAAAACTGTTCGAGACCTGTTAAAACTATTCGAGTCCTGTTAAAAGCTGTTCAAGACCTGTTAAAGCTATTCTAGACCTGTTAAAAGCTGTTCAATAGCTATTAAAAGCTGTTCGAGCCCTCTTTGAGACCTGTTAAAAGCTGTTCAAGACCTGTTAAAACTGTTCGATATCTGTTCGAGATCTGTTAAAAGCTGTTCGAGATCTGTTAAAAGCTGTCTTGATCTTTTCCAGATCTGTTAAAAGCTGTCTAGTGGGGTTCTTGAATTTGAACGAAATTAACATAATGGACCTTAGCGATTTCTCATGTTATTTTCCATAAAGGTTGAGCCAGAACTGTCATGGCTATTCTACTGATGTAGTTGGTATATTCAGAAATTTAAATTAAATAAAAGAGACTCACAATTCTTCTTTTTCCACGTCTACAATCTCAATAAACATTCAGATTAATTATTATTGACTATCTTCTCTACAAAAAACTGAGTACTATTTGTCCAATTTATGACATATAATATGAAAAATAAATTCCCGCAATTAGCTTATTTCTGGATTTCTAAAACTTTTGATAATAAAAATCTTGAACTAAATAAATAACAGAATTAGGGATATCAAATTTTAAAAAGTTGAAATTTTAAAGTTTATTAAGTTATGTCTTCATCTTACTTTTAGACTGCCTCAAGGTACATTTTTATAGAAATTATTTCTAAAATTCACATAAACATTAATTATTCTAAAAACAAATTAATATTTTTGTCTCTTCACAATGTCCTTTTATTATATTCCATTTCAAACTGTTTGTCTTTATTAAATAATTTTGTGGTATAAGTTCGAGTTGTTTCATTCTTTATTATTAATTATTCTGATGGCTTAAACATAAAAAATTAATTCTAGAGAACTTCAAAATATAAAACTTTGTTAAAATCCGACTATCAAAAAAAATCATGATGACAATACTTTCGTTTCTAAAGAATTTTGTGTTAGGAGAGTAACTAATACCTAAAGTAGATTCTGTTTTTCAATAAAAAAAATCCCAAGTCGTTTCTCCAGCACTGATTGTAGTTTCTTAGCTTTTACTATTTTAGCGAAATGGTGTTAAGAATAGTTATATATGGCGATCGGATTCATTATTTATGTGACGCTTCACATTATTCCCTTATAGCAATCATAGATAAAAATCTTCTCTGCAGAAGCTATCGGTTCCTTAAATAAAACTCTCGTTTATTTTGTCATAAATAAACATTCACAGATTCTTTTTTTAGTTTAATACCTTAAACAAATACGTACAAATTAGAAATTTGTTTATTTCGTATAATATGGTTTTAATGTTATCAAAAGTTGTATTTATAGTACCAATAAGCACTTTAAATTTTTAAATACAATAAGTTTAATGTGTCTCGATATCAAAGATTCATTACAGATTGTATTAAATGAGTTGAGAATTTTCTGCAGATTTCTTGCTAATCCATGATTGCTGCATTCTTGGACATAAAGCATCCAGTAGAATATGTTCAATTATTATTGGTGAAACACCACAAAAACATATAGGTGAATCTTCCGAAGCCACCAAGTAGCCATAGGTGAATCATGAATGTCCAATTTTTAATTTTATTAAAATTGTTTATCCATTAGACAATGGGATGTAATAGATGGATGTAAGAGAGTCTCTGCATACAGCAAATCGTGTATCTTCCGGTGTTAATGAATTTATAGCTCCAAGACAAAGGATATAATCCTGATCTCTGTTGAGTTTTGAACAACTCATAGATGTGGCTACTACCTAGTTTCCGAACCGTGCTCTCAGACGTCCCCCACAGCCAACACTGACCCGTAGTAACTGAAATATGCATACAAATTCCCATTGTTGAATTCACAATAAGGCCACGCTGGAATTTTACCAAGGCAAACTGCCCCGAATATGCCAAGCAGCCCGACATTCGTTGAATTGAGCCAAATGCCAAGAATTAGCACCGTTTCGTGGGAATGGTACTCGCTGTAGCCAAAAAGCATAGTCCACGTGGTTTCCGGAAGGAATACACCCCTGGAAGGAAGAGAGCCAACAACTATATGACGAATTTGTAAAGTCGGGAGACCCGGAGATTTCTGACAACCTGCTATAGTCCCTGGACACAACAAGATTGAACAAATGGAAATTTACTGTAGAGCACCTCGATTTCTCTCGCTCTAGCAAGAAAGCGTGAGGTCTAGCAGAGGACAATACTCGAACAACTCAACTATTGACCCGAATAAGATAGCCAGTAGAATAATTGAGGTCTTCCGCGCTCTATCTAACAAGACCCACATGGTGTCTACAAAAAAGCTCTAAAACAATTTAGAGCAAATACCCCACCAACTTCAGAGTACTCAAGCGACTTCACATTAGATGAAGTCAACAAAGCACTTAGTCAGACCAAAGCAGGGGAGGCAGCTAGTTTTGTACCCAGAATTTCTGGTTCGATGAACATTTTGACAACCGGGGGTTTTGATTCGGAGAGGTAGGGAACCTGTTGTTGGTGAATTTTTCCTCGTGTGGAAGTTGTTGGAATTCGTTGTGGTTGATAGAGCTGTAAAGTTTGTGGTTGACAACTTTAGTGAAGATTCCTTGGAAAATCTATAATTGATTTAATGACTTGTATGTCATCTCCATTGGGAGGATATTAATTCGATTTTTCCTACCACTATAAAAGAGATTGGGATCAGTTTTTAGATTTGGAATTTGGCGTGATAGACGGCCATATTTTATAGAGCGACAAGTGTAGGATTTGAAATTGTAATCGACCTTATGGTTAACATCTTGGTCCCACTGCCGCAAACTAGAATTTTATGGAGTTTGTTTTGTTTGTATTCGCTCCTGGAATTATAACCTTTAACCCTTTTTGTTAAAAACGGTAAGAATTTTTTGTACATGCGTGCTTATCTTTTTAATAATCTTTTGAACAATGACATAACCTATTTTAAATTCAAGTTAGTGGTTTGGGTGAAAGTTTTTACACTTTTGTTTATTTCATTTTAACTAGAGAGTCTATTTTAATGTAAATTATAAGTTAGAGAAGGCCCACAGTTAGAAGTTTTGGTAGTTTTTCTATGAAATAGTCCTTGTGGGGGTATTATAGAGTTTTTTTATTTTAGGGTTCTAGTATCCGGCTGTTAGTAGGCTACTCCTAGGGACCACTTATTCTAGTATCCAGCTACTTTAGTGTCCAGTTATTTTAGTGTCCAGCTACTTTAGTATCAGCCCTTTTTTTAAGCCATTCTAGTGTCAGACTAGCTTCAAGTGCTAGTAGTAAACACTGAACTATAACCTATAAATGGAACGCCTAAGTAACTTCTAAAAAATCGGTTGTGTCGCCCCAAAACTTTCCCGACGAGTATTCACGAATATTTTTTCAGATATTTAATGTTAAAGTTTCAACTTTTGACATTTTTTAATCTTTGACAGGTGACAGTTGGAGAAATAATTTTGACTGTTCTGAATAGAGTTTTTCAAGAGCTTTCAAACGACATATTACATGTCCAATTCCGTGACATATTGCATCTGTCATTTTTTGATAGTGATACTTCCGTTTGACAGATCTCGTACAAAAACTAATTGATTCTTCCGACAGATAGCCTTAACCCATATGTCAAATTTCAGCTCAATCGGGTTAATACTTCTTCAGATATTTAATGCTGAAATTTCAAATTTTGACATTTTTTTATTTTTGACAGGTGACAGTTGAAACAATAATTTTAACTGTTCTGAATAGAATTTTTCTAGGGATTTCAAATGACATATAGCATGTCCAATTCCGTGACATATTGCATCTGTCATTTTTTGATAGTGGTACTTCCGTTTGAAAGATCTCGTACAAAAACTAATGGGTTCTTCCGACGGGTAACCCAAACCCCTATATCAAATTTCAGCTCAATCGGATTAAACGTGTGGCCTCTATCGTGGAAGAATACACACACACACAGACCGACAGACAGACTTCCATCTGGAAATGGTCTTAATCGTCTCAGGGCACCCGAAAATGGATATTTCCGGTTTTATCTCGAAATTTTTTTTTAGCTCGTTCACAATACTTTCCCTTCTAGGAGGTGGGTCGGGAAAGTAAAAATGAGCATGCGCACTATTTTCCTAAACAGGCCCGCTTTTGCCTTTGCTATCAACATGTATAAAAGAAATATCTGAATTGGCAATTTGATGGAAAACAAACATCGTTTAAGTGAATAATGGACATTATTAAATAAATAATTAAATGAATCAAACTATCTGGTTATCCTAAAAATTTTCCTGGAATACATATTGAGTCATGAAAGTTGATGATTTAAAATTATTTTTGTTGAATAATGATTATAATCCCATTGTAAAGTCTGAATGAATAACCATTATTATAATTATTATCAATTTGTATATTCAAATTGGAAGGTTTTATGCGATTCACGAATTATTCTTCTGCACAAGGAGAACAAAATAGTGTTCTTTCACATGTTCAGGAACGTTTCTGAAATATTCAACAAAAATCACATACACAACAATCGTACAAACTATAATCAAACAAACTACAAGGCCAAAGAATACCTATCGATACGTATTCTATGACAAGGCTATCAAAATGACAGGCAAACAACCCTAAACCGCTTCTGAATCAGTTTATTTACTCAAAAACGAACCTCATTATTTGTATATCGTTGTAGTGATGAAAGACATGATTTTCATACCTTTGTCTTTACTGAGCCGGCGCAGATTCTGAATTTTAGTTCCTCGAGTTGGCCTAAAAGTTTCTCGAGCATATATATGAATTGGCGTTCCAGTTATAGGTTATAGTTCAGTGGTAGTAAACCATTTTAGTACCAGGCTTGCAGCACCAGGTGTTACTTTTCGTGCCAGAATTTGTAGCCTACAGCTAAGTGATACGAAAATTTTATCGTTTATTTTTTTTATGTACCTACAAGATTTCTTAAACGTTTAAGGGGGTAGCGCATAATTTGATGCCAATGGATTGTTCATCCTTCTTTTCTTTTTTTATAATATTGTTTGGGATTGGTCGATAATTTATTAAGGATAAAATAGAGCAGGTTAATGTAACATTTTAACTTTTCATTTAGTTGTTGTAAAGCGGAAATTAACTAGTTTATTAACCACCGTTATACGCTCCCATGAAGGGACTAACAGTACATATTTTATTCGTCATTTTTGGTAACAAAATCGCCCATAAATAATCATTCGTTTATTAATAGCAATTTTTAATCTTTAATTTTTTCTGAGGGAATTTTTTTTGAGCAGGTAGAATATATGTATTTTTTTATATTATTGTTCATATTCAGTTTTGATTTTGTGCGCTACAATTATTATTACTGTTTTTGTGTTGTTCATTAGTGGTGTCCAAATAAATCTTTATGTGTATTGAAATGTATTGTCTTTGATTTACACAGTTTAGCCGTTTAAGAGGTAAATCTAATTTGGAATCTAGAAGAGGATACAACGGCTTGGAGAATTTTTAACCCACTCCCATCTCCACTACAGATTGACACCGATGGTTTAACGGTTGAGATCGACAACTCATACACTGGCTGTATTCGTTTATTACATCAGACTAATCTATCTGCTCGCGATCGTTCGTTAATTCAGTCTAGATTTAGAGGTCATAAATCTGGAGCGTTTTTTATTAAAATCGGACTAGTCAGAGGCAAATCTGTTTGCTCGGTTAGTTTTGTTAGATGTAAGCGATTAATCAAAGTATTTGAGGTTAAGTTTTATACGTTATATTTGTTTATAAACTTTATGCTGATTTGTGTTTCATGTTGCTGAAAGAAGAATAATAGACATTTTCTGCCTACATTTATTAGTTTTTTTAACAAAATGCCTTTGCTAGAACTCATTGATCAAAATGACAAACAATACTCCTTTCAAGTAACTGATGATGATTTTAAGAGTTGAAGAGATTTCGGGATGCCCACATGAAACAGGTTTCTCACTCGTACTCTGCAATTTCTGAAAAAAAAATTCGAATGTTTCTGGGTACATTCCAAAATGCTGCCTAAACTGATTATCCGGGGAATTGGGGACAATAAATTCCGAAAAATTTTGCAGTTTTTAGAATGTGCACTTTTTCTTCCTCATCACCATCATCAAACATTAATTCATGTCCTTGAATCACAGTCAGTATCGCCTCTTTTAGTGTGAAATTCATTATTACACAATAATAACAGTCGCTTAATTAAAAAAAAAACACATTTGCAAACCAAATTTCGAGACAAATTTGCAACAAAACAAAACATAAATTAAAATTTGGCTGTCAAGTGTCAATGTCAATCGCCGAAAAAATTTGAAGTGTTTTTTATTTTAAATTTAATCTGACTGATCACGTGACCAAAAATCGCTCTAATCGCAGATGTAAAAAACGAACACAGCCACTGTAACTCCGTGTTTGGAGGTTACAAAATCTATGATTTCAGCAATGTGGAGATGAGATTGCTTGAGACGGGCCACATATTTTAATAACTTGCTTATTCTACTACAAATTATCCCTTCAGCAAGTATCTTTATTTTAGTGCCCAGTTTTTTATCCAATTTATCCTTTCTGATTTTGTCTATATCGTCGATCCTGTTATTCTTAGATGTGGTGGTCTAAATTCTGGAGGGATTATTAGTTTTTTGGTTAAGGTGTGGTATCACTGATGATATAATCACTTTATTTGTGACATTTTTAATCATTTTATCTGCAATACTACTGACCAATTACACCATTTCATTTAATGATACCTAGTGTTCTAATTTATTGATTTCAATAGTGTGGGAACTAATCCTCTTGAGGATACTCCAAGAAAGTCATCTTCATATTTTGAAAATGATGACCAGGTTCCTCTTTTTCCAGAAACGTACTTCTCTTATTTATTTTTGAGAGTAATATCGGTTTCATCTAGATAAAAAAAATTATGTTTAGTTTGTACTTTTGCAGTCTTCTGTTTTATTCAATAGATTTTACTTCCTCCATTTCAATGATCCATTAATGTTTTTCTTTTGGAGTCCTTTTACGGTTTACTATACGAAAGAAAAAGATCTTTATTTAGCTTTAGTTATTATTACAAAATATTACTTACACATATATTATTTTATTTTTACAGATTACTTATGCCTAATATTCATTAAGCGTCAATAATTATATACATTTTTAATGACAATTTTTTGGTTTGGTGATCCAGCCCTTTATACATCCTAATCCCGTCATAAAATAAACTTTTTTGCAAAGTTGCAGTTCTCACAAACTCTATACTATAGTGCTCACGAGAACGAATAAAATGTTCATGTAAGTTTGATCTTTTATTCAGAAATTGATTAAAATAAGTAGGTAATTGTTTGTGCTCAATTTTATAGATTAAGATGAGATTAGCTTGTTGAATGACCGCTCCACAGGTAGCTATCTAAAAGTTTTCAGCATATTATGTATAGATGTATGTCTACTACAATTTAGAAGAATTCTCATTATTTTGTTTTGCTGCACTTGCAATTTTTGTATCTGTTCCTTAGTACATGCTAACAACAAAGAAGAACAGTAATTAAAATGCGGTAAGAACATTGTATTGAAAACCAGTTGTTTGGCCCATGTTGATAAATTACTTGAAATTCTTCGAAAAAATCCTACTTTTTTTCCCTATTTTTTTATTAACATGTTCTAGATAATTACTAAAAGTTAGTTGAGGATCAAGAATAACCCCAAGATATTTTATTTCTGTGACGAAATCAATTTTAGTTCTATTAAAGATCACATCTAAGTTCTGCTCCCTATGTTATTGACATTTAGTTTTCGAACCCATTATCATACATTTTGTGTTAGTAGTGTCTACCTATTGTAATCGATTCAATGACGGGACCCAGCAACGGGAATAGGGGCGCTACGCCGATTATGACCTTCTGAATAAGAATCAGTAAAAAAAAAATTATCGTTATATACCTATATATGTATGTATGTATGTATGTGTAGACATTCCGTTCCGGCACGATAGAGGTCGCAATTTTGGTCCAATCGACACCAAATTTGGTACAAAAATTATTTGGGGTAGTAGTTCGTTGCGTATTGCAAATGGGCATTCTATCTCTAAGAAGGTGAGAATTGCAGGGGGTTGAAATCTCAAAAAAATCAGATCTCCGCCATTTTTGAAAATATTAAAAAAGACTTTTTCTATGCTCTGATTATTATAAAACTAATTTGTCTGAAACTTTTTTTCATCCGACCCACGAGGATGGAACTGAAGGGAGTTGAAATTTCAAAAAAAATTATATCTCCGCTATTTTCAAAAATACTGAAATAGTTCATAAAACTTTTTTTATGTTCTTATTATTATAAAATTAATTTGTCTGAAACTTTTTTTAATCGGACCTAAGGGGATGGAACTGGAGGGGGTTGAAATTTCAAAAAATTCATATCTCCGCTATTTTTAAAAATATTGAAACAGGTCATTAGACTTTTTTCATGTCCTAATTATTATAAAATTTATTTGTTTGAAACTTTTTTCGATCTGACCATATCGTGGAGTGGGGAGGGATGCTCAAATTTAGACAATAGAAATCTACCTCCCCTGTCGATCCTACCGACAGGAATTTTTTTAATTCATTATTGAGAGTATTAGTGACCTCAGAAGTATTCTGTCCCGTTACAGAGATTAACGTATCATCAGCAAATAAGTTTATAAATTATGCATTTAAAACTATAAATACGTCATTTACATAAATTATGAATAAAAGTGGACCCAAAATACTTCCCTGTGGTACTCCCCAAATACTTTCCCAAATAATTTTTAATCCATTGTAGTGCATCACTTTTACACCATATAGTTGAAGTTTTTTAACCAAAATATCACGATCTATTGTTTCAAACGCCCGTTTTAGATCTACAAACATACTTAGCACTATCCCTCCTTTATTAATTTGAATCTTGTCCAAATTGTCCAATAAAAAGTAAATTATTTTCTTCAAAATATCTTGGTAGTTGGTAACAATTATTTTATCCACAACAGGTAATAGATTTATTGGTCTTTATTCAGCAGGTTATATAATAGAGGGTATCCTATAACACAGAATAGTTCTTTAATTAATTTCACATTTAGGTCATTATCAGCTGTACTTTTATTTTTAAGATTTTTTATTACTTTTTCAAGTTAAGAAATACTCAAGGTTTCGAATTTTGTTACTGAGTTTTTTTCTACTCCAAATGTCCATTCTCTTTGGTCAATATTCTCTTCAATTTCGTCTAAACTATTTTCATAAAAGTTTTCTGTATGTTAATTTTCCTTAAATTTATTTTAAATACATACTGATCCCTTGTGAATACTGTTTCCCACTTTATTTCCACCCCAATTATATCATCATCACTTATTTTTGGGAGATTTCGTGGAATTTCCGTTGTAATAAAATCATTCGTATTTATGTCATCAATGAGTGTAGAAGATGTATTTGTAATTCTCGTTTGTTTGGTGATGATTTGTGTAAAACCCGCTCCATGTAATATTGATTTTAGTTTTTTTTGCATCACTATTGTTTTCTATGAGATCAATATTCACATCACCCATTATAAAAGTTTTTCGGCTTTGGATGCAATCTTTACTATATTATGGCTTAAGAATATTATTGTGGTATATAAGTTGGCAATTTTATTTCTTAATTATTTTTTATATTTGATCACTCCTTACATGGTCAACGCAAATTTGATAATCAACCTTGTTAATTTATTATTTTGGTTAATTTTTAATAAATCCTTGCAAGTTAATTAAATAACATAAATTAAAAAAAAACCTTCTTATGCAATTTTAATTTCCTAATTTTATAATTTTTTATTAATAAATAAAAATACTTAAAAAATCGTTTTAAAAATCTTGGAAAAATCGTGGAAAAATTCTTGACAAAATTCTTAAAAAATACTTGAATCATCATCGAATAATTCTGGAAAAATTCGTAAAAATTTTTGAAAATTCCTCAAAGAATTATTATTAAAAAACTTGAAAAAATGGAAAAAAGACTTGCGTTAAATCTTAAAAAAAAAGTTTAAAATCCTTGAAAAATCCACTAAACTTCCTTGGAAACTCAAGAATAAAAAATCCTTGAAAAGATACTAAAAAAACATTTAAAAAATACTATTAAAAATTATGGAAAAATCATGGGAAAAATCTTGATAAAATGCTTGAAAAGTCCTTGAATCATCATCGAATACTTTTTGAAAAAATTGTAAAAAATCCATTAAAATTCCCCAAAGAATTATTATTAAAACAACTGAAAACAAAAATTGTCAAAAAAGAATTGCAATAATACTAAACCTTAAAAAATCCTTATAAAGTCCTTGAAAATTACTTGAAAATCGTAAAAAAAAATCAGAAGCGCCAGAATATTGAGTCGATTTAAATAAAACATCAGTGAACTTAATTGTAATAATTTTCGAAAATTTAAAAACAAAACTAAGTTTTAAGAAATTCAAAAATTTCGAAAATATATGTTCAAAAAAAAAGTACATATCGAAAATTTTTAAAAATATATCGAAAAATTTAAATTTTTTTGAGTTTTTTTCGAAAATTTCAAAAAGTAAAAATGTCAAAATATTCAAAAGTTTCTAAAATATATCGAAAATTTCAAAAAACATAAAATTATTCATCTAATTAAAAATGTTTAAAAAATTTGAACTTTGAACATTTCAAAAACCATTAACAAATTATTCGAAAATTGTATAATTTGTGAAAAAATTGTAAAATATGTAAAAATTTGTATAATTTGCTGGGAAATTACAAAATATACAACATTGTTTATTTTTAATAGTTTTTATGTAGTTATACTCCACTTATATATTTTTTTAATTACAAATAAAAATTTGAAATAAAACTCATTCCTTTAAAAATTTTTTTTTTATATAGTATGATACAGGTAAATATAATTAATTATACTCCTGACAATAATCAGTTAAAAGTTAATGTGATTCAGTACTTCTTAAACACAATATAAGTTATTCTCGTTTTAATTGGTTGCATATACAGGGTGGCGCAAATTTAATTGTACATTATTGGGATTTCGTAAACCGTTATAGATACAAAGTTGGTTAAATAGGGAAAAAGATGTGCATTTTCAAGACGAATTACTTGGTTTTGTCAGAATTAAAATATCAGGTCCGGTTTCCTAGATATTGACGATTTTAGTTTTATTTAAATAACACCTTAATTTTTAAGGATAGAAAAAAACTTTATAAAACATTTTTATTGAATGTCAAATACCATTTAACATAACGTATCTAATTTTTTAAAATAGCGTATATTTTCAATGTATCTACAACTTGCTATTAATAATTTTCATCTGGGTAAACCCTGTATAATGATATTGTAAGTGCGAGATCCGCCTCTGCACAAAGCACATGACTCACAAATGAATAATTGGATACAGTTATGCGTATAAAGATATAAACAAAATGATGGCTTATGTATTAACCTGGGTATTCTTCATTTCTTCGCATCTTCACTTTAAACTCGTGGGAATACATTGACCTGTCTGATGGTGTTTTTATTTGGAAGAATGCATACAAGAACATTGCACGGATTTACTAATTGCATATATATCTATTTAGATGTACGTTTTCGTACGTGAACGTTCGCTCTTTGAACTGTACACAATCATGTAAAGAAAAAAGCAAATAGTCATTTTTTTTTCATCCGGATAAAAAATTCATTTGTCCTACCCCATTAGAAACAATCGATTCAAATTAACTTGTCAATTAAATTCTTTTTCGCCTAGCAAATTAAAAAAAATACTGGAAAAGAAGTATAGAGAAAACAATTGGGATTTTAAAAATGAAATAAAAAGTGCAGGTCTGTATTTAAATAAAAATAGTTTACGGTGATCCAAAGACGAAACGTTGTTTTAAAAAATTGGTAAAGTTAATAAATAAAATGCTTAACATTTGATATGGGTAAAATTGATAAAAATTAGATGGAAGTGAGACATTCAGAATGTTTTAGTATAGCGCGCTTCACCATAAACCGTTGAAAGTCGAATTCTGAAACACCCTGTATATGTAATGTACGTCGCAGTTATAATACAATAATGTTTGTACTGTCAAAATCCGGCTATTAATAAGGAAGTTAGAAGCTAATGCCTTTTTGTCATTGTCACTACCCATGATTTTTGATTACGTATTTATTCTACGACACATTTCCGTTTGACCGTTAATAACGTCGTTAAAGAAAATAAAAAAAATGGATCCTTTCCGAGGAGAAAATCCTCTTTCACAATATCATTGATTGAATCTTGTTGTTTATTTTCTATAAATAGTATTATTACTAAATTTATATCATTACTGTAATATTATTAAGGTATTCTAATATTCAAGTCTCTAAAATTAAATTTTATTATAAAAAACAAAAAAAATATTAGATAAATTATAAATTGTGAATTATAACAATGTGAATGAGCTCATAGACAAGCTCTTTAATGAGCTTTTTTGAGCATTTCTCTGTTTATTTGCCATTTATATATTTTTGCTATTTTATTTACATAATATTCTTTATTACCTTTATATATTTTTTTAATTATTTTTATATATATATATCATGTATGCAATATGTACATTTTTTGGTGAATAAATTTCTAATTCTAATTCTAAAGAAGTTTTTCTACGTCTATGTTAGTGAACGTCAAAAATCGCACTGTCAACATTCCTTGTAAGTGACATTTAATAATAACATGCACGTTATGAGAATTCATAACGCACATGTGCGTTTTGATAAGACAACTTAAATTTCATGCTATATTTAAATTGCAGTCTAATTATTCTTTATGTATTATGTTATCTGGTCTATTTACATAATTGCAATTTAGTAAAAAACAGAAAACAATTGATTTTTATTAAAAAAAAGTTTGAATTGAAAACAGGTTGCTTCTAAATGTAGGCAATACTTTTTACGCGAATAATAAAATGTAAGTAGATACTTAGCTCCAAGTTTTATTTAACGGCATAGAAAAAGTACGGTACGTAACTCAAGTTGTAAGTCCATTACGCACTCATGGAAATTTTTCACTTCGTGTGTAATGGTCTATTTCTTCTAAATTTAATAAGATTCATTTTAATTTATACTTTTGGCCAGTACTGTATATTTTACCATTCCATAATCTTAAAATAGATTGTTATTTTTTACGTACGTCATTATAGCTGTCGTCCCGTGTGCAAAAATATTGTTTGTACAAAAAAATTCACCCTATCCCCATCTCCCTCTAAGCGATATAATATTTCTAAGAGCGACAAGCGCAGAAATACCTGTGATCGCCGAACGGGTCGGTTTTCTTATTGGAAGGAAGAAAACTGTTACAAATCCCCACTTATAAATCTTTAAGTCTCATCATATCTATTAGAGTTCAGTTGACATATCATGTCTCGACGTTATAAAAAGTGCTTGACAGCACCCTAATAATTATTAATATAAATTTTCTGAGAGTCTAAAAATGTACATAAATTGTAACTATGTTTGCTCTAATAATAAAAAGAATAACTTGTAATATTAATAATGTTGGTTTGCTAATAAATGGGTGAGTAAATAGCCCTTACATGATTTGATTTATTTGTGGTAACATACTAAATCCTCATATACTCTGTATTAAGGTTGGTCCTTCGATAATTAGGCGGCGTTAACACGCTATCTGCCGTAGTAAATTATTCCAAACTTATATCGATTCTTAATTATATTTGTTCAGTCTACTTACAACTCTTATTACGTAATATACTATTGCGTATATCCCTTATTTATAGTATCTTCGTACCAAATTTAACAACAAAAAGGAACATTTTTTCCACTTCGTTCTGAACAAGGAAGTGGATGTGATGTATTATTTCGGTACATGAAATGGATATGACGTATTTAAGCAGAGAATTTATAAGAATATTGTAGATCGAAGCATTGTAACGAAGTTACTTAATTATAGATATTGTTTTAAATAACATTTATTCCTAAATTTTTGGTTATAGATAGGCTAAGGGGTTGTTAAGGTAAGGTCGTATATTTAGACTAAAATTGAGACCATAGTAGCTTTAATTAAAACGTTTATAATTTTTTTTACATAATGACAACTAAAATGAGTAGGTAAGGGGGCATCCTGGTCAACCCCACCACTTTTTTTCTACTCAGGCGTATCGCGTCACCTCTGGTCTTCAGGTTCTTCAGCTCTGTCGGCTCTGGTCAGAGCTGAAAAAGGTTCCATTTTGAGTCGTTTTTTGACGCATTTAACGCACCTAATTAAGATGCGTAAAAACCATTAAAATACGTTCAATTTTGAGTCATTTTTTGACGCATTTAACGCACCTAAATACGATGCGTGAAAACCACTAAAAAACGTTATATTTTGAGTCGTTTTTTGTCGCACTTAACGCACATAAATACGATGCGTGAAAACCACTAAAAAACGTTCAATTTTGAGTCATTTTTTGAAGCATTTAACGCACCTAAATACGTTGGATGAAAACCACTAAAAAACGTTCCACTTTGAGTCATTTTTTGAAGCATTTAACGCACCTAAATACGTTGGATGAAAACCACTAAAAAACGTTCCACTTTGAGTCGTTTTTTAACGCATTTAACGCACCTAAACACGATGCGTGAAAACCACTGAAAAAAGGTTATATTTTGCGTCGTTTTTTGTCGCATTTAACGCACGTAAATACGATGCGTGAAAACCATTAAACAACGTTCCATCTTGAAACGTTTTTTGACGCATTTAAAGCACCTGAATATGATGCGGGAAAACCATTAAAAACGTTCCATTTTGAGTCGTCTTTTGACGCATTTAACGCACCTAAACACGATGCGCGAAAACCACTAAAATAAGTTATATTTTGAGTCGTTGTTTGTCGCATTTAACTCACCTAAATACGATGCGTGAAAACCATTAAAAAACGTTCAATTTTGAGTCGTTTTTTGACGCATTTAATGTACCTAAACACGATGGGTGAAAACCACTAAAAAACGTTCAATTTTGAGTCGTTTTTTGACGCATTTAACGCACCTAAACACGATGCGTGAAAACCACTAAAAAACGTTCAATTTTGAGTCATTTTTTGAAGCATTTAACGCACTTAAATACGTTGGGTGAAAACCACTAAAAAACGTTCCATTTTGAGTCGTTTTTGACGCATTTAACGCACCTAAACGCGATGCACGAAAACCACTAAAAAACGTTATGTTTTTAGTCGTTTTTTGTCGGATTTAACGCACGTACATACGATGCGTGAAAACCATTGAAAAACGTTATATTTTGAGTCGTTTTTTTGTCGCATTTAACGCACCTAAATAAGATGCGTGAAAACCATTAAAAAACGTTATATTTTGAGTCGTTTTTTTGTCGCATTTAACGCACGTAAATAGGATGTGTGAAAACCATTAAAAAACGTTCCATTTTTATTTGTTTTTGACGAATTTAAAACACGTAAATACGATGCGTGGAAACCATTAAAAAACGTTTCATTTTGAGTGGTTTTTCGACGCATTTTAACGCAGAATTTTTCAGCTCCGACCAGAGCCGACGGAGCCAAATGATCTGAAGCGCAGTGGTACGCCTGGGTAGAAAAAAGTGCCCCCTTACCTACTAAAATGTAATAAATATCATACTAATTTAGGTAAAAAAATTAATAAAAACAAATATACCTACACACTTCAATATAGGATTTACTGTCGTTTTACTGTTAGCCCAGGGCCAATCCGACTTTTTGAGGCCAAAACACCGACAAATTCTCTACAGGATAGGAATAGAGGGAATTGGTGCCAAAAATGAACAAAAAGAAGAAAAAACATGCAAAAATGAATGTTTTTTGTGTATTATTTATCGCAAATAATGAAAAAACACTTATAATATTAAAATTTTATCAATTTAGGTTAACTAGTCTTCATTAAACGGTTTAGCTGCTAGACCGGTGTGACAGACGGACGGACGGACGGACGGTCGGTACCCTAAAAAATGGTCTATAGAAAAGTTGTAGATATAAAAATAAATGTACAATTCTGTTTCAGACCATTATTCAACAAAAATTTTCCGAGATAATAGCGAAAAACCGTTTTTTTTTTTAATTTTTGAGTTTTTTATGTCGAAAAAAATTTCAATATACTTGAAATTTTGATAAAAAATATATTCAAAAAAATACTTCTATTTTAATAGAAAATTGGAGAATTGAATGAACCAAATATTAATAATTATTGACAAAAACTCGATTTTTTAATTAAACAAAAATTTTTTTTTATATGGAATTAACTGACCACATTCTTACTAGACTACTAAACATTTTCCTATAAATGTTTATTTTTTTTTCGAATCAGCTTTTATAATTGCGGGGGAGCTTATAAATAAAAAAAAATCGATCTTTGAATCACTCAAGAATTAATTATAAATGTGGCATTCTATTACTACACATTCTCTTACGACAAATCATTTGCAATTACTATTTTATCCATATGTTGACTTTCATTTGCGAATATTATCAGTGGCGCGTAGGTACTAATTTATCAAAAAAAAAAATGTTTACAATTTTATATATAATTTTATTTCTAGGAAAACGTACGTCGGGTGTTTTTTTTAAGGTTCCAAATTCCAAATTTAAAGTTTAATTTTGCAACTTGGATTAACTTCAAAGAAAGTCTGTTCTTATTGGTTGATATTTACGCTGTATTTTTCGTATGGGGAAGAAGACCGTTGGTCTATAGCCATTTTTTTCATCGTAGTAAAATTTTAGCAAAAGCATTTGTTTTTTATTTGCTACAAATACTACAAA